>CM076571.1:767831753-768310646 GCA_034641835.2 Pinus albicaulis | reverse complement strand
TTGAGGAGTTACCTCCTGGTTTGACATCCTTTCACACATGAGGGTGTGAAATCTAGTTCCAAGGCTGATCCCCTTTCATACTGGAGGGATTTTATCCATTTTTTTATTGTCATTGGGCCTCCTTACCCAATTATTCAAGTTATAAGTGAAATTATCAAAATTTAATGTTCCAATTTATTGAAGGCAAAAATTAGGAACATTATAGTCCTCCCCTCCTAAATTTTGCTTATGCTCAAGAAACTGCAAGGATAAAACTAAAAAGTCTCCACTCAAGGCATGGAGTTAGAAATGTGATGAGGAACATCTTCCCCATGCGGATCCTCCATCCCCAAGCAATCATCCACACAAAATGAGCCACCTCCCAACAAGGAAACTCCTGAAAATCTCCTTCCACCTCAAGCTCTGGAAATGAAGGTGGGCTGAAAATATGAACATGGTAAGAATCATAGCCTACCCCAAGCTTTCCTTCTCTCCACTTATGATAAGTGTAGATTTTGTGCTGATCCTGGGCTACAAAATTATTTCCCTTAAATGGCCAAGTGAAGAATAGTCCTCCAAAGAGTTCTCCTCCAACATTGAAGAACAAGCTTGCCCAAAACAATCTATCCATGATGAATAGGACATGATCATCATAGAATATCCCAATGAATTTTTCTACAAGTCTTACATGATAGTGCATAATAAAAACAATATCTCAATAGGACACAACACAGTTTCATCCACCGCAACTTCATAAAATTACATGGCAAGCAATGTACAAAATCCATCACATCTACTAATGGATAGTAAATGGCTTAATGTAACAACAATACATGATCAAGCACTTGCCCATGGCTGTACAATGGATGAATATCAATCTCATGGCCCACCTCAAAATAGAAAAAGCATGTGGCTATGGTGGCCATATCTCCTCCCATGCTCCCTTTAGAACATGTAGTGCAGAAATTATGGGAATTCTCCCCACTCAAGGACACATCCAACTCATGTGCCTCTTTCATAATCATGCTTCTTATACAAATCTGATCCATATCAGCAAATGAAGCCAGGATTAGCAATAAAATTAAGGAAATAGTGATGGTTTCATATGGTGCTTGAGGATACCAACGGTCTCCTAGATGTGTACACCGCGGTTTTACAAGCTACTGTTTGGGAAAAGTACAAGGAAAAATGTTTCTTTTTACATGGTTAATCATGCATGTTCTCATATGGTACATGTTTGAGTGAAACAATTGAACATACATGTGATGATAAAAACATTTTCCCAAGGCCACATAAAATATGACTACCTCCATCATATATATTGGCCCATCTATGAACATGGAGCAATATTAAAAGCTTGCCCTCTTGTGAAGCAATGCACTGCATAGTAATGGTAAGAGTATGAAAATCCACGAATGTATAAACAAAATTCTTACCATATGCCAGAAGTGAAACGGTACATGGATACATGAGTGATTTCTCCATAGTGTTTTGGTATGCTATGAAGATAAATGAACCATGTGCTACAAGAAAATAATCCTCCTCATGCTTGGAAACCCAAGTCAAGAAGAATATGTCATAGTGACAGATGACTCTATCCACCACTCTATCATCATCACCTACTCCTTGTTCACCAAGTGCATACAATGTGAAGCGATCCTGGGGACACTCCATCCATAAATCTCTGCTCCAAAGTGACAGCGTTGTGAGCTCATGTAAATACGCTCCTGTCAATACAATGCTCTGTTCTTTGACATGCTCCTTGTCAAAGACTCCTCTAATAATGTTGCAACAAATATGGAATACTTCCCAATATGGAAGTGCTCCCAAATCATCAAAGACCAAGGAGATAAGGCCATCTCCTCCTCCTGCAACATTATGCCAAGTGTGAGAGAAAATCTGCTCTTGCTCTCCCAAGAAAAAGTAAAGCAAAAAATCATTTTGCTTCCTCCCCATACTCCCATCATACAACTCATGTGATGAAGACACAATGAATGATATGAGCATCACATCAACGCCATGCATCCATACTCTATGTTGCCCAATGATGCAAGTATCCTACCATCTCTCCTCCATCCTACTACTCCTAGGAAGAGTGTATGCCAAGTGATGGCCAAACTCTTTCAAGAGTAACCAACGTAGCCAAGCCTCCTGCTGCCCGGTATCATAAATATGCAAGTAGCCTCCTAGATCCTTGCTCATCAACCACATCCACTCAATCACTTGTGGATGCTTTCTCCTTCTCTTCATCTTGGTACTCCTCCCATGAGGGCTACCATTCTCCCAAACCAAATCTCTATCTTTTCACTTCATGGGATCTTGAAATGAAATCTTGTTAAGGAACAATGAGACCCTATCAAGACCCAAATAGGTGGTAAGCAAAAACATCCCATCATGATGTGTATGGCTTAAGGAATTTCCAACACAAGCATGAGAGATGTTATCCACCCTAAGATGTCCTCCATCTTCTATCTGCTCCTGTGAGAAAGGAAGAGATCTTTGCACTCCATGGTGTGTTGAAGTGCACCTCTAATGAGATCTCTCCTTGAGACCTTCCTCTTAACAATAGTCTTCCAAAACAAATGAGGTCTTGGATCTGAAAGTAGAAGTTCCTCTTTGAGCTGAGAGGAGCTCATTAAGAAAGTGCCATCTTGAAAGGAGAAGGAGTTTCTCACTTCAATATGTCTACCATATTCCTTCAAGTCTTCAAACCCCAACCTCAAGTGTGATGTACAATCCAACAATGGATCATGAGAGTGATGGTTTTATCTCTTGAATATTTCTATTTTGCACAGTGCAGTGCAACCAAGATGCTCTATGGTAGCAGTGTGATTTGACCCTTGGTCATTCAAAAGAAAATTTCCACATTGATCAAAAGAATTTGTTGCAACAATAGATTGTGGAAATCTTTTCATACCTTGATGTGCATTTGGAACTTCTTGTAGGGATGCAAGAGTTCCCTCCTCCAAAGTTTTGGCTGCTCCAGCTGTTGATGCATGTGGCTACTCCTCTATGAGTGTGACATCGTTATCAAAAGTCTCCTCAGGTGGTGGTGTGGGCTTCTCTTCCTTTGCCCTTTCACCATCAAAGGTTTTGATCAACCCTTGGATGAACTCTGCAAAAATTTTTACTCTTGCATGGCTCAAGTGGCTGCTCCACCAATCATAGGCTTCACCCTCAAAGTGCAGCACTGAGATTTCAATAGCTTCTTTCCCTGCTATAGGATGTAGTAGGAAAAATGCCTCCAACTCTCTCACCTAAGTTCTTGCAGTAGATGACCCATTAAAGGTAGACAACAGAAATATATTGCCTCCAATTCCTTTTCTACTGCAGGGTCTCTTCTCTTCCTTTAGCTGGATGAAATAAGGAAAATATAGAGTCTCCTTGAAGGATCTAGGTTTAGATCTATACTCAACAAGGTAATCACTTATAATTTTATAATCCAAGTGTCCTCCATGCTCAATGACTTCTTCTTGATGAGAATAGGAAGTGCATGGTCCTTCCTTTTCTATTTCTCCATTCTTCTAGACCTCCTCGAAGATGTTCTCTCTGGATCTGAATAATGATTAGAGAAATCTCATATTCTTCAACATTCTAATCTTCTTGGGCTTAGAATCACAGGCTGAGCCAATAAAGTTTCTTCGATACCACTGTAATATTCCCAAATTGTGACAACTAGCTAGGCATGACTGGAAAACACATTTTCCAGTAATGGCAGCTACAGGATTTGAAACCAGGACCTGGATCCCTTAGATCAATGCATATAAGACCTGAATCCAAGAGGAGGCTCAAAATAAATCCTTCTAGAGTGGTTAAACAGATCTCCCACTACTATATGTCCTCAAAAAGTGCCCGATGAGGGACTGCAACAATTCTTGAGCAAGAAATGGAAAGGCGGCGTTATTTTACAACCATGAGCATATGAAGATCTAAATTTCCAAAAAATATTGTTATATCAGTAGAAAGAGTACAATTTATTGAGGAAACAACATCTCAAGAAAGGCAATGCAAGCCTCAACAATACATGTACATGAAATGACAAAACACTACTACATAAATGAAACCCTTGGCTATGACAACGCAATCTATTATGTAGTATTGCTGCAATATAATTTAAATACATGGATATGGCAATCATATAGCTCAAATACAATATGGGAGCAAAGCTCTAACCCTTAGAAGAAATAAAACATCAATCCTCCAAAGGATTGGCTGAAATACACAAAATGGAAAAAATGTCGAAGTTGTTGGGAAGCACCTGCAACTCAAATATGGAACTCAATAGAGAAGGCTAAATATGATAAGAAATCTGAATTAGACCTCCTCCAATGGATCTCCAAATTGGAAGGCTGATCCTTACACTTGAGATCTCACCCTCCAAACAACACTGTAAGCCCTCACTGCAAGTGCTCTATGAAAATAACGCAGTCTAAGAGGATAACTAAGTTGTAGGTGGAATAGAATGAAGTGGCCAAGTGCCAAGATCTCCAAATCAGCTCCAAAGCTTCCAAGCTAATAATCCAAAGGAAAGAGAGAGTGTCCCTCTGAAAAACAAGCAATGGAAGAGGCGTGGTGACTTCTCACTGCAACACCCTGCAACACAGAATTATGTTGCTGCAGCAATAACGCTGTCCTAGAGGAGGATGCTTGGCCTCAAGCCTAGATATGAGAAAAATTAGTACAAATCCCTCAAGAGGCTTCTCAAGAAAGGAGGAGGAATCCTAAATAGGAATTCCCCGGCAATTATTTCTAAACAACAATAGAATGCACAATGTTTGAATAGACATGAAATGAATAATACAAGCATGAATAAAAATGGCTACCTTGCCCTCCTTAAACACATGAGAGGTCCCTCTCCATGGGCCCCACTCTATTAGGGTTTCCTCCTTCAAGGAATATTCCCTCCTCTATCTCTGCGCTGTCCCATGTAGTGCTTTCCACCTCATACCCTATGTTGTTTGACCCGGTCAAACTTAACCAAGCCTCTTTGCAAATGTCTCCTTTCACACATGCGGGTGTGAAATCTAGTTCCAAGGCTGATCCCCTTCCATAATAGAGGTATTTTATCCATTTTTTTACTGTCATTGGGCCTCCTAACCCAATTATTCAACTTATAAGTGAAATTATAAAAATCTAATGTTCCAATTTATTGAAGGAAAAAATTAGGAACATTGCAACACATGATGGAGAGAGTGGAAAGTAAACGTAGAGATCATGGAGATAATGGAGAGAGAGCATAGTCTTCATGGAGGCTACTGGCCACATGTCAAACTTAGTAATGAGGTGGGTGTTTGGTCAATTTAGTGTGTCCTAAATTGCTGCATTTAATTTGTCAATCCGGGAATCGTAAGCTGATGAAGTGCGGCGCACTATATGTGCAAGATAACCTATTTCTTAACTTTTTGTCGTTTTTGGTTTTTCTAAGGTGAAATAGAAATTCTAAGATGAAAACAAGTTTGGTTATGTTTGTTCAAGGAAGTGATATCCCCTATAATGATTTACCAACTTGAAACTTTAAAAAGAAATTTGAAATTTACAATGATAAGACTTGAAAGAAAATGAAAATGTACTGCTGAAATGAAAAGGTGTTGCTAATCTAATAAATCAAAATAGTGAACTAGTGAGCATGAAAACCAAACTATTCTTGCTGCCGACTAAACACAAAAGAAACTATGCTTAAGGAAATTCAAAATTGCAACAAAATAAATCTAAATCAGATTACATCAATTTATCTTCTGACCCTTCATCATTAGTCCAGCTATGATTTTAGGAAGTAATCATAAACAACTTGAGTAACTGATATTTAATTTGCAGAAAGTAAACTAATACTAAACCATACACTCATGATTCAATCCCTCACCATCAGTCCAGCTGTGGCTTTCGGAGGCAATTGAAGATGTCATGCATGATTTAATATATCTAAATTTGCAGAAAAGAAACTAATACTAAACTACACATTTCATAATGCAATCCCTCACCATCAGTCCAGCTGTGGCTTTCGGAGGCAACTGAAGATGCTATGAGCATCTAATAAATCAAAATAGTAAACTAGTGAGCATGAAAACCAAACTATTCTTGCTGCCAACTAAACACAAAAGAACTATGCTTAAGGAAATTCAAAATTGCAACAAAATAAATCTAAATCAGATTACATCAATTTATCTTCTGACACTTCATCATTAGTCCAGCTATGATTTTCGGAAGTAATCATAAACAACTTGAGTAACTGATATTTAATTTGCAGAAAGTAAACTAATACTAAACCATACACTCATGATTCAATCCCTCACCATCAGTCCAGTTGTGGCTTTCGGAGGCAATTGAAGATGTCATGCATGATTTAATATATCTAAATTTGCATAAAAGAAACTAATACTAAACTACACATTTCATAATGCAATCCCTCACCATCAGTCCAGCTGTGGCTTTCGGAGGCAATTGAAGATGCTATGAGCAGATTAGTATATCTAAATTTGCAGAAAAGAAACTAATACTAAACTACACATTTCATAATGAAATCCCCCACCATCAGTCCAGCTGTGGCTTTCGGAGGCAACTGAAGATGCTATGAGCAGATTAGTATATCTAAATTTAACTACTGAAGCAGATAAGCAAAACTGAAATGAACAAATCAAGACTGAAATTAAACAGAAGCTATGAAAAACAAACTAGCAGCAGAACAATGTTAGATCCATGTCATTAGTCAAAAAGCTATAAAAATGCCCAGGCTGCCTATCTAAAACCTGAAAAACATAAACACTGATCAGTGATTAACAATCATAAAGCATGAAAGACAGAAATGAAATGGAAATTATGGAAGTATATAAACAGAAATGAAACAACTGCAAAGTATGAACATATGAATGGATTATGATACAATGATTTCTAAAGAAAAAAAATGATAAATATACACTAATACACAAAACCTTAGCTGAGCAGGGGCCCTCTACATAGCCTTGGTAACGGTCCTCAAACACGAATTAAGTTGAAAAACAGAGTCTTCTCATATTAAAAAGCAGTTCATTACAGAATGGTAATGTTACGGCACAAGTGCAGCGTAATCACTACAGAGCAGACTAAAAGATAACAGAGATTACATTCACTAACATCAACTAACTTCCTATGCGTATGCAAACGCACTATATATAACAACAAACTGTAACTGTCTCCTAAAGTTCATGCTGGTGGGAAGCACGTAGACCACTACGTCCACGGATATAGGAGTATGGCCGTGTTGGAAAGTGAATCTACAGGAGGTGGATGCTTGAATTCGACTCTAGAGCTCTGCACAGATGTCGATTTATCCTCCGCAGGCTTAGAAACGGCCGTATGGATCTTTATGTGCCACGAAACAGAGTCCGGCCGACATGAAACTCCATAGTTGACTTCCATGTGGACGCCTTTGACTGCGGCTTCTTTGGACGAGTTTTCTTGAACCAATAGGACACGAACCATGTCCACGTCATTCTTGACCTGCCCATGTGGCTCGTTTCCCTTGTAGACACCTGTAGCATAGAGTTTTACAAAATAGCTGCGGAAAGTTGCAGCAGCTGCGGAAAGTGGCAAGATTCTGCAGCTGAATGAACAAAATCTAGATCAAATAGCAAACACAAAAATATAATTAAAAACCATGTTAGATGCCCTTTTGCACATGATATTGACAATTTGGGAGATTTAGGTGAGTGAAAAAGGTATGGAAAAATGTATGGAAAAGATGCAAATTTGGGACTCAACATACCCCCACTGTGAAGGTGTTGCATGTCCTCATGCAACCAAAATTTTGATACTCTTTGTTCAGTTCATGTGCCTTGATACTTCAGCCAGCACCTCCAATCCCCTTCTCTTCTTCTTTGGTACTGCCATCATTCTGGGTTTCTTCATTAAGCACCTAAATTTGATATTCACAAGTGCTCTGCTCAATTTCTGGCATTTTCTTTTCAATTTCTTATTCTTCTTTTGCCATATTCCCAAATGTAACATAGTATTATCATGGATGATCTTGTCCAGTTTACTTTGTTCTTTCAATGTTTCATTTTCATTTTTGATGTGCCTATTCAAAAGCTCCAGCTCAAAAATTTCCTGTTTTAATGATTGAACTAAATCATCTTGTAATGTATGAGGCTGAATGGAAGAAGTACTTGGACCTGTGGCTGCCTTTTCCAAGGATTCTATATAGTCATATACCTCCTGCTGCTTGGGGTCTATTTCAGGTGTCATTTTCATTGGGCTGTCCCCAAAATGCTGTAAAGGAGAATTATGTTCAAAATCTGGCCGAGGAGGGCTTACATCAATATTTTGCTGAGAATAAGATGGAGTATGCTCATTGTCTGATTGGGAATGAAAGGAATCAGGTTCACTAACTAACTGAGATGGACTATGGTCAGTTGGGGATTGTTCAGATGTCTCCTCACCCAAATCAATGAAATGAGGACCCTTAATTTGTGTTTTCCTCAATTTTCCCTTAAGCCTGCTGCTTCTCCTCACACGCTGTGGTACATTATCTTTTTGTTTTTGTTTCCCTTTCTCTACCTTCTTGGATATAGATGACTGTTTTTGAAGATAAACTAATATTTCAGAGAGTATTTGATGATCTTCTTCAGAAGAAGAAGGAGTTTTATGTACAGCCTCAATAGTTTCTTTCCCTTTTGGTATTATTGGCTTCTTACCCTTGATTTCCTTCTTCTTTCTTTTTACCAATCTCTCTTCTCTATCAGTTCTTTCCATAGTAGTAGTAGGAGTATTTTGGATTTCATCTATTGTTCTTTTCCTTCTACTTCTTCTTGCTGTGCTAGCTGCGGGAATTTCCTGAGTAGGAGTAATTTGGGTTTCAACATCCATTCTTTTTCTTCTACTCCTTCTAATTGAACTACCTTCAGGAATTTCCTGAGGTTCCTCAAAGAAATTTCTAACTAGGAATTGTTCCCATGTGTCTTTTCTTTCTTTTAGCTCTTTTTCAATCAGAATTTTTATAAGGCCGTGGTGATATAGATGAGGCTCTACATCTCCTAAGTGTTTTTGAACAGTCACAGCCATTTTCTTCAAGCTATTGAATAGAAAATAAAGGAGATTGAGAGTTTGGTTTTCTAGAAAATTCATCAATAGCCTGGTATGGTACATGTACATAGACCCAAAACGGCCTTCACATGTAATGAATTTCTGAACAATTAGCAGTAAAGTGGCCCATTCTTCTTTTATTGCATGCACAGGGATTCCTCTTTTAAAAACAGTGATGTCCATACCTTGATTTCGTAGGATTTTTCTCCATGCCTCATCACTGATGCTTTTATTTTTGAACCAACGCTCTCCCTCCTGAAGAAGTTCCGTGGCTGTTGCTATTGATGCTTCATTGACCAAAAACTTGAGGTCTCCAATTTCTGCTTCTGAGCCATCAAACGACCTTGCAACTGCTTTCGTAACTTCTCTGTGGTAACCTCTGAATTTCTGAATAAAACGCAGCCATTTTTCTTTCTTCAATATCTCCTTTGCTTGCGGATATCCCTCTATAAACTTTGATCCTTCCGGCTCTGCCCTTAGCAATTTACCCATTTCACTTTTCTGTGCTTCACAAATTTGCCTTCGTGAGGGTTGAAATGGAACAACTGAATACACAGGATCGAGCACAATGACTGTGGGAATGTATCATAAAATGGGAATGAGTACCATAAACGGAATGGAGTAAGACTGTGGGTAGATATACGGGAGTGAGAATGAGCAAAAGGAACGAAATGGAGTGAAACAGGGAGTGAGGATGAGTAGAGTGGGGTTTTGTAAACACGGCAGAGACACGACACAGAGGTTAACAAAGTATAATACATTCGGCCGCGTTTTGAATTTTGGTGGCTGTGTAATAAATATGAACACGTTTCAATCAACGGTTATGAAGTTATGCGGCTTGTAAGAGTCCTTTGTCAACTCAAATACGTCTCATTATCTCTGGTGGGATATTGGAACATGAGTGAGAATCGGAATTTCAATGATGAAACCGTTTATGAATGAATGCGAAAGGATAACATGGAGATCGTGAAAGGTTACGGAACTGTCAATATAATCATTGCGCGTAATGGGTAGAGCTCATGGTTTAAAACTATATAAAAATGTGTTTTTCAATACTATTTGAAATAAATTTTATTCATACCTTTGGAATCTTTGCTTTTGCCCTTGGTCTTCAATTGATTGATCTCCATTGGTGTCCTGAATACTCCTTTGATCCTCTCACCTGCATTTTATTTCATAATTATGGAAATAACATCTAACTGTACATTCTCTTTGAAAACAGAGTAGTAGCTGCGGAATCTGCTTCTGGCTGTGGAAACTGGAGTCAGCTGCGGAAACAGATGTCAGCTGCGGAAACTGACACAACTATTACTTGGTTGAATATAAATGAACAAATGACAAATGACCAGATGGAAATGGTCATGAAAAATATTTTTATTGATGGAATGGATGAAATGAAGTGGAATGAAGTGAAATGAAATGAAATGAAATGGAATGTAGTGGAATGAAATGGAGTGGGTGGTGACAAAGCTTATGAAATGAAAGAGAGAGAATTTTTTTTTGGAAAATATAGAGTGTCAGGTGTCCCTGATTTTCACCCTATATTTTCTGCATAAGACTGCCAATCAATGATTGGTTTTCAGGCTTATACCATTATATATATATATATATATATATATTTTTTTTTTTTTTTAACTGAAAAACAAAAGCTAGGTTGGTGGAGAAGAAGAATTCTTCTGTACCAGCCTGATTGCAGAACTTTCTTGAAACATCTTGACAAAATCCTCTTTTGAGAGTGGCTTATGATAAACTTTCAATCTATGGCCATTCACAATAAGAGGAGTTTGAAACTCATCAATGGTCTTGATTCTTACAGCTCCATTGCTAAATATTTTGTCAATCTCATATGGCCCAAGCCAATGAGTCTGAAATTTCCCTTGAAAATCTTTAAACTTGGAATCAAATAACAATGCCCAATCTCCTTCTTGAAACTTATTTTCTTTGATATATTTGTCATGCCATTTAGTCCTTTGATATTGAACTAGATCAGTTCTTAGAATTGCTTCTTGTCTGATCTCATCTAGCTCATTCAACTGCTCCATTCTATGCTTTTGGGCTTCTGATAAGTCCATCCCCAACTGAACTGCTATCTTGAAGGTCTTGATTTGGAACTCAATGGGGAGCAAGACTTCTTTCCCATAAACAAGTTCATAAGGAGAATGTCCTGTTGTATTCCTCCATGTAGTTCTGTAGGCCCACAAGGCTTCTGGAAGCCTTTCTGCCCAATCTCTTCTATGTAGATGAACAGTTTTGGTGATGATACTTTCAAGAAATTTGTTTGTGGACTCCACTTGACCATTTGCTTGTGGATGGTAGGGAGTAGATCTTCTGTGCTTGATTTTGTATTCTTCCATCAACTTCTCCACCAAATTTGATGTGAATTGGCTCCCCTGATCTGTTACAATTTCTCTTGGAACACCAAAGCGAGTAAAACTATCCTCATAAAGAAAATGAACAACTGAATTTTCAGTAGCAGATACTAATGCTTTAGCTTCTACCCATTTAGTAACATAATCAGTGCAAACCAATATATACTTCTTTTGCTTAGATGGTGGATTAATAGGTCCAATGAAATCTAAAGCCCATTTTCAAAGGGTTCAATGAGTACCTGTGTTTGCAATGGCATTTCATTTGAAAGGGTAGGTTTCCCTACTCTTTGGCAGCTATCACACCTTTTGACATATTGTTTTGCATCTTTGAAGAGGGAAGGCCAATAATATCCCAAAGAAAGGATTTTATAGGCCGTCCTTTTGTCTACAAAGTGTCCGTCGCATGGTTCATCATGACATGCCTTAAGAATATCAGGCATTTCATCTTCCCTGACACATCTTCTGATCACAAGATCTGGCCCTGTTTTAAACAATTCGTTAGAAATCCATGAATATCTTGAACTCTCCTGAATAATTTTTCGTTTTCTCTTGGAAATAAATGTGAAGGTAGTTTCCCTGTAACCAAATAGTTAGCAATATCTGCATACCAAGGGGTCTTAATAGTTACTGCAAACAAGTATTCATCGGGAAACTTATCTTCTACAGGAGAATCTTCTTTAGTATTCTGAATCCTAGACAAGAAATCAGCTACTGTATTCTGTTTTCCTGGTCTATCCAACACGGTAATATTGAATTCTTGCAAAAGTAAAAGCCATCTTGTCACTCTGCCATTAGTAACAGGTTTGTTCATTAAATATCTAATTGCAGAATGGTCGGTATGAATAAAAGTTTCATAGCCTGTTATGTAATGTCTAAACTTATTAATTGCATGAACAACAGCTAAAAACTCTTTTTCAGTCACAGTATAGTTCAACTCTGTGGGAGTCAAATTTTTATTGGTGTAATAAATGGCATAAGGAATTAAATCTTTTTGACCCAACACAGCTCCAAGAGCTGTATCTGAAGCATCTGTAGAAATATGGAAAGGAAGTTTCCAATTTGGTCCTCTCAAGATAGGTGCTTCAGATATTCTTGTTTTCAAAGTTTCAAAATCTGATTGACAATCAGGATCCCATTTAAATTCACAGTCTTTTGTAAGCAACTTGAAGAGTGGAGATGCTATTTTAGTGAAGTTTTCTATAAATCTTCTATGGTAACCAGTAAATCCTAGAAAACTTCTAACATCTCTTTGACAATTTGGAATAGGCAACTTGGAGATGACTTCAACTTTTGATCTATCAACCTTAATCCCATCTTCTGAAATATGATGTCCTAAAACAATCCCTTCAGTAAACATCATAAAGCATTTTTCATGGCTTAATGAAAGGTTTGTTTCTTTACATCTTATAAGAACTTTTTCCAAATTTTCTAATGCTTCTTCAAATGAATTACCATAAACTGTAAATTCATCCATATAAACCTCTACACAATCATGGATTAGATCAGAAAAAATTCCTAGTACTGCTCTTTGGAATGTTGCTGGTGCATTACATAACCCAAAAGGAAGCACTCGGTAGGCAAAAGTTCCCCATGGACAAGTAAATGTGGTCTTATCTTGATCTTCAGGTGCTACCTGAATTTTATTATAGCCACTAAAACCATCCAAAAATGAAAAGTACTTTTTACCTGCTAATGTATCTAATACATGATCGATAAAAGGCAAAGGAAAGTGATCCTTCAAAGTTGCTTTGTTCAATTCCCTGTAATCAATGCATACTCTCCATTTACCATTCTTTTTAGGTACTATAACCAAAGGAGAAACCCATCGGCTATCTGAAATTGGATAAATGAAGTTTACATTGAGAAGTTTTTTGGAGCTCTTCTTTCACTATCTCCCTAAGATTTGGATTCATCCTTCTTTGAGGTTGTCTGATTGGTCTACTGTTTTCCTCAATATAGATATGATGGATGCAAGTCTTAGGATCAATACCCTTCATGTCAGTATACTCCCATGCAAATGCAGTAGAATGTTTTTGCAAGATTCTGATTAGTTCTTCTTGTTGTGACTTCTCCAAATGTTTGTTGATATTCAATGTTTTTTCTGGAAAAATCTCAATAGCAGAATTACCAAACTCTTCCATAGAGTAAAGAGACATTTGTCTTGATGATAAATATTCTATGTCAGATTCCAACTGAAATTGTGTGGGGTCATATTCTGAAGTTATCTCAAAATTTTCTAATGTGTTCGGAATTTGACTATCCTCACTAATTTCAGAAATGGTAAAGACAAGTTGTATAGTGTTCTCATCATCGACCCATTCATTGTCTCCTATTTCTGTGATTGCTCTTGCTGGAGGATACAAATTGAATTTCTTTGTCGAATTACCATTTGAAATGTACATGTCTCCAGATCTACAACTAATAAAAGCATCAGATGTGGCTAGCCAAGGTCTTCCTAAGATAAGTGGATGTCCTCCTAGATTACTTTTGGGAGTCAAAATCATAAAGTCTACTGGATATTCCCAAGAATCTAAGGAGACTGAAATATCTTCTAATACACCATATGGTTTAATAACCGATCGATCTGCAAGTTGCAATAAAGTAGGTGTAAAAAGAAGGTTAGGAAGTTTTAACTGTTCCATAGTCTGTCTACTCATAATGTTGATAGCAGCCCCTAAGTCAATCAATGTGTTTTGAATTTCTATCCCATTTATATGTGTCTTGACAATTGGACTTCCTGGATCTACATACTTCTGCATGGTAATTTTTCCCATCATAATATCTGCAATCTTTCCTACCAGGTGGATTCTTCTTGTGTCCTTTAGCTTCCTTCCTGGTCTTTTAAAACTCAACTCCTTTATGGTTTTTTCTAGAATAGGAATTTCTCGAATGGCTTGTAGCAATGGAATCTTGATACAAACATTCTTCAATTCATCTAGAAAGTCATAGTTAGGCAACAAGATTTGTTTTTCCACCCCCTTATCAATTTGTAGTCTTTACGGAAAAGGAGGTGTAGATGAAGATACAGGTTGCTCAACTATAGGAGTTGTGGATGTTAGCTTTTCTTTTTCTTTTTGAATTTTTGAATTTTGAAGAGATTCTTCCTCAGAACCCTTATTGACTTGAAGAGAGTCCTCCTCGGAGGTATCTTGCTCTTGAATGTCTATAGAAGGTTTTTCTAAAACTCTACCAGATCTGAGTTGTACATCGTTGAGAGGAACAATCATATAGGTAGGAAATTGTTGTCCTTCTACCATATAAGTAGTTTGAGGATTCTTATTGTTAGGATTTGGCAATGGCTGAGCTGGAAGTTGATTTGTCTTCTGTTGGTATGGGAGCATGGGTTGAGGATTTGTATTTTGTTGAGAAGGTTGTTGTTGTGGAAATGACGATGAAAGTTGTGGATTTGGGCTTGGAAGTTGTGGGAGCTTGTTGATTTTGAAAAGATGGAGGATATTGATAAAATTGAGCAAATCTCCCATAAGGATTTTGCATCCACAGTACCCATGGCTGATATGAATTTTGATGTTGGGGCCAAGGTTGTTGCCAAGGATTCCAATTTGGTGGGGTTTGAAGATTCATAGGGTTATTAAACCCTTGAGATTGTTAATCACACGGGGTCTCCTTGCGACAAAACAGAGAGATTCTATTGAATTTGGATCTTCTTGAAAAACAGCTTTGAGTCCGGGGATTGAAGGACAATCCTTGATTTCATGATTTTCTGAGCAAATCATACATGTTTCTACAACTTTTGCATCCAAGGGACATTCCCTTAAAGCATGTTTCTTTCTACATTTCGGACAAAAGATGGCTAAAGCATATGTTTCTGCTTTCTGCTTGTTTTGGATTTTAAGGGTGTCTAGTTGTTCACTAAGACTCCCTAAAATATCAGTTTTAAACTCATCAAGCATGTTACCAATCTCTGCCCTACTTACTGATCCAGTTGCAGATTTGTTAGCCCTAATAAGAGAAGGATCCCTAGGCCCTTTTCCTATTTTAGATTTTCCTCTTGAGAGATGGACACATAGTTCTGTTATGTCACGAAGTGGAAGTTGAGAAATGTCTCCTTTCCCCATCATGTTTAAAATTTCTATCCATTCATCTCTAATGGCTTTTAATATGAGGGCTTTCAAGGTTTCATCATCTAAGTTGCTCATCTTTGCTCTTTTCAAGTTGTATTGAAATCTTTCAAGTAAGTCTTCCAAAGTTTCATCTTCTTTTTGCATCATCTTGAATACCTCATCCTTGTGATTGGTGGGCATACAATAGTCCAAGTATATATCCAAAAATGTTTGTTTCATATCATTCCAAGTCCTAATAGATTGAGTGGCTAATCCCATGAACCATTTCAAAGCAGATCCCTTCAATGTTGAAGGAAACGGTTTGAGTTTTTGAGAATCTTCCATATAGTCATAAGTTCGGCACACTACTTCAAACTCAAACAGAAATGTTTCAGGATCCTCACTTCGCAATCCATAAAAGTTAGGGAGAACACATGGTGAGATATTTTTCATTGTTGCATGAGTTTCCTCATCAACTATAGGGAATCCCAATAAATCCCTATTTCTACCATTATTTCCTTCACCATTGTTATCTCCATTATCTCCTCCTCTTCTACCTCCACCTCTATTTATTACTTCCTCTTCCATGATAGTTTCTTTAGAGTCCTTATAGTCCTCTAGTTATTCTACCAAGGAAGGATGAGAGAAAGTCTCTTTGTTTTCTAAGTGGGTTTTAGTAGGTGGTATAGGAGAATCCTCTAATTCAGTTGTTCCTTGACTTCCAAAAATCTTAAAGCTAGGGGTAGATGGTGGTGAATCTGGTCTATGCCTTGAAGAAGATGGAGTTGTGAAAATCGAACTCTTGGCTTTAGTTATAAACCTTCCCCTAGAATCTCTTGCTCTATGCATGTCATTTTTTATTTTTTAAAAAGTTGGGCTAATAATTCTCTTTCTGATCTTCCAGATCACACTAGGTGCAAGAAGAGAGCATACTTAAGAAATTACTAAACCAATAACTCTCTTTTCTGATCCTCCGGATCACACTAGGTGCAAGAGGAGAGCATACTTCAAGAAGTTATCAAGTTTTCCCTTCTTTTATGATTTTATGTGTTTTTTTTTTAAGAAATTGGCTACCTAGTTACACTTCCCCGGCAACGGCGCAAAAATGTTTGGTCAATTTAGTGTGTCCTAAATTGCTGCATTTAATTTGTCAATCCGGGAATCGTAAGCTGATGAAGTGCGGCGCACTATATGTGCAAGATAACCTATTTCTTAACTTTTTTGTCGTTTTTGGTTTTCTAAGGTGAAATGGAAATTCTAAGATGAAAACAAGTTTGGTTATGTTTGTTCAAGGAAGTGATATCCCCTATAATGATTTACCAACTTGAAACTTTAAAAAGCAAATTGAAATTTACAATGACAAGACTTGAAAAGAAAATGAAAATGTACTGCTGAAATGAAAAGGTGCTGCTAATCTAATAAATCAAAACAGTAAACTAGTGAGCATGAAAACCAAACTATTCTTGCTGCCAACTAAACACAAAAGAACTATGCTGATCTTACTCTTCATGCTTACACTGATGCAGATTGGGCTGGAAGTGTTGATGATCGGAAAAGCACTAGTGGTGGTGCATTTTACATGGGGCCCTGGTTAGTATCTTGGTTCAGCAAGAAGCAAAATACTATTGCCTTATCAACAGCTGAAGCAGAGTATGTAGCTGCCGCATCTTGTTGCACTCAACTCCTATGGATGATGCAAACCTTGCAAGATTTTCAAATCCAATGTGCAACTCCTATCTCCATTATGTGTGATAATACAAGTGCCATCAGCATCTCAAAGAATCCTGTTATGCATTCGAAAACCAAGCACATTCCCATCAAATATCATTTCCTACGTGAACAAGTGCTTGAGAAAAAAGTGAAGTTGGAGTATGTGTTTGGTCAATTTAGTGTGTCCTAAATTGCTGCATTTAATTTGTCAATCCGGGAATCGTAAGCTGATGAAGTGCGGCGCACTATATGTGCAAGATAACCTATTTATTAACTTTTTGTCGTTTTTGGTTTTTCTAAGGTGAAATGGAAATTCTAAAATGAAAACAAGTTTGGTTGTATTTGTTCAAGGAAGTGATATCCCCTATAATGATTTACCAACTTGAAACTTTAAAAGCAAACTGAAAATTACAATGAAAAGACTTGAAAAAAAATGAAAATGTACTGCTGAAATGAAAAGGTGCTGCTAATCTAATAAATCAAAACAGTAAACTAGTGAGCATGAAAATCAAACTATTCTTGCTGCCAACTAAACACAAAAGAACTATGCTTAAGGAAATTCAAAATTGCAACAAAATAAATCTAAATCAGATTACATCAATTTATCTTCTGACCCTTCATCATTAGTCCAGCTATGATTTTCGGAAGTAATCATAAACAACTTGTGTAACTGATATTTAATTTGTAGAAAATAAACTAATACTAAACCATACACTCATGATTCAATCCCTCACCATCAGTCCAGCTGTGGCTTTCGGAGGCAACTGAAGATGTCATGCATGATTTAATATATCTAAATTTGCAGAAAAGAAACTAATACTAAACTACACATTTTATAATGCAATCCCTCACCATCAGTCCAGCTGTGGCTTTCGGAGGCAACTGAAGATGCTATGAGCAGCTTAATATATCTAAATTTGCAGAAAAGAAACTAATACTAAACTACACATTTCATAATGCAATACCTCACCATCAGTCCAGCTGTGGCTTTCGGAGGCAACTGAAAATGCTATGAGTAGCTTAATATATCTAAATTTAACTACTGAAGCAGATAAGCAAAACTGAAATGAACAAAACAAGACTGAAATTAAACAAAAGCTATGAAAAACAAACTAGCAGCAGAACAATGTTAGATCCATGTCATTAGTCAAAAAGCTATAAAAATGCCCGGGCTGTCTATCTAAAACCTGCACAAGAACACTGATCAGTGATTAACAATCATAAATCATGAAAGACAGAAATGAAATGGAAATTATGGAAATATATGAACAAAAATGAAACAAATGCAATATATGAACATATGAATGGATTATGACACAATGGAATGAAATTAAAATTACACACTAATACACAAAACCTTAGCTGAGCAGGGGCCCTCTACATCAGCTTTGGCAACGGTCTTCAAACACGAATTAAGTTGAAAAACAGAGTCTTCTTATATTAAAAAGCAGTTCATTACAGAATGGTAATGTTACGGCACAAGTGCAGCGTAATCACTACAGAGCAGACTAAAAGATAACAGTGACTACATTCACTAACATCAACTATCAACTAACTTTCTATGCGTATGCAAACGCACTATATATAACAAAAAACTGTAACTGTCTCCTAAAGTTCATGCTGGCAGAGAGCACGTAGACCACTACGTCCACGGATATAGGAGTATGGCCGTGTTGGAAAGTGAATCTACGGAAGGTGGATGCTTGAATTCGACTCCAGAGCTCTTCACAGATGTCGATTTAACCTCCGCAGGCTTAGAAACGGCCGTATGGATCTTTATATGCCACGAAACAGAGTCCGGCCGACATGAAACTCCATGGTTGACTTCCATGTGGACGCCTTTGACCGCGGCTTCTTTGGACGAGTTTTCTTGAACCAATAGGACACAAACCATGTCCACGTCATTCCTAGCCTGCCCATGTGGCTCGTTTCCCTTGTAGACACCTGTAGCATATAGTTTCACAAAATAGCTGCGGAAAGTTGCAGCAGCTGCGGAAAGTGGCAAGATTCCGCAGCTGAATGAAAAAAATCTAGATCAAATAGCAAACACAAAAATATAATTAAAAACCATGTTAGATGCCCTTTTGCACATGATATTGACAATCTGGGAGGTTTAGGTGAGTGAAAAAGGTATGGAAAAGTGTATGGAAAAGATGCAAATTTGGGACTCAACATACCCCCACTGTGAAGGTGTTGCATGTCCTCATGCAACCAAAATTTTGATATTCTTTCTTCAATTCATGTGCCTTGATACTTCAGCCAGCACATCCAATCCTCTTCTCTTCTTCCTTGGTACTGCCATCATTCCGGGTTTCTTCATTAAGCACCTAAATTTGATATTTACAAGTGCTCTGCTCAATTTCTGGCATTTCCTTTTCAATTTCTTATTCTTCTTTTGCCATATTCCCAAATGTAACATAGTATTATCATGGATGATCTTGTCCAGCTTGCCTTGTTCTTTCAATGTTTCATTTTCATTTTTTGATGTGCCTATTTAAAAGCTCCAGCTCAAAAATTTCCTGTTTTAATGATTGAACTAAATCATCCTGCAATGTATGAGGCTGAATGGAAGAAGTACTTGGACCTGTGGCTGCCTTTTCCAAAGATTCTATATAGTCATATACCTCCTGCTGCTTGGGGTCTATTTCAGGTGTCATTTTCATTGGGCTGTCCCTAAAATGCTGTAAGGGAGAATTATGTTCAAAATCTGGCCGAGGAGGGCTTACATCAATATTTTGCTGAGAATAAGATGGAGTATGCTCATTGTCCGATTGGGAATGAAAGGAATCAGGTTCACTAACTGACTGAGATGGACTATGGTCAGTTGGGGACTGTTCAGATGTCTCCTCACCCAAATCAATGAAATGAGGACCCTTAATTTGTGTTTTCCTCAATTTTCCCTTAAGCCTGCTGCTTCTCCTCACACGTTGTGGTACATTATCTTTTTGTTTTTGTTTCCCTTTCTCTGCCTTCTTGGATATAGATGACTGTTTTTGAAGATAAACTAATCTTTCAGAGAGTATTTGATGATCTTCTTCTTCAGAAGAAGGAGTTTTATGTACAGCCTCAATAGTTTCTTTCTCTTTTGGTATTATTGGCTTCTTACCCTTGATTTCCTTCTTCTTCCTTTTTACCAGTCTCTCTTCCCTATCAGTTCTTTCCATAGTATTAGTAGGAGTATTTTGGATTTCATCAATTGTTCTTTTCCTCCTACTTCTTCTTGCTGTGCTAGCTGCGGGAATTTCCTGAGTAGGAGTAATTTGGGTTTCAACATTTATTCTTTTTCTTCTACTCTTTCTTGTTGAACTACCTTCAGGAATTTCCTGAGGTTCCTCAAAGAAATTTCTAACTAGAAATTGTTCCCATGTGTCTTTTCTTTCCTTTAGCTCCTTTTCAATCAGAATTTTTATAAGGCCATGGTGATATAAATGAGGCTCTACATCTCCTAAGTGTTTTTGAACAGTCACAACCATTTTCTTTAAGCTATTGAATAGAAAATAAGGGAGATTGAGAGTTTGGTTTTCTAGAAAATTCATCAATAGCCTGGTATGGTACATGTACATAGACCCAAAACGGCCTTCACATGTAATGAATTTCTGAACAATTAGCAGTAAAGTGGCCCATTCTTCTTTCAATGCATGCACAGGAATTCCTCTTTTAAAAATAGTTATATCCATACCTTGGTTTCGTAAGATTGTTCTCCATGCCTCATCACTGATGCTTTTATTTTTGAACCAACGCTCTCCCTCCTGAAGTAGTTCTGTGGCTGTTGCTATTGATGCTTCATTGACCGAAAACTTGAGGTCTCCAATTTCTGCTTCTGAGCCATCAAATGATCTTGCAAACGCTTTCGTAACCTCTTTGTGGTAACCTCTGAATTTCTGAATAAAATGCAGCCATTTAGCTTTTTTCAATATCTCTTTTGCTTGTGGATATCCCTCTATAAACTTTGGTTCTTCCGGCTCTGCCCTTAGCAACTTACCCATTTCACTTTTCTGTGCTTCACTAATTTGCCTCTGTGAGGGTTTAAGTGGAAATGGAACGACTGAATACACAGGATCGAGCACAATGACTGTGGGAATGTATTATAGAATGGAAATGAGCACCATAAACGGAATGGAGTAAGACTGTGGGTAGATATACGGGAGTGAGAATGAGCAAAAGGAACGAAATGGAGTGAAACAGGGAGTGAGAATGAGTAGAGTGGGGTTTTGTAAACACGACAAAGACACGACAAATAGGTTAACAAAGTATAATACATTTACTAAGTGAATTTGGTATTGTGTAATATGAACACGTTCAATCAATGATTGTCAACTCAAATACGTCTCATTATCTCCGGTGGGATATTGGAACATGAGTGAGAATCGGAATTTCAATGATGAAACCGTTTATGAATGAATGCAAGAGGATAACATGGAGATCGTGACAGGTTACGGAACTGTCAATATAATCATTGCGCGTAATGGGTAGAGTTCATGGTTTAAAACTATATAAAAATGTGTTTTTCAATACTATTTGAAATAAACTTTATTCATACCTTTGGAATCCTTGCTTTTGCCCTTGGTCTTCAACTGATTGATCTCCATTGGTGTCTTGAATGCTCCATTGATCCTCTCACCTGCATTTTATTTCATAATTATGGAAATAACAACTGACTGTACATTCTCTTTGAAAACAGAGTAGTAGCTGCGGAATCTGCTTCTGGCTGCGGAAACTGGAGTCAGCTGCGGAAACAGATGTCAACTGCGGAAACTGACACATCTATTACTTGGTTGAATATAAATGAACAAATGACAAATGACCAGATGGAAATGGTCATGAAAAATATTTTTATTGATGGAACGGATGAAATGAAGTGGAATGAAGTGAAATGAAATGAAATGAAATGGAATAAAGTGGAATGAAATGGAGTGGGTGGTGAAATGAAATGAAATGAAAGAGAGAGATTTTTTTTTTTGGAAAATATAGTGTCGGTGTCCCTGATTTTCACCCTATATTTTCTGCATAAGACTGCCAATCAATGATTGGTTTTCAGGCTTATACCATTTTTTTTTTTTATAACTGAAAAAAAAAAGCTAGGCTGGTGGAGAAGAAGAATTCTTCTGTACCAGCCTGATTGCAGAACTTTCTTGAAACATCTTGACAAAATCCTCTTTTGAGAGTGGCTTATGATAAACTTTCAATATATGGCCATTCACAATAAGAGGAGTTTGAAACTCATCAATGGTCTTGATTCTTACAGCTCCATTGCTAAAGATCTTGTCAATCTCATATGGCCCAAGCCAATGAGTCTGAAATTTCCCTTGAAAATCTTTAAACTTGGAATCAAATAACAATGCCCAATCTCCTTCTTGGAACTTCTTCTCTTTGATATATTTTTCATGCCATTTAGTTCTTTGATATTGAACTAGATCAGTTCTTAGAATTGCTTCTTGTCTGATCTCATCTAGCTCATTCAACTGCTCCATTCTATGCTTTTGGGCTTCTGATAAGTCCATCCCCAACTGAACTGCTATCTTGAAGGTCTTGACTTGAAACTCAATGGGGAGCAAGACTTCTTTCCCATAAACAAGTTCATAGGGAGAATGTCCTGTTGTATTCCTCCATGTAGTTCTGTAGGCCCACAAGGCTTCTGGAAGCCTTTCTGCCCAATCTCTTCTGTGTAGATGAACAGTTTTGGTGATGATACTTTCAAGAACTTTGTTTGTGGACTCCACTTGACCATTTGCTTGTGGATGGTAAGGAGTAGATCTTCTGTGCTTGATTTTGTATTCTTCCATCAACTTCTCCACCAAATTTGATGTGAATTGGCTCCCCTGATCTGTCACAATTTCTCTTGGAACACCAAAGCGAGTAAAAATATCCTCATAAAGAAAATGAATAACTGAATTTTCAGTAGCAGATACTAATGCTTTGGCTTCTACCCATTTAGTAACATAATCAATACAAACCAATATATACTTCTTTTGCTTAGATGGTGGGATTAATCGGTCAGTAAAAATCTAAAGCCCATTTTCAAGGAGTTCAATGAGTACTTTTGTGTTTTTGCGGTGGCATTTCATTTGAAAGGGTAGGTTTCCCTACTCTTTAGCGGCTATCACACCTTTTGACATATTGTTTTGCATCTTTGAAGAGAAGGCCAATAATATCCCAAGGAAAGGATTTTATAGGCTTAGTCCTTTTTGTAAACGAAATTATATTGTATGGTTCATCATGACATGCCTTAAGAATATCAGGCATTTCATCTTCCACGACACATCTTCGATCACAGATGCGGCCATTTAAACAATTCGTTAGAAATCCATGAATATCTTGAACTCTCCTACAGACAATTTTTCGTTTTCTCTTGGAAATAAATGTGAAGGTAGTTTCCACTGTAACCAAATAGTTAGCATATCTTGCATACCAATGGGTCCTATGATTCTTGCAAACAAATATTCATCGGGGAAACATCTTCTACGGGAGAATCTTCTTTAGTGATACAGATCCTAGACAGAAATCAGCTACGTAATTACTTGTTTTCCTGGTCTATCCAACACGGTAATGTGAATTCTTGCAAAGTAAAAGCCATCTTGTCACTCTTGCCATTAGTAACGAGGTTTGTTCATTAAGTATCTCATTGCAGAATGGTCGGTATGAATAAAAGTTTCATATTTTTGTTATGTAATGTCTAAACTTATTAATTGCATGGACAACGACTAGAACTCTTTTTGATCCATAATTATAATTCAACTGTGGGGGTAGATTTTTTACTTTGGTGTAATAAATGGCATAAGGAATTAAATATTTTTGACCCAACAGAACAAAATTTTGTATACGCAAAACTATCTGTCAGAAATATGGAAAGGAAGTTTCCAATTTGGTCCTCTCAAGATAGGTGCTTGGATATTCTTATTTCAAAGTTTCAAAAATTTGATTGACAAATCGGGATCCATTAAATTATGATCTTTGTAAGCAACTTGAAGAGTGGAGATGCTATTTTAGTGAAGTTTTCTATAAATCTTCTACTATAGTAACCCGATAAATCCTAGAAAACTTCTAACATCTCTTTGACAATTTGGAATAGGAAACTTGGAGATGACTTCAACTTTTGATCTATCAGCATAATCCCATCTCACGAAATATGATGTCCTAAAACAATCCCCTTGATGTATCATAAAGCATTTTTCATGTAGCTTAATGAAAGGTTTGTTTCTTTACATCTTATGAGAACTTTCCAAATTTTTCATGCCTCTTCAATGAATTACCATAAAAACTGTAAAATCATCCATATAAACCTCTACACAATCATGGATTAGATAGAAAAAAATTCCTGATACTGCTCTTTGGAATGTTGCTAGTGCATTACATAACCCAAAGGAAGCACTCGGTAGGCAAAAGTTCCCCATGGACGAGTAAATGTAGTTATCTTGATCACTTTAGGTGCTACCTGAATTTGATTATAGCCACTAAAACCATCCAAAAATGAAAAGTACTTTTGCACACCCTTTAATGTATCTAATACGTCAATAAAAGGCAAAGGAAAGTGATCCTTAAAAGTTGCTTTGTTCAACTCACACGTAATCAATGCATACTCTCCATTTACCATTCCTTTTTAGGTACTATAACCAAAGGAAAAACCCATCGGCTATACGGGAAATTAGATAAATGAAGTTTACATTGAGAAGTTTTTGGAGCTCTTCTTTCACTATCTCCCTAAGACGTTGGATTCATCCTTCTTTGAGGTTGTCTGGAAGTTAGGTCTCTCTTGTTTTCCTCAATATAGATATGATGGATGCAAGTCTTAGGATCAGCTCTGCTCATGTCGGTCTCCCATGCAAATGCGGTAGAATGTTTTGGGTCTGGTTAGTTCTTCTTGTTGTGACTTCAGTGTTTTGTTGATATTCAATGTCTTTTGGAAAAATCTCCAAAAGCGAGAATTACCAAACTCTTCCATAGAGTAGAGAGACATTTGTCTTGATGATAAAATATTTCTATGTCGATTCCAGTAATTGTGTGGGGTCATGCAAGTTATCTCAAAATTTTCTAATGTGTTAGGAATTTGACTATCCTCACTAATTTCGAGAATGGTAAGACGGGTTGTATAGTGTTCTCATCTGTGACCCATTTCTTCAATACTCCTATTTAATTGCTCTTGCGGAAGGATACAAATTGAATTTCTTTGTCAAGTCCACCATTAGAAATGTACATGTCTCCGGATCTACAACTAATAAAAGCATCGGCCTTGGCTTGACCCAAGGTCTTCCTAAGATAATTGGATGTCCTCTAGATTACTTTTAGAGTCAAAATCATAAATTCATCTGGATATTGTAATTCTAAGAGGCCAGAAACTATCTTCTAATACACCATACGGTTTTAATAATGATCGATACACGTGCAATAAAGTAGGTGTAAAAGAAGGTTAGGGAGATTTTAAGCATTCCATAGTCTATCTACTCATAATGTTGATAGCGACCCCTAAGTCAATCAATGTGTTTGGAATTTCTATCCCATTTATATGTGTCTTGGCCAATTGGACTTCCTGGATCTACATACTTAAAGCAGTAATTTTTCCCATCATAATGTACCAATCTTTCCTACAGGTGAATTCTTCTTGTGTCCTTTAGCTTTCTTCTGGTCTTTTGAAACTCAACTCCTTTATGGTTTTTGCTAGAATAGGAATTTCTCGAATGGCTGGCAATGGAATCTTGATACAAACATTCTTCAATTCATCTAGAAATTCATAGTTAGGCAACAATATTTGTTTTCCACCCCCTTATCCAATTTGTAGTCTTTCGGAGAAAAGGAGGTGTAGATGAAGATACGGAGTTGCTCAACTATAGGAGTTGTGGATGTTAGCTTTTCTTTTTTCTTTTTGAATTTTTGAATTTTGGGGAAAGAGATTCTTCTCAGAACCCTTATTGACTTGAAAGAGTCCTCCTCGGAAGGTATCTTGCTCTTGAATGTCTATAAGTTTTCTAAACTCTGCAGTCCCCGAGTTGTACATCGTTGAGAGGAACAATCATATATGTAGAAATTTGTCCTTCTACCCATATGCAGTAGTTTGAGGATTCTTATTGTTGGGGATTTGTGATGCATTTGAAATTTTGGAAGTTGATTTGTCTTGTTGGTATGGGAGCATGAGTTGAGGATTTGTATTTTGTTGAAGGTTGTTGTTGTGGAAAAGTGAAGAAGTTGTGTGGATTTTGGCTTGGAAATTGTGGAGCAGTTTTTGAAAAGATGGAGGATATTGATAAAATTAGGCAAATCTCCCATAAAGGATTTTACATCACTGCCCATGTTGATATGAATTTTGATGTTGTTGCCAAGGAGTCCAATTTGGTGGGGTTTGAAGATTCATAGGGTTATTAAACCCTTGAGATTATTGTCTACCAAAGTCTCCTGCGACAAATTCTTGAATTTGGATCTTCTTGAAAAACGACTTTGAGTCCGGGGATTGATGGACAATCAGCAGTCTCATGATTTCTGAGCAAATCATACATGTTTCTACAACCTTTTGCATCAAGGGACATTCTCTTAAAGCATGTTTCTTTCTACATTTCGGACAAAAGATGGCTAAAGCATCACATTTACCGCACCTGCCTTGTTTGGATCTTAAGGAATAAGTTGTTCACTAAGAATCCCTAAGATATCAGTTTAAACTCATCAAGCATATTGCAATCTCTTGTACTCTTTGCTGATCCCGATTCTCAGTTGTTAGCCCTAATAGAGAAGAATCCTAAGCCTTTTTTCAGTTTTAGATTTTCCCCTTGAGAGATGGATACATGGATACATTTATATCATGAAATGGAAGTTGAGAGATGTCTCCTTTCCCCATCATGTTTAAAATGTCTATCCATTCATCTCCAGCAGCCTTTTAATAGGAGCTTTCAAGGTTTCATTATCTAAGTTGCTCATCTTTGCTCTTTTCAATTTGTATTGAAATCTTTCCATTCGTCTTCCAAATTTTCATCTTCTTTTGCATCATGAATACCTCATCCTTGTGATTGGTGGGCATACAATAGTCCAAGTATCTATCCAAAATGTTTGTTTCATATCATTCCAAGTCTGATAGATTGAGTAGCTAATCCCTTGAACCATTTCAGATCCCTTCAAAGGGATTGGAAGGAAATAGTTTGAGTTTTTGAGAATCTTCCATATAGTCATAAGTTGGCTTCCCCTGCTTTAAACTCAACAGAAATGTTTTAGGATCCTCACTTAGTAATCCATAAAAGTTAGGAGCTTAGGATGGTGAGATATTTTTCATTAGTGTAAGGTTTCCTCATCAACTATAGGAATCAAACGGTGTCCCTATTTCTACCGTTATTTCCTTCACCATTGTTATCTTTACATTATCTCCTCCTCACTCTACCTCCACCTCTAGCTATTACTTCCTCTTCCATGATAGTTTTATTTAGAGTCCTTATAGTCCTCTAGTTCTTCTACCAAGGAAGGATGAGAAAGTCTCTTTGTTTTCTAAATGGGTTTTTAGTAGGTGGTATAGGAGAATCCTCTAATTCAGCTATTCCTTGACTTCCAAAAATCTTAAGGCTAGGGGTAGATGGTGGTGAATCTGGTCTATGCCTTGAAGAAGATGGAGTTGTGAAAATCGAACTCTTGGCTTTAGCTATAAACCTTCCCCTAGAATCTCTTGCTCTATGCATGTCATTTTTTTATTTTTTATTTAAAAAAAAAAAAAAAAATGGGCTAATAATTCTCTTTCTGATCTTCCAGATCACACTAGGTGCAAGAAGAGAGCATACTTAAGAAATTATTAAACCAATAAATCTCTTTTCTGATCCTCCAGATCACACTAGGTGCAAGAGGAGAGCATACTTCAAGAAGTTATCAAGTTTTCCCTTCTTTTATAATTTTATATTTTTTTTTTAAGAAATTGGCTACCTAGTTACACTTCCCCGGCAACGGCGCCAAAATGTTTGGTCAATTTAGTGTTTCCTAAATTGCTGCATTTAATTGTCAATCCGGGAATCGTAAGCTGATGAAGTGCGGCGCATTATATGTGCAAGATAACCTCTTTCTTAACTTTTTGTCGTTTTTGGTCTTTCTAAGGTAAAATGGAAATTCTAAAGTGAAAAACAAGCTTGGTTATATTTGTTCAAGGAAATGATATCCCCTATAATGATTTACCAATCTTGAAAATTTAAAAGCAAATTGAAATTACAATGACAAAACTTAAAAGAAAGTAAAAGTGTACTGCTGAAATGAAAGGTGTTGCTAATCTAATGAATCAAAACAAGAAACTAGTGAACATGAAAACTAAACTATTCTTGCTGCCAACTGAACACAAAAGAAACTACGCTTATGGAAATTCAAAATTGCAATAAAATAAATCTAAATCAGATTACATCAATTCATTTTCTGACCCTTCATCATTAGACCAGCTATGATTTGCGGAAGTAATCATAAACAACTTGTGTAACTGATTATTTAATTTGCAGAAAGTAAACTAATACTAAACCATATACACATGATTCAATCCCTCGCCATCAGTCCAGCTGTGGCTTTCGGAGGCAACTGAAGATGTCATACATGATTTAATATATCTAAATTTGCAGAAAAGAAACTAATACTAAACTACACATTTCATAATGCAGTCCCTCACCATCAGTCCAGCTGTGGCTTTCGGAGGCAATTGAAGACGCTATGAGCAGCTTAATATATCTAATTTTGCGAAAAAGAAACTAATACTAAACTACACATTTCATAATGCAGTCCCTCACCATCAGTCCAGCTGTGGCTTTCGGAGGCAACTGAAGACGCTATGAGCAGCTTAATATATTTAAATTTAACTACTGAATCAGATAAACAAAACTGAAATGTACAAAGCAAGACTGAAGTTAAACAAATGCTATGAAAAGGAAACTAGCAGCAGAATAATGTTAGTCTCATATCATTAGCCAAAATACTATGAAAATGCCCAGGCTGTCTACCTAAAACCTGCACAAGAAAACTGATCAGTGATTTAACAATCATAAAAACATGAAAGACAAGAATGCAATGGAAATTATAGAAATGTATGAACAGAAATGAAACAACTATGAAATATGAACATGTAATGGATTATGATACAATGACTTTTAAAGAAATGAAATGAAATATATATACATTAATACACAGAACCTCGGCTGAGCAGGGGCCCTCTACACAGCTCTGGTACGATCCTCAAACACGAATTAAGTTATAAAACAGAGTTTTCTCACATTAAAAAGCAGTTCATTACAGACTGGTAGTATTACGGCTCAAGGCAGCGTAATCACTACAAAGCTAACATAACAGAGTACGCACATCAAATATCAACTAACAACTCAACAACTAACTCTACGTGCATATGCAAACGCTCTATATAAAGCAATAAACTGTAACTGTCTCCTGAAGTTTATGATAAGCGACGACAGCTGAAATTATAAAGACTGGATATAGGTATAGCCATATTTGGAAAACAGATCTATGGAAGGTGGGCGCTTGAATTCAACTCCCAGGCTGCAGATGTCGATTAGCCTCGCAAGCTTAGAAACGGCCCCGTATGGATGTTTATATGCTGCAACAGTCCAGTAGACATAGAACTCCATAGTTGACTTCCACGTGGATGGCTTTAGTAGCGGCTTTACTGACGAATTTACTTGAACCAGCTAAGAACCACGAACCATGTCCTCGTCATTCCCTGCTTTGCCCATGTGGCTCGTTTCCCTTCGTAGACACACCTTGTAACATGGGTACACACAAAATAAATTTAACGGAAAGTTTCGGCGGTACAACGGAAAAGTGACAGAGTTTCATGAGCATGTAGACAAATCCTAAAATCAATAAAACACAAAAAAATAATTAAAAACCATGTTAGATACCCTTTTGCACATGATATTGACAATTTTGGAGGTTTAGGTGAGTGAAAAAGATATGGAAAAGTGTATGGAAAAGAGGCAAATTCGGGACTCAACAATATCTAAATTTGCAGAAAGGAAACTAATACTAAACTACACATTTCATAATACAATCCCTCACCATCAGTCCAGCTGTGGCTTTCGGAGGCAACTGAAGATGTTATGAGCAGTTTAATATATCTAAATTTAACTACTGAAGCAAATGAGAAAAACTGAATTAAACAAAGCAGTACTGAAATTAAACAGAAACTAAGAAAAGCAAATTAGCAGCAGAACAATGTTAATTCCATGTCATTAGTAAAAAAGTTATGCAAATGCCCGGGCTGCCTATCTATAACCTGAAACAAGAACACTGATCAGTGATTAATAACATAAAACATGAAAGACAGAAGTGAAATGGAAAGCATGAAAGTTTATAAACAGAAATGAAAAAATGCAATGTATAAACATGTGAATGGATTATGGCACAATGAACTTTAAAGAAATGAAACAAGAACTATACACTAATGCACAAAACCTCAGCTAAGCAGGGGCCCTCTACACCACCCTTGGCAACAATCTTCAAGTACGAATTACGTTGGAAAACAAAGTCTTCTTATATTAAAATGTATTCATAACAGTAAGGTAGTATTACGGCTCAAAGGCAGCGTAATTACATTACAGAGCAGACTAATAAAAGATAACAGAGACTAATCGAGACTCACCCTATCATGTGTAATTATATATATAAAAGTATAAACATATATAAGGTTTATGTGGTGGAGAACACGTAGACCATTACGTCCAGGGATCTAGGATCATGGCCACGTTGGAAAGTAAATCTATGAGGAGTGGATGCTTGAATTCGGATATGGAGCCATGTACAGATGTCGACTTGTCCTCCGCGAGCTCAGAAACGACCATATGAACCTTCACGTGACACGAAACGAGTCTGTCACCGTGAAGTTCCTCTAGTTGACTTCCATGTGGACGCCTTTGACCACGGCTTCTTTAGAAGTTTGCTTCGACCAATAGGACACGAACCATGTCCACATCATTCCATTTTATGTGGCGAAACACGTTTTTCCTGTAGACACCTTGTAACATAGAGTTTTACGTGGCGAGAAGTTGACATTTCAGATGGTGTGGCAGATTCAGCAGCTAAATGAACAAAATCTAAATCAAACGACGGACACAAAAATATAGTTAAAAACCATGTTAGATGCTCTTTTTCAATTAACATACAATGATATTGACAACTTGGGAGGTTCAGGTGAGTGAAAAAGGTATAGAAAAGTGTATGGAAAAGATGCAGAATTGAGACTCAACAACTTCATGGATGAAGATAGGGCGGGTAGCCCAACAGACAGAAAGAGCACATTAGGGGGGGATCTTCAGTATCAAATCTACAATGGTTTCTTGGTACAGCAGGAAACAGAGATTCGTGGCACTCAGTTTAGCGGAAGCTGAATACATAGTATAAATTCAAGCTGCATGTGAGGCTATCTGGATGAGAAAGATCCTAGTTGGTTTTTTTGGTTCTCATTTAGAACCTATATTGATTCATTGTGATAATTAGAGTTGCATTAAACTCTCAATTAATCTTGTGTTTCATGATAGATCTAAGCATATAGATATCTGGTATCATCATATCAAATATTGTGTGCAGCGGAACGTCATGTTGCCTTAGTACATTCCTACGGAAGATGAGGATGCAGATATTCTGAGGAAGGCGCTCACTAGGAGCAAATTGGAATACCATAGAGATAGGATCGGGGTGAAGGATAATCCCTTTCTTGTTGAGAGGGATTGTTGAGATTCAACAAGATGATGATCCTAGTGAAAATTAAGCACCTACACTAGGATGGAGCCTCAGGCTATTTTTAGGTGGAAGTCTATTTTTATAATGCATGAGAAAATTCTATTTATAGATGATGTCTATTTATAGATGGTGAGAAAATTCTATTTATAGATGTATGTGCGAGTTATATTTATATATTGCATGTCTATTTAGAGAAGCATGTCGAGTATTATTATCCCTTAATAATAGTTGGACAATAAATATTAATCTATTCTCAATGAGAACTTGGAAATAGTTAACTCAAGTGGAAAACCAGTTAGCTATAGGAAATTCTAGTTCAAATGTTGGTTGGTGGGACATGCAAGTGGACTTAGTTGTAACTGAGTGATTCAAAGTTGTAACAGAGTTGGATGTGTAGTTATGTGAGTTGTAAAGTAGTTTAACTCAGTTAAGTGAGTTAAATTCAGTTGTGCTAGTTGTAACTAAACATACACTAATGAGAGATCAGTGAATTAATTATTTAATTAATTCAAAATTAGTGGTCTCAAATGTAATTGAAGATTTACTACTGTTAACTACATGCATTTCAGATGCAGTGGAGACCCAGTTGAGAGATAGGTGAAAGGGACAGTTTGACTATCAGTTGTGACATTAGTGGGTGCACTCATGAAACCACACACACACTGGAAATGCTAATGAGGATTGCGCAATCAAGGCAAGCAGGATCTCATTCATTCAAGGATTGTGATCAGTAGGGATTGTGTAGTGGAGGCAGGTTGTCAGGAGGCAGTAAATTGGCGCATGTATTTGCCAATTTTTATATGACAGTGTGAGACGATTGTATATTGTACTAAGAGCTCTTGGATTAGAGTTTTGTATGAGATTATTTCATGATCCGTGATACATACATAATATATGATAGTGGTTTTTTAGCTTTATTATTTCCCGGTAAAAACATATGTGTTATGTGTGATTGATCTTTCTTCATGTGTTTGCAATTGGTGATCGTGTTTTAAATTTCCGCAAGAATTTTTGTAGAAGTGATTATTTATTTAACAGTGGCATATAATTGTTATTTTAGGAGAATCCAGGAAATACATAATTGTATTAAAATTTCTGTAGTCCAGATTCGGGCATAAAAAGTTTGAAAATCATTTTATGAAGAAAGAAGGGTTAAAAACGGTCGAAAGGGCTCGAGTAGCAAAAATACACCAAGGGTCGAGTCGGGCATTTATGCAGAGATATAATAGCAGAAACCGAAGGGGCAGCAGAAAATGCATCAACACAATCACTAATCAATGAAAATAGCTAGCGTTGCACCAGAATCAATTACCCAACTGTGGTTTTTTGAAGAGAAAGGCCATATGTCAGGAATGCTTTATTGGCCGCCTCATAGGCGTCACTCGAACTAGTTTCCAACCACTCTGTAATTAATAACAGATTTCCAAAAACCACTGTTGTAGGCCAATTTGGTCTTATCACTGCCTGTATGTTTCCACTTATCTAGTTTTGCTTGAATGTAATTACTGCAGTAGACAGACTAGCCGACTTAAGTTTTCTATAAATATTGTATGGATTAGCAACGTAAAAGGAGGCTCGGAAGGGGAAAAAACCATTGTAACTGAATCAGCTCACTGTAAACACTCTCTTTTGGATAAATGAATGATTATGTTGTTTTCCAGATTCTTGTGTTATGATATGTGGTGAAGTGCTTCTCCCATGTAATTTGTGATTCTTTTGTTTTACATACTGTTTTCTTTCTTTACTGCGGATAGAAACTTTTGTGTAGGATTTACCATAGGGTACCCTGCTCAATCTTGAACTAATACATTATGTTTTCCTCTAAGACTTGGATGCAGAATTCAGAGACAGTTTGCTCTACATCCATGTTGAGACCAAAACGTAGAATTCAAAGACAGTCTGCTCTGCATTCCTGTTAAACCTTAATCTCCTCCTCTTTTCCATTTCACAAGCTGTAAAGATCCATTGACATGGATAACTTTCCTGTATGCACCTGACCTTAGCTATTCATCTATTTGATTTTGTTTACACCTGTTTGACTCCATAGCCCAATGGCCCTCTTTTGTTTCCTCAACCAAATATTCAATCAAACCTATGCACTAATAGCTAGCCTAAAATGCACCTGTAAACAAAGTTATATCTAACAGAGCGAGCCCTCTCTGAGTCCAGGAAAGTTAGGTCCTGGACTCCAAAGTTGGTTTTATGTTTCCCTTTGTAGTTCTGTCTTCAGCCTTCAGAAATTACAGAGTGATAATAGCGTCAATTGTGATGGGATCTATGTGGTACTTGGATAGTGGAGCATCTTTCCACATGACGGGAAATAAAGAACTCTTTAGTAGCTTGGAGGAGAAGGATCTTCAGATGCACATCGAGATGGGTGATGATGGGAGGTATACCGCTACCATGATTGGTACAGTTGCTTTCCAGAGACAGTCAGGGAAACCTTTCTTATTAAAATATTTCATGCATGTACCATGCTTGAAAAATAATTTAGTTTCAGTTGCTATGTTGGAGTATCTTGGATATGATGTGGTTTGCAGTGAAGTAAAGGCGTTCCTTCGTCACAAAGCCACAACATAGGTAAATAAGATACAGTTTCGTGTGAAGAACCTCTACAAACTTGATGTAGATGGTTGCGCAACATTGAGCAGTAAAGGATAGAAGGTGGTGAGTCGGGATACAAGTGAGTTATGGCACATGAGATTGGGCCATCTACACCATAGTGCTTTGATGATCATGCAACAGATTTCTACAGGTCTTCCAAAGGGTACTCTTGCGTAGATAGACACATGCAAGAGATGTACCCTGGGGAAGTATACTAAGGCCACCTTTCATGAGAAGGAGAACCGAGCAGCAACAATCCTTAAGAGAGTTCACTCAGATGTGTGTGGACCATTCTCTACACCTTGCATGACAAAGCACAAGTATTATGTGATTGTTGTTGATGATTTTTCTAAAAAGTGTTGGATCTTCTTTCTGTAGAAGAAATATTAGGTGTTATCCAAGTTTTGCGACTTCAAGGCACTTGTAGAGAAAGATATAGGGAAGAAGGTGAAGGATATAAGGAGAAACAATGGTGGTGAGTATATCTCTAATGAATTCAAGAAATTTTGTGCCAAAGAAGGAATTCGGAGAGAATTGATTGCACCTCATAACCCACAACAAAATGTGGTTGCAGAAAGAAATAATGAATCAATTGTGGGAGCAGCACAAGCTATGTTACATTATTGGTGCCTACCGTTGCATTTCCGGGCAGAGGCATGCAACACAAGGGTATTTGTGCAAAATCAGAGTTCTCATCAGACACTTGGCATGAGTACACCAGAGGAGACTTTTTTAGGTAAGAAACCAGATGTTTCATATTTTAAAAAATTTGGCTCATCTGTCTATTTCCATGTGACCAAAGATGCCAGGAAGAAGCTAGAACCAACAGCAGAGGTTGAGATATTTGTGGGGTACACTGATACTCCCCACAACTATCGGTTGTATTTGTCAGCTAACAAGATGACAATTGTCAAGAGATATATTGATGAGGAGAAATACATGTGATTGTCCCTTGAGAGGGAGCTTGACTTGCATGAAGATGATGAATTCTTAGTTCCAAAGGACGAACCTCATGATGTGGAGCAACCACAAGCAGACGATCATGGAGTGGAAGAAACCACTCATGTAGAGTCATCCACCAGAAATAGTGGGAAGCGCACCAGAGAGGTTGACATATTTATTTTAGATGCGATAGAGTATGTAGGAGCACCTACATCACAATGAAAGTAGAGAAGGTTCCTATACAAACACACTAGACACATGGCGCTTATGAGTGAGTGTATTGTGACAGAACCATCCTCTTTTGAGGAAGCAGTGTCGTAGCCAACATGGGTTGATGCCATGGTTGAGGAGTATGACTCCATTATCAGAAACAGTGCATGGGAATTGGTCCCAAGACCAGTGGGGAAGTCAGTGGTTGTATACAAGTGGATTTACAAGGTGAAGCAGATGGATACCTCCAGGAGGGAGAAATTTCGAGCCAGATGGGAAAAGGGAGTACATGCAGTTATACCTCCAGGTGTGAGGTGGGGCGATGTGTAGATATAATCCCAAGAATAAATTTGGGTAGAGTCCATTGATTTGGTGTGTCTCATGGATCGAACCTGGATACGAGGATACTACAGTATAGTAGTAGTAGGAAGGATTGGTTATATTAATGTAGTCAGATGTCAGGAGGATAGAAATCATAGTGACAAGTGTGAGATACTGGAGCGCAAATTAGAGTTGGTAGTAGTGCAGAGTGCATGGATGTAGATGCCAGCAACACACAGAGTCCAATAGACATGTACAGTAGCTAGCAGCAGTAAAAATACTCTAATGATAGATGCATTATACTGATTCAGTTGTTGGGGGTTATTCAATTTTAGGAGAGTTGCATGTGCAGACAACACTAAGAAGTGTTTCATGCAAGAACATTCCAAAAGTATTAAATCACGACAGATTGATTCATTTCTTATTGAGAGGGAGTGTTGAAATTTGCAACAAGAAACAATGAAATTAGCATCCATAAACAACATGAAAATGAAACACACACACTAGTGTGGGATCACGGGTCACACAGTGATGGGTCCTACCGATACATTAGTGTGCAACCAATTTATTAAATAAATTGGAAAATTAATTGTAATATTATCTCATAACAACTTGTAATAGTTAACTAAGTGTGATAGACTTAGTTAGCTCAAGAATTTCGAGTTGAGGATCTAAGGATAGGCATGTGGAGTGATTATATTATTAATAGGGTCTAGTTGCAGTTGTAGAACTAGTGTAGTGTGGTTGGGATCAGTTAACTCACAATAATTGAGTTAAAATCAGTTTAACTAGTTCTAACTGTTTGATGAGCTAGTGGAAGATTAAGTGAATTAAAATAGATTTAATTCACCAGTAATGATATACCAAGTAGTTGATGATTCACTATTTATAGCTGCATGCATGCTAATTCTGGTGGATACCCAGTTGCGACAAAGGTTCAAGGTTAGTAAAATAGCAGTTTTATTTTAGGCAAACTGCCCAGGTGCAGAGATAAAACCATGGGAAGCCCATGATGAATTGCACAATCAAGGAAGGTTTAATTTCCTATTTAATAGGGGTTTAATTATCTAGGGATTGTGTAAGCAGGGTAGGCTGAAGGTAGGTTGATAATTGGCTATGTCTTTGTCCAATTTTGCCTAGATCAGTGTGAAGAAATTGGTAGAGTGTATGAGGTTGTGGTGATCACAAATACATTGTATTGTTTCATGATTCCTTGGTTGATTATAAAATAAATATGGAGGGGTTTTGAGAAGTTGTTTTCCCCAAGAATATTTGGTGTTGTGTATTTATTTATGTATTCCTCTTACTTGCATGTGATTGAGTGATCGTATTTTATATTCCAAAAATATTGTAGAAGGATTTTGTATCTTGCTTTAGTACATTGCATGATCGGATTGAGCCCATTGATATAATTTCTACATGGTATTATAGCCGTGTTAGAGATTTTCTACAATATCCAACCCAAAGGATATGGTCTTGGATGTCTAATAGTTTCAAGGCCTAGTTGCTTAACCAAGTCTCTGTAAATCAAGTTATCTTGTGACCCACTATCAAAAAGTGTATCAATCTTGGTATGTTTAGAGACAACTCTAATATGGAAAATTTATATTCTTGTATCTTCATCATGAGTAGCATTTGAACAATTTGAAGAACTAGTGATTGCAATATGTTTACCTTTCAAACCCATGGCTGTAATATTTGTCTCATCTCTTGAATTTGACCCTAAGTCATGTTCAACTATAGCAACAGTTTTACCCTTCTCTTTGGCTTTCAGTCTGTTTGGTTTCAATTCTAGATGAAGTTGCCAATAGTGGTCTTCATCATGGCCAATATTTGAACAGTTTTTGCATGTGATTTTTTCCTTCTCTCTTTTTACAGAACCATTTCTCTTTCCTCTTCCATAAAACTTCCATTTTTCGTTACCCTCACTTTCACTTTTCTCATATATTTTTTTGTTTCCCTCTTGCCTCTAAGTGTATGGCTTGAACACAAAATTCATCTAAATTGCTTGGGTTAAACATAATGATAATATGTTTCAAATAGGAATGTAAACCCCCAATGTATTTCAAGAGTGTATCTTGGGAATTCAAGTTTATTCCTAACAACAAAGCCCTTTTCCTAAACTCCTGGGTATATTCTTGAACTGTTTGACCCTTGAGTTGCCTAAAAGTTTTCCAACTCATAATGGCTTTTTTAATATAGGCTAAAGGATAAAACTATCTTTTAATTGAAGAAATAAACTCAACCAAAGAAATGGATATCTTACCATGGATTCACATTTCCTCTTGACTCTTTGCTTCCCACCAAACTAGTGCTACTCCTTCTAGCCTTAATGAAGCCAACTGGATATTTATGTCGTCTTCATGAAGGTTCTGAATTCTTCAATACACCTCCAATTGAAGTATCCTATTGTCAAGCCTCTCTGCATTTACATCTCCATTGTACATGGGAAGTTCAAACTTAATGTCCAATTTGAGTAATGGATTTTTTCCTTTTATGTCTTTTGAGTGAGTGTGAGTGGTTTTTGTGATGGAAGTGGAAGATGATGTTGATGGAGATTATAAGTATGATGAAGATGGTGGATATGGAGGTGGATTTCCTCCACTACCCTTTGAAATCTTCTCTTCATCCTTCTTATCATCTGAAGTTCCTTCTCCATGTGGAGGCTTAAAACCTTCTCCTGACATCCCAGCAACAAATACATCAAACATAACTTTAACCATCATCTTTATATAAGTTTAATTCTCTCTTGACATCTTCCTCTTCTGAATGTCCTTGAGTCTCTCCAACACCTGAAATGATGGCTATGGATTCAGGCTCAACTTTTGATGCTTGTACCTCTTCAATCAACTTTGCTTCTTGTACAATTTGTACCTCTTCAATCTCAACTTTTTGAGACAAAATTTGAGTTTCTTCAAGTGCAGATATGAGTGGAACTTTGGGTGAATATGGTGCTCTTTTATCTCTCCTTCTTCTGGTCCTATTTTCAACCAACAATTTCCCTTCACCTTTCTGCAACTTTAACCTTGTCAGCATCACAAATTTGCAACCATTAAACTTGCATAAAACTCAAGAAACTATCAAGAAAATAACCTTGCCTTTCAACATCACTCTGATACCAAATTGATATGATTATGAATGTTAGTTTTTCTATGCTAATTTCAACCTCAGATATAAAATTTACTTGTTGATCTTATGCTTGAAATACATGTGTTTCCTTATTGCTTATGTGTGTCAAATAGGTAGTTAAACTGAGTTTTATGAGTGAACTTAAGAGCATAAAGTATGAATTTAAAATGTTGAACAACAGCAACATAAAGAACAACAAACCATCACAATTGATCCATTAAAACATATTTTTGATGAAGGAGTTCACTCCTCCTGGGTTACATCTCCTTGGTCTAGCTTCCATGGCTTGCGCCTCTGTCTTAGCTCAATAGTGCTCAATTTTTTTTCAAATACATCAAATTCTCTTGGAACATACTCCAATGAGTTCAAAATGTCGAAATATATCAAAAATGACCATTCATTTGCTCAATTTGGCCTTCAGATGCTCCAGACATGGCCTTCCGTCTTAGTGGCCCTCGGCTTCAAAATTATTCAAGGTAAAAAAAAGCTCTGTAAACTTGCTCCGTTGCCACTGAAACTTGTTCCAATGTGTTCATAGCATGGGAATCTACTAGGAATGACTATTCCTAAGCCAAAATTGGTGAAAAATTGCTCAAGATAGGCCTCATTAAAGTTTCCCCTATATTCTGCCTCTAAATCTGGAAAACTGCCAGTTAGCCTTGCCAAAGTTGGAGGTCACTCCGAATTTGGAGATTTCGTTAAAAAGCCACCCAATTTAACTGCATGATTAATTAGGCTTAATCCCAAATTAAATGGGATAAGCACGCACTTAAATGCGTTTTGTGGGAGGCGCTAAGTTGAGGTCACTTGACACGGTATTATGAGGAGGGATTGCCCGTGGGGTTGGCCCCCTTATTCCTCCACCATTGGATTCTGGTGCATTGAAATATAATTTGGTGGCCAATACTTTCAAGGATCATGGTCATGTCCTAACAGTAAGGGGAGAGAGTGGAGCGGGGGAGGTCATGGGGTCGAGCCCCGACCTCGCCCCTCATACACGTTTTTGTAAACAATATATATTACACCCCACATTTAATACATGTTCTCTGGCTATGGTTTTAAAACCTTTGATATTCTCCAATATAAACAGACTTTGGTTTAAATCGTATTTAACCAAACCATATAATATGCCATCTGAATTATATGCTAGGACCATGGTTTAAAATAAATGTCAACAGACTTTGCAATATAGTTTAAATTCCCACCTTTGAAATGTTTTTCCACCGTATGGTATACTTTGGAATATGATTTTCCACCATAATAAAAAATTCTAACTAAGGTTAAAATAATATATCTGGAAAATAAATTATATATATATAGGTTTTTAATTATATATATATCTGTGTGTGTGTGTGTGTGTGTGTGTGTGTGTATATATATATATATATAGAAATAAAAAAAAAAAAATTTCCCACACATAAAAATTCATGAACCCAAATTCAACCTTGGAGGATATTGGGCAAATTTCACCTTCACAAACCAAACTGGAGAATCACGCAGTGACACTTGTCACAGTCTCATCGGACAAAAGCTAAAGAAGATTCTCTACATGCTGGTTGGGTTTCCTTATCATCAGCCTGTACTTGTTCTGCAATTTTTTAATAAAAATTTCCTTGTTCTGAACAGCGATCAGCAGACCATGACTTCTTCATCTGAACTCGGTTTTCGATGAAACGAGTTGCATTGGATTCCTAGCGTCGGAGCAGTCACCTTCATTCAGTTTGAAATCAATTCTAAGCACTTTCATTTTTGAGCTAAAATATTGAGCCTTTGATCACAATGTCAACATTTTCTAACATCTCATCATCGATATTGATTTGATTTGTAAATATGAGAACTAAATGTAAAAAATGTGTTTAAATATTCAATAAATTATTAAATTTAAAAATAGTGTTTGAATGAAATTGAAAATTTAATAAATATGTATAATTTCAATAAAACACATTCAACATATATATACATACCTAGTGATTCGATTCTTCACTTGAATTTCTTTCAACATTTTCAATGTCTTCAATCATTGATTCAATATCTTTTTCAATTTCTCTTTCAACATTCTCTATCTCATCATCAATGTTATGAGTAATATCTCTCTATTCACATTGCAAAATATTTTTCAAATTACTTCATCAAACAAAAATTAAGTTTCACAATACATTAGTTAAATTTTAAATATCATTTATAATATTTACATTTACATATATGCTTCAACTTTTAGTTGAGGTTGATTTTCCCTTTCAATATTTGAGCATTCTTCTCTCTTTTTTTTGTGATATTCTCTCTCGTATTCTCTATGAGCCTCAGGGTTTCTTGTTTGATCATATTTTCTCTTGAAATTTCCTTGATTTCCCATGATAATTTAGTATGAAACTCAAAAACAATTCTTCAAAATCCTACAAAAAAAACTCACTATCAAAACTTAGATAAAAACTCACTTCAAAAAATAATCACAAAAGTTTTAATTTCAAAAAAACTCACTTTAAAAAATTTTCACAAAATACATACTTCAACCCAAAACACTTACTTAAAAAAAACGCTTTAAAAATTCTGCCAAAAAAATGTCTTTTAAAAATGAAGCTCAAAATATTTCCTTCAAAGTCCTGAAAATAATCTCACTTTAAAAATTAGAAAAAATTCACTTTAAAAAATAATTATAAAATATTTACTTCAACCCAAAACACTTACTCTAAAAAATACCCCCAAAAAATGTCCATTGAAAATTAAGCACAAAAAACCTTTAAAAATTGAACCCAAAAAATTTCCTTTGCAAATTCAACACAAAAAATTTCCTTTGAAAATTCAACCCAAAAAAATTCCTTTGCAAATGCAGCCCAAAAGATTTCATTTACAAATTCAGTCCAAATTTCAAGAATGGATGGTCGATATATAGTGTCCATCACACAATTAACAAGTTTATAAATGTCTTCATCGAGGCACTGGGAGTTTGATGTGGTCATAGAAAGAGCATCAACAATACGATTATGGTTTCTAGGGATAGCTTGAATGGATAATTCTTAGAAAATTTTAATTAGATTCATAACTCATTCCTTATATGGTTTCAACTTTTCATCTTTGGTATTGAAAGATCCCTTCACCTGAAAATCAAGTCAGCGTCACTTATAATAGTCAACTTTTGAATTTTCCTAGAGGGGGTAGCATCAAGCCCTAGTAGGAGGGCTTCATTTTCAACTTTGTTGTTGGTACATTCAAATTCAAGATTTAGTGAAAACAATGTGTAATATTCGGATGGAGAGATCAATACTATACCATCTCCCAAAGCATCCTTTGAACAAGCCCTGTAAAAGTACATATTTCAAATCCCTATAGTCATTCAGTTTTTTCTAGGTTCACTCTTATACAGCCTCCATTCACCAAACTCATAATCTTCTTCTCTTATATCTTCATCGGATTCACGAGTGGATGACGATAGGCCTAGTGAAGTTATATCTAGGAATAATCACACAAGAATTTTCTCCCATTAGGACCCTAATACAAGACATATCCTCATTGGTGGTTATCTTTAGTTCCTCTACCCATTGTCTAGATAAGCGCATTCCCCATGATGGAAGGGTTTTAACTACAACTTTGTCCATAGTCAGTTTTCTTTGAGTATAACCTTGTAAGAATACTTCCTTTCCCTTTATTATGCCATGAACTTACACTTCCCTAGAATTGATTATGCATCTATTCAAGTAATTTTTACATATATCCAACCTTGAATCTTGCATTACTCTTAAAGGAATAATGTTGACTGGGGACCTAGATTCAAGTATGCAATTAATTGGAACACATTCATCAATGTTAAAGGTAATATAGAATGTGCCATGTGTTGAATTTCCACAATATTGGGTCTATGTTAGAGTCTTAAAATAATTAACGCTACAAAACAAAGAATATCAACTAAAACTACTTTGCACAATGGAAAATATAAAGTAGTAAATCACGCATGCACAAATATACACATTTTTTAACAAAATTGTAAAATAATGTACAACCCCAATCTTTGTTATATTGAACCAAATCTAAGCAATACATCAGCCCATGGTATACAATATACAATGGAAAACCGTGTTGTAGCTTCGATGTTGTATCATGTATTTTCGGTCCTTTGCTTCTGTACTGCTCACTATCTGCCCCTTACTCCTTCAAAGGACAACACATCGAGACTCCAGGAGAGCTGCCACCTAACACTACTACATGTCACGTATGCTACATGTACATGGGATGATCCAATCTACTCTCTAGGTTGGCCAATACCCAAGCTCCAATCTTAGAGGATAGCAAACACCTTTGTCCATCAAGGTGCTGCTCTTCGACACCAATATTCACCCAACCTTTAGCTCCTCTTCATCTCTTCAAGATACCTCATCTAGGGCTACTTTTGGCTATTAACACGCTACCCTCCACCAGACCAATGATGCCAACTACTACACTGCAAGATATTCTCCTAGGATGGAATTTTGACCTCCAGGAAAAGTCCTCCACAAGACATCCATAGGCTACAACTTGTCCACACTAGGACATCACCCAAATTAGCATCAAATCAACACTATCTCATCAATGTACCTTTGGTTGTGCACGTTGTTGTATCTTTTCACTAGTTAGGGCATGCACAGAATATGTCACAGCCCCAAAATCGCTCCAATAGTCACCTAGAAGACTGCAGAATCCCTTCCACAATATCCTCCTTCCTTTGTTTCCTTATATGGCACCTTGTTTTAGTGTGTTAAGGAAAGAAATCCTCACAAAACTCCTCTACAATATTGTGGCCAAGTCTGCAAACACATAATAGGATTGCGGCATCATAACATAGGGAAGACAACCCTTAAACTCTGTGCGCAGATATCCATATTTCACCTCAAGGCATGTGGCCTTCCTTCTCGCTCAGTTCGGACCCAAAAAAGGGATAAATACCACCTAAAATCATACCCAGATTTTCCTTTAGGCCTGTGGCCTACCTCCTATAGAAGCTCAGCCTAATCACAAGTGTTTATTTTCCCTAAAAACACACTTCTATACCTCCTTTGTCCTCCTTCTTGAGCTTAGCCTTTTTCAAAGAGAATTTTATGAATGATGCAATTTTTGGATGAGTAAAATGAATCCATTCGCCTTCTATTTATACACTTTAGAATGGATCCACAAATTTAAGAAGAAACATGTATTTTGGACGAATTCACTTCATGCCTACATGACTTGATTGTCCATTAATTAATTGTCAACTTCAAAAATTCATATCTCTACTTTTACAACTCAGAATCAGATGATTCTTGTTGCATTAGATTCATCTCGCCGAAATGTGCTCATCCATCACATGTAGAAATGTGCTCATGGAAATTCCCCAAAACAAAATTGGTGAAAACCCCCATGCTTAGGTTCCAAGCCCACAAGTGACTCTTGTGGCACTTTTCCCTCCAATCCCCGAACCTTAGGGTTTGGATTATCTCCCAACCTACTCTAAAATCAACACTCCCTCTTAGCGAGGGAGGTACTTCCAAGACTAGGAAGTAACTCATCATCATCATCACTAATCACAACACTCACCTAACTATTGGCACTCACAATCGCAGCAATCCCTATCCTATGAACTACGCCTCTCTCGAAAGTGTCATTGTCACAGTTGGAAGCACCCTACTCTTATTCTTCTACTGTATCTCTTTCCAATCCCTCCGTGATTCCTTATTGGTAGATGTGAAAGTACCCTTTCTTCCCACTGACCACGTGCTCTTCTTGGGCTACAAATTCTCCCACCAAATCTGCAAGCTCCCACTAAAACTTGACTCGCTTTGAGTCTCTGTAACCTAGACCTTCTTCTCAAGAACATGTACTTGCTCCTCTGAAGCTTGCACTTGTACTTGATTCTTTGGAACCTGCACTTTCTCCACCTACTTCTCATGATCTATATGCTTGCCCGTCAGCATATATAGACCATGCTCTCTAACTCCAAGCACTATACCAGCAGAGCTAGAGCCTCTAGGCCCGAGTCTTGCCTTCCCATCCTCGAACAAAACGTCAAACCCATTATTCTCGATCATCGAGACATAAATCACACTATATCTGAGTCCTGGTACAAACAGTACATCTTGGACCTACATCACACGTCCTGTCTCCATCATGCATGGCACAAAACCCACTCCTCGGATCTCCAACTAACTCTTGTCGCCCAACACCATGTGCAACTTCGAGTCTCATTCAGCTAGAGTCTCAAAAACTTCTTGTGACCTTGTGATATTGTAGTGTCCCTTCTTGGTGAGATAGCTTTGAGGACACTTAGAGAGGGTGATTTTGATATAATTATATAATATTATGCATGACAAACTTATGTACAAGCTTATACGCTGTAGACCTGGTTTGGGTCACTTGGTTGTTGTGTGCTTATGATAATATATATGGTTGCGTGTATAAGAATTGATTTTAGTTAAGTGAATATTAGCGATGTTTTATCTTTTGGTATCCTATTTTGGACATAGGTGTATGACATGAATGGTGATTCAGGATTGAGACACAAATCCATGGATGATCATGGTTATGTGGAACATATAGTTAATTATGATTTATGGATGATACATGATTTGTATGATTATATGTGTGTAATATCGTACTAAGCATGATGTGGTAGGGGACTTGGTCATTGCCAACAAGGATGCTTAAGTTATAAATGACTGCAGAAGTCATTTATCCAAAACCAAAATGACTGTGGAAGTCATGCACAATCTTTGGTAAATTGTGAATAAGTTAATTATGAAATTCATTTGATTTATTTGATCTATAAGATTGTGATGTGTGCAAGTCTTGGAAGAAGACCTTACCAATGAACCATCATATGGGTATGAGCTCACAATCAATACCTTAGGGTGAAGCGCAGATTTTCAAAGCAGAATAGATGAGAAGCCATGAAAATTAGGGTGTGGAGTCCTAAATCCATGAAATATAAAGACGTGGAGTCTTGGATATATAATAAAAGGATTAGGGCACGGAGTCCTAAATCCATGAAATATAAAGACATGGAGTCTTGGAGCTATAATGAAATGTTTGGGACATGGAGTCCTGAATATAGGGGCGTGGAGTCCTGAATATTTAAAAATATCAAGGTGTGGAATTTTGGATCTTTAGAGTAGATCATAGCGTGGAGTCCTCAATCTACTAAGGCGTGGAGGTGCATACAATAGGGGTGTGGAATCCCTATTATCTAGAAGAAAAATACCACTCATGGGAAGCTCACAGATGAATTTCCTTAATAGAATCTCATTCCTAACAATTTTGGAGTGACTTTCTAAAAATAGAAAGTCATGTCTACCATTTCAAGTATGACTTTCCAAAAATATTAAATCACCTCCAATCAATGGGTAATCAAGTATATTTGAAGGAAAATCACTTAACTTGTGATTAATCAATCATAATAGTTCAATCTTGACTTAATCCTCAATATTATTAATATTATTAATATTATTATTATATTTTATGAGACTGTGATATTATTATTAAAAGGGAATTATAACTCCTCAATCACTTCACACCTCTATCCTTGATGATTCTCATGGCTATATGTAACTCTCTCTCTATCTCTCTTTTAATTATACATTACACTATATTTTATGCACTTATCAAATAATGGCATATTCCTCTTACACTCATTAAACACATGTCATAAAATATTACTCTTACACCCTATTTAATGCATATGTTACAATCTCCTTAAATAAGGCATGCATACCTCTCCTTAATGGCATGAGTTACACTCCTCTAAAAGGAATACAAGGTATGCATATTACTCCTCTTTTATGACAAGAATTTGTTGCTCCTCCTATATATGTGTCTCATGTATTCCCACTTGTGGGGAGGGGGGGTGGTGCATTGTGATACCAAGAGTTGGAAAGATTTTAAAAATATTATGAGAGGAAGAGACTTGGAGAGTAGTCAATTTCTTTCGAAATGAATTTGAAATTCCTAAACTATATTACCAAGTAGCTCTACATGGTGGAGCTAACCATGAGTGGTATTGAGAGGAAGTGAAACTTGTCTTCCTCAAATTTTCTTGTATATCTCTCTACTACTATATTTTGGTATTGTTTGTGAGATATTACAACTCGGGGATTCTAGGGGGAGAAGTTCTCCTTGGATATGGTTGGGTGGAAAACCAGATGGTTCAAATGATTTGGTTAAGGGATCAAATATGGATGATATTCTCAGCGATTGGAGTTGAATATACCTTCAAAATTTGAGAAATGAAAGTGAAATATTGTTGAAGGTAATTGCAATAAATAAATTCTAAAGGACTTGGGCAACTGTTTCACGATTTATGGTTTTGTTTCAAGTAATTAGATGCATCTTTTAGAAAGGGTTTCGGGATATTTTTCAAAGTGTTTGAAGAAATCCGTGAATGAGTAATGCTATCAATTTATTTATACATGAACAAGTGCTAACTTGCAGCTTACATCAGAAGTAAGAAAATGGACATGTACCCAAAATATACCTGGAGGAATTACAGAATCAACCCTTAAAAGAAATGCAAAAATAATGGCAACTAAAATATGCTTTAGAATATCAAATGCTTGAGGTAAGTTTGAGATAAATTTCAGTTATGGGTTATGTTTCATATTCTTATCAATAATTCAATTTTGTCTTATTCAAATTGTTGTAATAGTACTATCATAATTTTGACAAAAAACCTTAATGGTTGTAGCATTCAGGGTTGCCATGTGTTTGTCAAATTGTAGCAATGGGTGCAATAAGCTTGTCAAATCATGTCAAATGAATTAGCTTGTGGGTTGTAAAATGTTTCAAGAACTCATATGGTGTATTTAGAAATGTGTGAATTCAATTAGCATATCTTACTAGCATAACTCTGGGTTGTTTTTCCTCATGCAGTGATGTAGTTGAAATTTTTCATTCCATGTGTTTGAAAAAAGTCATAAATGAAACATTAAGGATATAATTTTTTTGTTTTTTGTTTTAAGAATTGCATTCCTGGACGTTTTCAATTCTATTTAGCCCAATTTCAGGGTGTATTCGTGCCTAATGGACCTGTAACCCTTGATTTGATTCCAAAAAAATAATTTTCAGAACCCAGATCTGCAATCTGGGTGATTTTGCAGATTGTTGTTGTCATTTATGTGTGGCTACTATTGAGTTTTTGATGAAAGACTAAGATTATTTAGTCCTTGTTTTAAGATGCCAGCATTTAAAGTTTCAATTTCTGAATTTTATGAGATAAATAGGTTGAAAAATAATATTAAATTCATTGTTGCCAAGTGTTTGACAAAATGTCTCAATGGATTTTGATTGCATGCTTGCAAAGTGTTTGTCATAAGGGCTCAATGACTGTAGATTGCATGTTTTCAAAGTGTTTGTAAAAATTCTTGAATGGATCTAGATTTTGTGCATATAAATTGTTATTTACTATTGTTTTTATGTACTATAAATTATAAATAAACTATTTTATGGGTGTAGATTCCTATGTCAACAATTTTTTGGTATGAATGTGAAAATAAACTTAATAATTTGCTGAAGTGTGAATAGAGAATAAGAAAGTTTTTTCTTGTATTATCTAAAGCTTTCATAAAAAAAGAGCCTTGTTGTTGGAAACAATTTTATAGTGACTAATTCTTTAGGATTTTGTGCAAATGAGTATTAGTGATTATGTGACCTCTACTTCTCTATCTTATTGATGGTGGGTAAGGTGGGACCTTACATATGGTATCAGAGCCAAGTTAGAACACTAGGGCCTTATGGGCCAACATGCTTACTTGTAGGTTGATGATGTATGAATGTCGATTTTGAATGCATCTTGAGTTTTTGTATATCTTGACTTGGAAGCACATTAGTTGCATAGAGCATATTATTATTATTATGTCATTTACAAGCTCATGAAAAAAAAAATGCTGTCTTATATTCCTTGATATTTTGGTTAAGACATATTATTAGAAATATGTTAAAATGCTTAAAGACATGCTGGGAAAGGTTGTGCTTGAGAAAGTTGGGGTTAAACCCAAGTATGTGAATGAATTTATTTTCAATAGATGAGTGAGATAAGTGGAGTGCATGCATGGTTTCATATATTTTTAATGCATCATTTTCAATGTGATATAGGCTTAGTAGCCATCTTTACTAGTTGAAATCGTATCTACCAAGAAAAATATTGGTTTAATATAGATTATAGTATGATGACCTTGGTGTGTATGCTTTGGGAATGAGTAACAAGTATAAGGTTGAGATTCAATTAACGTGATGATTGAGTTCATCATGTTAATTTTGAGTCTTTTCATACCTACACTAATGGAAACTTAACAAAAATCTACCTTGAAAGATGTCACTTTTAACTGTGAATGTAGATTCAAGAGTAATGTATGTGAATTAATTAGATGTGTTAAAATATGATTTGGGAATACGTTCTTAATGAGTAAGAATGAAATTCCTCTAATTTCTTTGACATTATTTAGTGTATTTAGGGTTGACATTATGCATCAAATAACTTTAAATTACTCAATTACTAGGTTGAGGTATGATCTTCCTAATAAACAAGAGGCTTAAATGAATAGTGCATGAAGGTTTGTGGAAGCCATTTTAAGGAACACTTGAAGGTTATGTTTTCCTTAAGCTAATGTATGGGTGTGGAATCCATACTAGCATATATTTATGAGAAAATGTATGGGTGTGGAATCCATACTAACATATATCAATGAGCTAATGTATGGGTGTGGAATCCATACTAGCATATATATATGAGAAAATGTATGGGTGTGGAATCCATACTAGTATATATATATAAGATAAGTAATGAGGTAAGGTATGGGTGTGGAATCCATACTAGTATATATCTATGAGCTAAGTAATTCTTCTGGTTAGAATATTATGATGGAATCTCAGAGACATAATTAAGGAGTGATTATGTGTAATTAAAGTTAAATGGATAGAGATTTGTAACATGAATTGCTTGAGATTTAAATCCATTATTTTATTTTTATTACAAATGAAGATACTAAGATTGGTATACTGAACACCATTAGGTGTTTTATAATGTTTGGAATAATTTATTTTTATATATGGAGTCAAGTGTGAACTAGATATCTATCCTCTAGTATTGTAATCCTTTTGTATGTGTTGAATTTAGGTAGAATTAAAATGATTATCAAATTCTTGAAATGTAGAAAAATATTATTGTGATAAGTTGATGAAATAAATTTTCTATTGGATTAAGACAAACTAGGTCTAGAAAAGCCATAATAGTCTCTTTAATGATTTTATCAATTGAATATTGGTTGAATTCTATTTAACCAAATTAATTAGAGAAATTATGAGGATTGAAATCATGTATTGCTCTAAACTATTGTTAGTTAGACGATCAAGTCAAAATTCATATTGTTTATAAATTGTTAAGAGAATAACATGTTTAGAATGTAAATGTTTTATGTGGTGAGAACTTGTTTTATTTGAACTTAAAGAAAAAAAGGCATGTGATAAATGAAAAGCTTAGTTGAGTTCTTGTTTTACAAGAGTATGTGCTTGTGATATTTTTTGAAGGAGAAATTGAAGGAGAGTGAGATCACATTTTGATGAATTGCAATTCTTGCATGATTTAGAAGCCTAAGATGATTGTATTGTATGTGGAATGGAAGAGGTTGTTGGATTTAGGAATTTTTTATTGGGATGTATAGATGTATGAGTATTTATTAGTCCTACAAAATGTTTTAATAATTTGAGAGGTTGGTAATTCTCCTTAAAAAAAACGTTTAAGTTTAGGCTAGAAATTCCCTTGTGATAGTCTAAATACTATTTAAATTTAACAAGATTCATCAGCTTTTGGGAAATGTATGGTTTTCGTAGCTTGTTGTTGCATACGTATTAATATTAAGAAATAAGACATGAAATCAAATGAATTGATTAATTATTGAATATAAATCATGACTGATTTCATAGTTGGAAAACAAATTGACTTAAAGTTATCAAGTCAAGTTCAATAATATAGATACCATATTTTCATAATTGTGAGATTTTTTCTTAAATACAAGCCGCTTTCAAAAAGATATCATTAATCTACTTTCAGAATGAAGATCTTCTTACAGAGTCATTCATAATTGATTCTCAAGTTCAAGAAGTGAATAATAATGAAGATTATGCAAACTAAAGGAATGATCTATAATACATAAGTGGGTCAATGAGGATTTTATTTAACCTTAGGTTGTTAGTTAAAAAAAAATGGTGCCTTCAACCTCAAATTGTAATTTTTCCTAAAGAGTAAATGTTTAGTTAAAAAAAAACTAAAGATGGATCCTAAACATTTCGATTTCAAGGATGTCTTATGGAATGAAAAGAGGAAAATTAGATTGAGAAGACATAAATCAAGTGGGATGTAAGAGTGTGTTTTATATATAACATCATGTTTTGTTGCGTAAGAGTGGGTTTTATATATAACATCATGTTTTGTTGCATAATTTCACTGACAATTGTATGTGGGTTATTTTACGTTTATTGTATGCAAATTTGATTGTGATATGGGATGGACCATCATGGTTGTGTATACAACCAATGTGTGATATATTTATAGCTTGGAAATCTCAACATACTACAGAACCAAGAATATGACACATGTAGGATTTGTATAGACTATGAGAAAGAAAAACATGTATAATATCAAATTATTATAGATAAATTAAGTAGATATCATATCAATTACATAAAATAGTATTTTTATATGGTACTATAAATTGAATGGTTGGTTTTGATATAGAAATCTTTGGTATTTTATGTCAAAACATGCCTAATATGGCATGGATATATTTTCTACTTGATTAAGAATGGTATGTTTAGTTTTCATGGAGTTGCTTCTAATTTAGAAAACATTAAACTATGGATTGGATGAAGAAAAAAATATATCAAATACATATACATAAGGTTAACAACTTATTGATAGGAGAATCTAAAAGAACTAAGTATCTTATGACGGTAGGAAAAACTTCGGGCCAAGTTTATCCCAAGAGGGGGAGTGTGTAGTGTCCCTTCTTGGTGAGATAGCTTTGATGACACTTAGAGATGGTGATTTTGATATAACGATATAATATTATGCGTGACAGACTTATGTACGTGCTTATATGCTATAGACCTGGTTTGGGTCACTCGGTTGTTGTGTGCTTATGATAATATCTATGGTTGCGTGTATAAGAATTGATTTTGGTTAAGAGCATATTAGCGATGTTTTCTCTTTTGATATCCTATTTTGGACATAGGTGTATGACATGAATGGTGATTCAGGATTGAGACATAGATCCATGGATGATCATGGTTATGTGGAACATATAGTTAATTATGATTTGTGGATGATACATGATTTATATGATTATATGTGTGTAATCTCATACTAAGCATGATGTGGTAGGGGACTTGGTCATTGCAAACAAGGATGCTCAAGTTATAAATGACTGCGGAAGTCATTTCTCCAAAACCAAAATGATTGTGGAAGTCATGTACAATCTTTGGTAAATTGTGAATAAGTTAATAATGAAATTCATTTGATTTATTTGATCTATGAGATTGTGATGTGTGCAGGTCTTGGAAGAAGACCTTAGCAATGAACCATCAGATGGGTGTGAGCTCACAATCAGTACCTTAGGGTGAACGAGGAGTTTCAAAGAAAAATAGATGAGAAGCCATCAACATTAGGGCGTGGAGTCCTAAATCCATGAAATATAAAGACGTGGAGTCTTGGATATATAATAAAAGGATTAGGGTGTGGAGTCCTAAATCCATGAAATATAAAGACATGGAGTCTTGGAGCTATAATGGAATGTTTGGGGTGTGGAGTCCACAATCTACTAAGGCATGGAGATGCATAAAATAGGGGTGTAGAATCCCTATTATTCGGAAGAAAAATACCACTCATGGAAAGCTCACAGATGAATTTCCTTAATAAAATCTCATTCCTAACAATTTACTATGACTTTGCAAAAATAGTAAATCACCTCCAATCAATGGGTAATCAAGTATACTTGAAGGAAAATCACTTAACTTATGATTAATCAATCATAATAGTTCAATCTCAACTTAATCCTCAATATTATTAATATTATTAGTATATTTTATGAGACTATGATATTATTATTAAAAGGGAATTAAATCTCCTCAATCACTTCACATCTCTATCCTTGATGATTCTCATGGCTATATGTAACTCTCTATCTCTCTTTTAATTATACATTACACTCTATTTTATGCACTCATAAAAGAATTTCATATTCATCTTACACTCATTAAAGACATGTCATAAAATATTCCTCTTGTGCCCTCTTTAATGCATATGTTACAATCTCCTTAAATAAGGCATGCATACCTCTCCTTAATGGCATGAGTTACACTCCTCTAAAAGGAATACAAGGCATGCATATTACACCTCTTTTATGAAAAGAATTTATTGCTCCTTCTATATATGTGTCTCATGTATTCTCACTTGGGGGAGAGGGGGGGTGGTGCATTGTAATACCAAGAGTAGGAGAGATTTGAAAAATATTATGAGAGGAAGAGACTTGGAGAGTAGTCAATTTCTTTCGAAATGAATTTGAAATTCCTAAAATATATTACTAAGTAGTTCTACATGGTGGAGCTGACCATGAGTGGTATTGAGAGGAAGTGAAACTTGTCTTCCTCAAATTGTCTTGTATATCTCTCTACTGCTATATTTTGGTATTGTTTGTGAGCTCTTACAGCTCGAGGTTCCAGGGGGAGAAGTTCTCCTTGGATATGGTTGGGTGGAAAACTGGATAGTTCAAATGAGTTGGTTAAGAGATCAAAGATGGATCATATTCTCAGCGATTGGAGTTGAATATACCTTCAGAATTTGAGAAAGGAAAGCGAAATATTGTTGATGTTAATTGAAATAAATAAATTCTAAAGGACTTGGGCAAGTGTTTCACGATTTATGGTTTTGTTTCAAGTAATTAGATGCATGTTTTAGAAAGGGTTTCAGGATATTTTGCAAAGTGTTTGACGAAATCCGTGAATGAGTAATGCTATCAATTTATTTATGCATGAACAAGTGCTAACTTGCAACTTACACCAGAAGTAAGAAAATGGACATGTACCCAAAATATACCTGGAGGAATTACATAATCAACCCTTAAAAGAAAATGAAAAAACAATGGCAACTAAAATATGCTTTGGAATATCAAATGCTTGAGGTAAGTTTGAGATAAATTTTCAGTTATGGGTTATGTTTCATATTCTTATCAATAATTCAATGTTGTGTTATTCAATTTGTTGTAATAGTACTATCAAAATTTTGACAGAAAGCCTTAATGGTTGTAGCATTCAGGGTTTCCATGTGTTTGTCAAATTATAGCAATGGGTGCAATAAGCTTATCAAATCATGTCAAATGAATTAGCTTGTGGGTTGTTAAATGTTTCAAGAACTCATATGGTGGAATTAGAAATGTGTGAATTCAATGAGAATATCTTAGTAGCATAACTCTGGGTTGTTTTTCCTCATGTAGTGTTGTAGTTGAAAGTTTTCATTCCATGTGTTTGACAAAAGTCATAAATGAAACATTAAGGATATAGTTTTTTTTTTGTTTTAAGAATCGTATTCCTGGGTGTTTTGAATTAGATTCAGCCCAACATCAGGGGGTATTCATGCTAAATGGACCTGTAACCCCTGATTTGATTCCAAAAAAATAATTTTCAGAACCCAGGTCGGCAATCTGTGTGATTTTTCAGATTGTTGTTGTCATTTATGTGTGCCTGTTGTTGAATTTTTTATGACAGACTAAGATTATTTAGTCCCTATTTTAAGATGCCAACATTTAAACTTTCAATTTCTGAATTTTATGAGATAAATAGGTTGAAGAATAATATTAAATTCATTATTGCCAAGTGTTTGACAAAATGTCTCAATGGCTTTTGATTGCATGCTTGAAAAGTGTTTGTCATAAGGGCTCAATGACTGTAGATTGCATGTTTGCAAATTGTTTGTAAAAAGTCTTGAATGGATGTAGCTTTTGTGCATATAAATTGTTAGTTACTATTGTTTTTATGTACTATAAATTATAAATAAACTATTTAATGGGTGTAGCTTCCTATGTCAAATTTTTTTTGGTATGAATGTGAAAATATATTTAATAATTTTTTGAAGTGAATGAAGAATGAGGCAATGTTTCGCGTATTAACAAATCTTACTACAAAAAAGTACCGTGTTTGAAGAACATTTCTGATCAACTAATTCTTTAGGATTTTGATATAAATGATACTAGTGATTTGATGACCTCTATTCTCTATCTTGCTAATTGGTGGTAGGTATTTTAATATATGGTATGAGCAGTTAGAACACTAGAGACTAATGGACCCAACATACTTATGGTTAGGAAGATGTATAGATATGATTTACAAGATACATCTTGAGGACGAATATCTGACTTGAGCATATTAGTTTCATAGAGGATAATTATTCTTATTATGTCATTTAGAAACTCGTGAAAGAAAAAGAAAAAAATGCTTTCTTATATTCCTTTATATTTTTGTTAAGACATATTATTAGCAACATGTGAAAATGCTTAAGACATGCTGGGAAATGATGTGCTTGAGAAAGTTCGGGTTAAAACTCAAGTATGTGAATGCTTTGATTGTCAATTGATGAGTGAGATAGTTGGACTGCATGCATGGTTTCATATATGTTTAATGCATCATTTTCAATGTGATATGGGCTTAGTAGCCATCCTTACTAGCTGAAAACATATCTACCAAGATAAATATTGGCTTAATTTGGACTATAGTATGATGACCTTGGTGTGTATGCTTTGGGAATGAATAACAAGCGTAACGTTGAGATTCAATTAAGTGGTGACTAGGTTCATCATGTTAATTTTGAATCTTTTCTTATCATATATATAATGGAAACCTAAAAATCTGCAAGAAAATATACTTCATGTGAATGTAGATTCATTAATCTATTGGCCATTAATTAGATGTGTTAAATGATATGATTTGGGAATACATTACTTAATGAGTAGAATGAAAGGGCCTCTGTTATTTGAGCCTTTTTTTTTATATTTTAGGTTGACATTATTTTTTATATTTTAGGTTGACATTATGCATCAAATAACTTTAAATTACTCAAATACTAGGTTGCTTAAATAAATAGTGCATGAAGGTTTGTGGAAGCCATTTTAACGAACACTTGAAGGTTATGTTTTCCTTGAGCTAATGTATGGGTGTGGAATCCATACTAGCATATATATATGAGAAAATGTATGGGTGTGGAATCCATACTAGCATATATATATGAGAAAATGTATGGGTGTGGAATCTATACTAAAATATATCTATGAGCTAAGTAATTATTCTGGTTTGAATATTTTTATGGAATCTCATATACATGATTAAGGAGTGATTATGTGTAATTAAGGCTAAATGGATAGAGATTTGTAACACAAATTTGCTTGAGATTTAAATCCATTATTTTATTTTTATTGCAAATGAATATACTAAGATTGATATACTGAACACCATTAGGTGTTTTAGAATGTTTGGAATAATTTATTTTGATATATGGAGTCAAGTGTGAACTAGATATCTATCCTCTAGTATTGTAATCCTTTTGTATGTGTTGAATTTAGGTAGAATTAAAATGATTTTCAAATTCTTGAAATGTAGAAAAATATTATTGTGATAAGTTGATGAAATAACTTTTCTATTGGATTAAGACAAATTAGGTCTAGGTGTTATCACTCTAATAATTCCCAAAGTTGTGAGATTTTAAGTTTATAGTTTTAAGAATATTAGAGGTAACCACAAACCTACTTGCAAGTTTTAGGATATAGCCTTCCTAAAGCTCAGAGAGGGCTCTCTCTATAAGATTTAACATTGTTTTATGTTTAATTTTAGGCTAGTTATAAAGGAAAATTTGGTTTTGGTATTTGGTTTGTGTTGGTGGGAAAAATCACTTATTGAGATGGATAGTGATAGATTTGTTTTTCCATTGGGAAAATGGAGTCAATGGGTCAAGCAGATAGGTCGGGATCAAGGTCTAAAAGTAAAATATTTTTAGAGCAAGATAGTAGAGTTACTTAAGATCTTTGAGGCTGATTGGTGAAGCGGTTTAATCAGGATAAAGAGCAATCAATGATTCTTTGATCCGGATAAGGAATGAAGAAGGCAGAGGTCATTCGAAAGAGGGAGAAATTAAGGGTTCCCTACTCTGGAAATTAGCAGAAAACATTAAAATGAAAACTAGTAAATAACAGAGTGCATTAAACAAATTCCGATATAAAAATTATTGATTTCCCATTAAAAGTTAGAACACATGTATATATGAATGTAAAACATAAGAAGATTTAACAAATAACAGTATAAAGTACTTCACTTAAGTTGGTCCAACAAATGAATCCTAAAACATGATGCTTTATTGATTTGATCCAGCCTACTGACTTGAAACTCGGTACAAAATCCCTTCAGGTACAAAATTATTGACTATAGAAATATTCAGCAATTTATTCCACATTAATACTTCAAAGAGTGAAGTATTCATACAAAAAGTGTTTACAAAATATCCTAGAAAAATCATAGGAATTTTCTAAGGAAAATAAAATATCTTTTACAAAAATATAGTGACATCTACTTAACAACTAGCAAGTTGTCCTATTTATTCAAATAAAATAGAAATGTTGTTGGGATTTAGGTGCAATTGGTTGTTTTGTTGTCTCCAATGCTGGCAAAAGATCTTTTAATATGTTTTGAAACTCTATCTCTTCATCTGATGCTATTTTACTGATACACTTTAACCACTGATACTCTTTCATCTACTGTAGGATTTTTTTACTGCTGTAAATTATGTTTTTACTGTGTAAAAAAAAAATCCGTTTTTCTTCCTCTTTCAGCATTGCATTGTCTTTGTTCATCGTGCTTTCACCAAAATTCTTCGTAATTAACTTGAAACTTTTATCTTAGTAAGTTTTCTGTAATTTTCATCAGCCTCTGTGTATCTAACAAAGGTTGGTTTGACCACAAAGAGATTTTTTATTTCATGCTGCAAATAAAAGAAACCTTTAATTCTTTTGTGCAACACTTTACCTGTAGGTACTCCTTGCAAATCTGCTTTGTTTACTTGCTCTTTGGAAAAATATCTGATTTTCTTGTTGTAATCCTCTTACTTCATTAGTTTATCATTTAAAACAAGAATGTTGGGTAAGCCTTTTTGCCTCAATATCTCAAACTTTACCATAAATCTAGCTATGGCCAAATCCATGTTTTGACACTTCTCTTCAAGCTGCTATCATCAAGTTTTTCTTTGTAATTACCTTTCTCACTTCAAGAATTGTTTCAGTTATATCATTTATCCCTATCTCATCCAATTCTTGTTTGTTTTTGGTGTTAAGAAACTTGATTATTTCTTGGGTCTCTTCAGGTTTGGCACCAAGATCTTCCTTTGTCTTCACAATTTCTTCTTTTGCTACTTTAACCAAGTCCTTTTGTTCATAAATTACCTGAATGGAAGGCCAAGTATCATTTATTGACTCAATGGTCTTGGACCATAACTGATTTTTTATGTACGCCATTGGTTCCTTTAAAGTTAACTCTGCTTCAACTTTCTTCAATTGTTCACTTGCCCTTTTAGCTTTCTTCTCCTCTGTTTTAGCATTGATTTGGGCTCATTTCTTGGCATCTTCCAAGTTCTTGATTTGTTCTTTCAACATACTGATCTCATTATTATGTATAGACATCTCTTCCATGGCTTTAATGAGCTTTTTGGCTTCATATATTTGTTACATTGTTGATGTAGATGATTCTGTAGTAGTGGAAGAAGTCGCTGGCACAGCTGTAGCCAATGGGACTTTTAGTGCTAACTCCTCTGCTAAAGTTGAAGGAACTGTTGTAGTTACCATGGGAATGACTGTAGGTGGAACACTTTGAGATTTTGTAGCTTATTTCTCTTGGACAAGCTTGTCCATTTCTATCTCCATGTCCTTAATATGTGTTGTCATTTGTAGTATGAAATTCATCATCTCATCTTTTTGGTTTACCTCTTGCACAATTTCTTTAGCTTATGGATGTTCTATTGGTGAAAGTTTTAGTTGCTTTCTAAGTGCTTCTATGTCAGTGTTTTTCTTCTTTATCATTTATTCTGCAACTTTTACATTCTTAGGGTCATACCCTACTTCAATTACCAGTTCTTCTAAAGACTTGATTCTAGTGTCTTTAGCATATGAGGATGTTTTTTCAATCCAAATATGATCTCTCATATTTATAACAGTGTTTTGAAGTTTTTAAGCACTCATTTCCTTTGTTTCCATAGTTGAATATAGCATCTCTGAAGTTTGTTTGTGAAATTCAATCCGATCTAATGGATGGATGCTCTCTACACGCACTTCAAAGTCAACCTTCTTGTAATCTACAGCTGCTTTTGGTGTCTTGATTGTTGGTTGAAGTACTGACATTATCAATTTCTTTTTTGAATAATCAAAGTCTGAGAGAAGCCTATTTTGGATTCCTGGAGTTTTCTTCAAACAGTGTGAATAAATCTCATTCTAGATTTCTTCATTCTTTGATTTTATCTGTGTATACTTCTCTCTAATGTCTAAGTTTGTATCATATGCTTGCTGTGAGGAGGATGCTTCCATGCTTTGCTATTTTTCAATCATTTGAGTGTCTAAAGTAATCATTTTCTTGCTCATTCATAATAACTGTAGAAGCATCTGTGTTTTTCTCTGGATTTTCTTCTTCTAGAACCTCAATTGTCTCCTTTTCCTTATCCACTAGATTTATCTTTGGTTTCTTATTATATCTGAGCTTGAATCTAGTTTCAGTTGTTGTTTCAGCTATATAGGTGCCTTCTTCTTTGACTCTTTTTGTATTTGTGTCTTCTTGATTTACAATTTTCAAGGTGTGACTAGTATCATCATGTTTGAAAGTTTCCATCAAGGTATTGTCCAGCCATTCTGTTTTATTAGAAAATTGTTCAATCTCAGACCTCTTATCATGTAAATGAGGGGTTAATTTGCATTTTACCCTCATCTTACTTAATATTCCATGAGGATCATAATTCCACAAGAAATTTTATTCAAATCTATATTCCAATAACTGTTTAGCTGCCTCTGTACCTGCTTCCCCGCGATTGCGAATGAAAGGTCCTACCTGGTTCTTCAACTTGAATTGAGTCTTTTTTTTGGCAACCAAGAATTTGATAGAATATGAATTTAGGATTTGTCTTATGTACTCTAAGTTGCTATTAGTTGTATGGATTCATTCGACTGTTAGAACAGTTGTTGTGGGGAGAGTAGCTGAGTATTTTTTAATGTAGTAGGCTGGGAGGAGAAGTTTGGATTGTAATCAGCCATTGAGCTCAGTGTATGTGACTAGTTTTTCACACCAATTAATCAAGAAAATTTCACAGGATCCTGGTCTATATTACGGGTGATGTTTCTCTTATTGCATTGTCTATTTACATTATTCATGTTGTCCATTTATTCTCTGATAATAATTAGTAAATCAGGCTTAAGATATACCCCTGCATGGTACCTTAGTGCCCATTGCTCTTCTTATCCTTGATTTTTTCTGCTGATAGTGAATCTAAGAGCAAATTCATACAATTTAACCAGTTAAAGATGTTGGACCAGCCCATGCTTACTGATGTGTGAATTTGGGGTTTGTTTCTTAGATGTTCTGGTTGGGTTTAAGCTGGAAGAATTGGGATACCGGGGATTTAGTGTGAGCCCTGTCCACTGGGGTCCTTCTCCAACAGTTTGACCTTTCTTAGATCCCTTGGAGCTGGTGTCAAAAGCATTGAAGGTTAAAAGCCCTTTTCTGATCTTAGGCCTAGTTCTGTGTTTAAATCTTAAGTGTTTTCCCTTTGAGAGTATGTTGAAGCAGATATGTAGTTAGATGACCTCTGGTCTGATCTTAAGCTGCCCTTTGTGTTGCTCCATTTCCCTCTTTATTGTCCCATTTCACCATCTATCTTAAAGATCCTTTAGTATAGATGACTTGCCCTATGGAAAGCCTTGCTTAGTTGTATGCGAGTAATTCCCTTTCATGACTCCATAGCCCAATGGATGGCACATTCTCAACCTATCCTCTTTTGCCAAACATCCTACTGCTTTGCTCCTTTCATTCCATAACCTTCTCAGTTAATGATCTCAGACCAACCCAACAACCAACCAAATCAATTAAAACCCCCCTTTGTGCTTCATAACAAGCCCAATATCTCATCTTGAGATTTCAAAGATATATATTTCTTTTCCCTTTATGGAGAGATCCTTCTCTTGATCCAGGAGGGCTAGATCCTAGGATCCCAAAGTGGTTATGATGTTGTCTAGTCTTTTCGTCTTGCCAATCTGGCTGAAACAATGGAACCCCAACATAATGGCGACTCCATTCGGGATTTAAATGAAAATGTTGATTATCTAGAGAAGCCCATGCATTTTCTAGAGCAAGAGCAAACTCCAGACCTAGGTAATGAGCAAGACATGTATGATGCTCAAGAGTCTATAGAAAATGAAGAGAAAAGTGATCAAGAACTTCCTGATTTCTTACCCATGTCGTGTACTATGCTGATTAGAGAAAATCAGGGCTTAATGACAAAGGTTAATAGGGAGTGCTTCATTGAGGAAACAAGTGACCACATGGAAGATGTAGAATATGAGGCAAAAGAAGAACCATCACACTTAGAGTCTCCCCCTCTTACTGATAATTCATCTCAGATTCCCCTAGAAGAGTGGCACCCTGATCATGAGGAATTGCTTGAATCAGAAAAAGATCAGGAAACATCAGAAAATCCTCATAGTTTCCCTGCTAGCGCAAGTGAAGATTCCACAAAAGAGGCTCAAGAAGATATCCAATGTCCAGATCAGTTAGTACAAGAAACAAAGGACTGTTGTTCTTCTATCTATGTTAAAAGAGAAATCTCTCCGTTGACGGAAGAAGAGATGGACCGAATATTAAACACACAGTCCACCTCTAAAATCTTTTATAGAACATACACTCTTGCTCATTCACCTAATGAGTTTGATGATACTGATCTGGAAAACTCCTCTGTGGATCAGAATGGAGAAGGACTTGCTGGAAATACAGTAGGTGTGATTGGTGACATTGCTTACAAATATGATTTTCCTAGTTATGATCTGTTTGATTATGATTATTTCCAAAGGGAAGCTGAGCTTGCAGGACCATCATCAGTAGATTCTTGAGAGGCAAATTAGGAGCAGAAAATTTAGAGAAGAAATGAACTAAGTCAGCCTATCTATGATACTGATGGGGAAAGTTATGAAAGCATAGTAATAGATGAAGATTCATTGAATCTTCACTCTGTTACACCTCAGATAATCAGTACCAATCTGCATATGATCAGAGATCAGCAGCCTTTCATCTTAAAAGATGAGGAGGAAAATGAAGAAGATATTTTTTAGCATGATGAAAACAAGGAGCCTTCTCTTGGAAAAGAGAAAGCAAAGGAGAATACTCCTGCTCAAGAATACATCGATCTGTTCATAGTGCTCAGCCCACTAGATCAGAATACATCAGAGCTCCAAGAGGACATAGCTGTAGTATATGATGAGTCTTCCAGTTCGGAAAAAGAAGAAGATGAAGGAGATTCTCTTTCTCAAGAGATTCTTTTTCTTGATCCAGTGGAAGAAGAAGAAATCCTGGTTGAAGCCTGCCTGCCAAATATTCACAACTAGGTATTTCATGATCCTTATGTCCATTTTCTATGAATATTTGAAGAAGGATCAAAGGTCTTTTTGAGCAGCATGTTGCAAACAACAAGAAAAAATTTAAAAGTTGTTGTTAAGGAACAAAGAGAATGGGAGTGGCCCTGCCTATCCAGCATGCTCAAAGAATTGGGAAAAAAAGACCAGTCCTAGGATCATTTGATGGACTGGTTGCATTGGAAGAGAATGTTTGCAAGCTAGACTTGTAAATATTTCAAGTTAAAGTAGGGTAGGTAGGAAATTATCAAATAAAGCTCAGTCAGTTAGCATTTAGTTAGTGGTTTTAAATTTCTGCAAGGTTTTATGTCCATGAGAAGTTTTGTCTTCACGCCATGGCCCATAGAAAGCTAGACAGTCTAATCTTGGCTTGACTGTTTTTCAATTTCTGTCTTAGAATGTAGAGAAGAAATCTGCTAGATAGTTTAATCCTAGCAGATAATAGTATAGGTAGAGAAAATATGAGGCCAACAGTTTAATATGATCTCATGGAGTAATAAGGGTAGAAATAGAATAGGTTTATTTTCCTGTTTGTAAAAAATTGATGATGTAAAGGGTCTGCAAGTCTAAATGCACCTAGAAGAAAAAAATGTTAGGACTATAGTATGGGTAGGTAGTTGTTTGGGAGAATATTACTACTGATATAATGTCTTCATGATTGTGGCAGCTGATCCAAGAAAGAAAATGGATGTGTCAAGTACCAGGCGCCTGGACTACTCCAAAGATCATTTTCTAAATTCTTGACACTTTCAAGAATATGCCATTCCCATGTGGAGCCACTGTTAGCCACCTATGAAATTTTTGACAAGAAAACAGGTGGCTAAATGGTTCTTGAGCCTTCAAGGAATACATTTCCTCTGAAAACATATCATCCTTGAAGCCTCCTTGTGTCTTTTATCCTTTGAAAAATCTTCACTTCTATTTCCATGAGAAAACCCTATTGTTCCGTGAGGTAGAATGCTCAAAAAGGCCTCCATTTCCCCCTATTTCATTCTCTAAACCTCTATTTTCATCACCTTTTTTCACCTTTTGCAAAGTCCTCCAAATTCCCTTTTTAACCTTCTAAATCATCCTAAATACCCTTTAAACCTTACAAACACCCTTGGTTTGGCTTCAAAAGATTTTATGCCCTCTACCGAATCCCTTTTTTAGCCTTAAAATACACTAAAAATAAGCCAAAGGGCCTCATTTTACTCTATAGGCTTAAGCCCCTTTCAGCCCAGCCCCTTAACCACTTCCCCACATATGCCTCGAGCTCCGAGACCAAGCGCTTAAGCCTCGGGCGCTTATCGCAATCGGAGGCTTCACGAGGAGCGCGTTTCTTTGTTAAACAAAAAATTCCCGATGCGATGGTATTATGTTGTGAAGGCCCGCGCTGCGATATACACCGTCGATCTATAAAGATCTGATGGTCGGCGCTTATCCCGCAGTTCACCCATCACCTCTTCTATCACCCCTCCGATTAAATGTGAGCCGTCGATCTGTCTACAGATCCAACGGTTATCACATAATCGCTCGCTGCCAATCACGCCAATCGCATCGCATTTGACCCCTCCCGATTGGCGAGCCTCGATTGAATCCTAGCCATTAATCTCTTTGGATCCAATAGTCCATATTCCTCCTCACTTTGCCCCTACGCCCCCGATTAGTCAACCCCAATTCAATCGCCACCGTTGAGCCCTTTAAATATAATGGTCCACCTTTCTCCCGCCCATTAAACTGACCCTCTGTCTTCGCATTCCGTCTGAAGATCTCAGTCGTTCATCCTATAGATCAGACGGTCCAGATCAACCCCGCCATTGACTATTCACCACTTAACCGACCGCGCATCTCCCCTCATCGCGCTCCATCTCCCACCATCAGATATCCCAGTCCCAGATCCAACGGCTGAGATCCATATCGCATGATTTTAATGACCAAGATTTAACGCTTGAGATTTACGCGATGTAAGCAGTTTTAAAAGGCCATGTGTTGCGCAGCGACATATATCACGTTTTTTTGGGCGGATTTCAAAACCGTTTTTCTGCAGCACGACACCGATGATTTTCCTCCTGAAACCACCTTTCCTCCTTTTGTCCCTGCAACCTCCATCATCTAATCATAGTCGTCCGTTGATCCAGATCTATGGCCTATATCACATCGCGTTTTTCACCCATATTTCCTCATCAGGCTGTCACAAAGTTTCATGGTGTAATCACCACCGTTGATCTCTTCCTGAGATCCAATGGTTCATATCTAATCGCCCTCCACCCTAGCCAGGTCCCACCATAGTAAGCGCCCGACTTCCATTGATTTTCTTTGATTCCCTTTGTATCTTGCCCCGGAGCTAATCTTTATGTTTAACACTAAAGTTGGTCCCCTCCTCCTAATTCCTCTAAAGAAGCTCCGTCAGCCAATCCCGACCGTTGATCGTCGACGCCTTGTCTAATCGGATGGCCCAGAGCTATTTTCACACCAGACCTTCATCTGCTCATTCTTTCCACCATTCTGTAGTGTTTTTCACCTATTTTCACTGCATCCATCATCTCCGCCACCGCCTCCACAGGCCTCCTCAGCATTCCTCCACCACCTCCCCTGGATTTTTTATCATGATTTTATTGCATTTTGCAGGGTATACAGAGTGGTAACTTCACTCTGTTTTCCATAATCACAGCCACTATGATTTAGAACACAGAGAGGCCATTACAACAGTGGCCAAGTGGAACAGTAGAAACAGATTTAAGGGATTTGGACCTGTTAATTGAATGTTTAGCACCTAATCCCATGTTCAAAGGAAGAAGACGTAGTTTGAAGACAAAAAAGCACATGAAACAAGCCATATCTATGTTTCAGCATCAGCAGTACATTTCTTAGGGAGTACACCTTCCTACAGAAGTATCCATGCCTCCTCGAACTCTTAAAATCCATTTCAATGACAGGAGCTTCTTGAAGACTATCAGGACCACAGTTATGGAGCATGGAAGACCTACAGATTTTCCATCCCTGTCACTTATTTCAGAAGGCTATCACAGAGTGCCTTACAGCCAGAAAGGACTTCAAAGAAACAGCTGAGGTCAATATCGACCTGACAAAGACTCCCAGGCCATACTACAGAGTACACACAGCAATGCAGAGCCATTAAGTAGAGTGGGCTCGACCTTCTTCCTCCACTCTGTCTTAATGAGTTAATTTAATTTACATCTACTCCTACAGTTATCCATCTCCTATAAGAACCCCTGAAGAACATATTGTAAAGGTTGTTGCTGTTAGTTGTAGGGATTCATTCGACTGTTAGAACAGTTTTTGTGGGGAGAGTAGCTAAGTAGTTTGTAATGTAGTAGGCTGGGAGGATAATTTTGGATTGTAATCAGCCATTGAGCTTAGTGTATGTGACTGGTTTTTCACATCAATTAATCAAGAAAATTTCACAGGATCCTGGTCTATATTACGGGTGATGTTTCTCTTATTGCATTGTCTATTTACATTATTCATGCTGTCCATTTATTCTCTGATAAGAATCAGTAAATCAGGCTTAAGATATACCCTTGCATGGTACCTTAATGCCCACTTCTCTTCTTATCCTTGATGTTTTCTACTGATAGTGAATCTAAGAGAAAATTCATACAATTTAACCAGTTAAAGATGTTGGTCCAGCCCATGCTTACTGATGTGTGAATTCGGGGTTTTTTGCTTAGATATTTTGGTTGAGTTTAAGCTAGAAGAATTGGGATACCGGGGTTTTAGTGTGAGCCCTGTCCACTGGGGTCCTTCTCCAACAGTTTGACCTTTCTTATATCCCTTGGAGCTGGTGTCAAAATCATTGAAGGTTAAAAGCCCTTCTCTGATCTTATGCCTAGTTATGTGTTTAAATCTTAAGTGTTTTCCCTTTGAGAGTATGCTGAAGCAGATCTAGAGTTAGATGACCTCTGGTCCGATCTTAAGCTTCCCTTTGTGTTGTTCCATTTCCCTCTTTATTGTCCCATTTCACCATCTATCTTAAATATCCTTTAGTATAGATGACTTGCCCTATGGAAATCCTTGCTTAGTTGTATGCGAGTAAATCCCTTTCATGACTCCATAGCCCAATGGATGGCACATTCTCAACCTATCCTCTTTTTCCAAACATCCTGCTACTTTGCTCCTTTCATTCCATAACCTTCTCAGTTAATGATCTCAGACCAACCCAACAACCAACCAAATCATTTAAAACCCCCCTTTGTGCTTCATAACTAGCCTAATATCTCATCTTGAGATTTCAAAGATATATATTTCTTTTCCCTTTATGGAGATATCCCTCTTCGGATCCAGGAGGGCTAGATCCTAGGATCCCAAAGTGGTTATGATGTTTTCTAGTCTTTTGGTCTTGCCAATCTGGCCGAAACACTGGAACCCCAACAGAACACATGTATGTATGAATGGAAAACATAATAAGATTTAACAAAGAACAGTAGAAAGTACTTCACTTAAGTTGGCCCAACACATGAATCCTGAAACATGATGCTTGATTGATTTGATTCAGCCTATTGACTTGAAACTTGGTACAAAATCCCTTTAGGTACAAAAATATTGACTATAGAAATCTTCAGCAATTTATTCGTTATATAAAAAGTGTTTACAAAATATCCTAGAAAAATCATAGGAATTTTCTAAGGAAAATAATATATCTTTTACAAAAATATAGTGACAGTTGTTTAACAACTAGCAAGTTGTCATATTTATTCAAATAAAATAGAAATGTTGTTTGGATTTAGGTGCAGCTGGCTATTGTGTTGTCTCCAATGCTAGCAAAAGATCTTTTAATCTATTTTGAAAATCTATCTCTTCATCTGATACTCTTTTACTGATACACTTTAACCACTGATACTCTTTCATCTGCTGTAGGATTGTTTTACTACTGTAAATTATGTTTTTACTATGTAAAAACAACAATCTGTTTTTCTTCCTCTTTCACTGTAAAATTGTCTTTTACAGCAAATCAGTAAGCTTCTGCCAAAATTCTTCATCGGGTAACTTGATCTTGGTAAGTTTTCTGTAATTCTCATCAGCCTCTGTGTATCTAACAAAGGCTAGTTTGACCACAAAGAAATGTTTTATTTCATGTTGCAAATAAAACAAATCTTCAATTCTTTTGTGCAACACTTTACCTATAGGTACTCCTTGCCAATCTGCTTTTTTTACTTACTCTTTGGAAAAATCTCTGATTTTCTTGTTGTAATCCTCTTGCTTCATTAGTTTTATCATTTAAAACAAGAATGTTGGGTAATCCTTTTTGCCTTAATATCTCAAACTTTACCATAAATCTAGTTATGGCCAAATCCATATTTTGACACTTCTCTTCAAGCTGCTTCATCAAGTTTTTTTTTGTAATTACCTTTCTCACTTCAAGAATTGTTTTAGTTCTATCAGTTATCCCTATCTCATCCAAATCTTGTTTGTTTTTGGTGTTAAGAAACTTGATTATTTCTTGGGTCTCTTCAGGTTTGGCAACAAGCTCTTCCTTTGTCTTCACAATTTATTCTTTTGCTACTTTAACCAAGTCCTTTTGTTCATAAATTACCTGAATGGAAGGCCAAGTATCATTGATTGACTCAATGATCTTGGACCACAACTGATTTTTTATGTAAGCCATTGGTTCCTTTAAAGTTAACTCTGCTTCAAATTTCTTCAACTATTCACTTACCCTTTTAGCTTTCTGCCCCTCTGTTTTAGCATTAATTTGGGCTAATTTCTTGGCATATTCCAAGTTCTTGATTTGTTCTTTCAACCTATTGATCTCATTATTATGTATATACATCTCTTCCATGGCTTTAATGAGCATGCTGGCTTCATCAGTTTGTTGCACTGATGATGTAGATGATTATGTAGTAGAAGTAGTGGAAGAAGTCACTAGCACAGCTATAGCCAATGGGACTTTTGGTGCTAACTCCTCTACTAAAGTTGAAGAAACTGCTGTAGCTATCATAGGACTGACTGTAGGTAGAACACTTTAAGATTTTGTAGCTTTTTCCTCTTAGACAAGCTTGTCCATTTATATCTCCGTGTCCTTAATCTGTGTTGTCATTTGTAGTATGAGATTCATCATCTCATCTTTTTGGTTTTCCTCTTGCACAATTTCTTTAGCTTGTGGATTAACTGTTGGTGGAAGTTTTAGTTGCTTTCTAAGTGTTGTTATATCAGCGTTTTTCTTCATTATCATTTCTTCTGCAGCTTTTACATTCTTAGGGTCACACCCTAATTCAATTACCAATTCTTCTAAAGACTTGATTCTAGTGTCTTTAGCATATGAGGATGCTTTTTCAATCCTAATCTGATCTCTCATGTTTATAATAGTGTTCTAAAGTTTTTGGGCACTCATTGCCTTTGTTTCCATAGTTGAATATAGCATCTCTAAAGATTTTCTGTGAAATTCAATCTGATCTAATGGATGGATGCTCTCTACAAGCACTTCAAAGTCAACCTTCTTGTAATCTGCAGCGATTTTTGGTGTCTTGACTGTTGGTTGAAGTACTGACATTATCAATTTCTTGTCTGAATAATCAAAGGCTGACAGAAGCCTATTTTGGATTCCTGGATTTTGCTTCAAATACTGTGAATAAATCTCATTCTTGATTTCTTCATTCTTGGCTTTTATCTGGTTATACTTCTCTCTGATGTATAAGTTTGTATCCTTTGCTTGCTATGAGGAGGATGCTTCCATGCTTTTATGTTTTTCAATCATTTGAGTGTCTAAAGTATCATTTTCTTGCTCATTCATAATAACTGTAGCAACATTTGTGTTTTTCTCTAGATTTTCTTCTTCTAGAATATCAATTGTCTCTTTTTCCTTGTCCATTGGATTTATTTGGTTTCTTATTATATCTGAGCTTGAATCTAGTTTTAGTTGTTGTTTTAGCTGTATAGGTGCCTTCTTCTCTGACTCTTTTTCTATTTTTGTCTTCTTGATTTATAGTTTTCAAGGTGTGACTAGTATCACCCTGTTTGAATGTTTCCATCAAGCTATTATCCAGCCATTCTGTTTGATTAGAAAAATGTTCAATCTCAGGCCTCTTATCATGTAAATAATGGGTTAATTTTCATTTTACCCTCATCTTACTTAGTATTCCATGAGGATCATAATTCCACAAGAAACTTTCTTCAAATCTATATTCCAGTAACTATTTTGTTGCCTCTGTACCTGCTTCCCTGTGATTGCAAATGAAAGGTCCTACCTAGTTCTTCAACTTGAATTGAGTCTTCATTTTGGTAGCCAAGAAGTTGATAGAAACTGAATTTAGGATTTGTCTTATGTACTCTAAGGCAAAAACTCTCATTGGCCAGTATTTTTGCAATTTATAAGGAAAAATATTTGATCTGTAGACTCTAATCTCTATATTATTTTGGTAAAGGTACCAATCTCCAGTTCTTCCTTGTTCTGACATCTGTAACATTTTCTTTATCCCATTTCTTATCCTTGGTTGTACATTATTTGTAAGCATGTTTATCAATGGATGAAAAAAAAAAATTATGAAATCCACATAAGTGTATTCTGTTGATTCTTTTATGATTAGAGAGGTCTAGAAAATGACTGACAATGGACTACCTTCTACATCCAATTTCTGAAGGTTTATTGGGAATCTTTCTGCTTGGAAGAAAATGATCATATGAAAGAAGAAGGGTGTATATCTGAAAACTCCTTCGGTGGGAAATTTCACAAGCTGATCATGAATACTATCAGCTATGTATTCAACATAATTGTAAATGATAGAAGGAGGTTGACCAGGCATAAAGGTAGAGATAAAACCAATAATTGACTCATCAGTGTGATCATTAGTAAAATAACCTAGGATAAAGGATAACATTGAAATGACATGCCTTGATCCTTCAGGAAACTTGGAAGATGAGTAGGGAGGGTTGATCTTTGGGATTTCAACATATGCAAGCATGAATGTTTGGAAGATCTGAAATCTCTTAGGAAATTCTAACTCAATATAAATCTTTGTAAGATATTCTATGGATAATGGGACTGCATTGGATCTGGTTTCAGCTGAAGCATTAGGTTTATAGACTCTGCAGTAATAGTGAACAATACTTCTTTGTTAGTATCAACCATAGCTCTTTGGTTAGGAGAATAATAGGTTTGGCACAGCCTAATGACTTCTGGACACTGATGAGTATGTGGAACTACATAGGTAAATTGAACTCCCAAATCTGAACTTCATCTCCCTGATTTAAGGATTTTTCTAGACTCCAGCAGTGGAGGTCTAAAAGATTAAACTCCATCACTAAATCAGTTATTTTGTAATAAACATAAGCTACGAGTGTATTCTCAACATCTACAACAGGAGGTTGTAGTGGATTTTTAACAATGGTACTTTTAGAAGCCATTACTAGGTTTGATTTTGACAATTTTAGCCTTCTGAATGTTAAAAACTCTGTTTTTAGGATTTTTATACTCTTGTGTAAGCTTTAACTATTTACAAAAGGTATTTTTGGTTTGACAAAGGTTTTGTGAACAATAATAGGTACAATTAGTCTTTCTTTTGGTTTAAACCTTCAATTTAGTTCCAAAAATTGATCTTCAAACTCTTCACAGACTCAGGAAAAGATATAACAAGGGTTTTTCTGCTCTTCTTGGATAAATTGGACTAAAAACATTTTAATTCAAGCATGAAAAGGTTTCTAAGTATTTTCAAATAATTTGAATTAGTCAGGGGTTCTCTAGGGTTTGCAAAAGGCTTAAAATATCTTCAATTTTTTTAAAATCAAGTTACAATATTCGAAACTGAGGTTTTATCAAGGTTTTGTACAGAAAATAGGTTTTTTGAAGGCAAAAATAAAGGTCTTTCTGCAGAAAAATATGCTTCATAAGGCTCATATTAACAGAAATAGCTCTTTTAGATGACGACAAGGTTATTTTCTTGAATAATACTTGTTTTTCAAGTATTAGGTCTTGAAACAGGGTTTCTGAGGCATCGGAGAGTTTTTTGAAGTTGTTGAAGTCTTTTGGCTGAAGATTGGAGTCTTTACGCAGTTACAACAGCAAATTTAATGAATTTTTGGTTCTTTAGGTGTGAAAGCAGGGGCAAAATGTATTTTCTTCAATCGAAAGGGTTTACACAAGCAGAAAAAGTAGAAAAGGTTTACACTGCGCATAAATGAAGTTTTATAGATATTTTTAGGTTTAAACAGGTTCTGCAATTAATGTGGGTCAACTCAGAAGGAAGGTGGTTTGGCGTCGAGGGTCGAATACCATGAGCGGTTATCGCACATTGAGAAAGTGGTTTGCAATTTTTGGCTAACGAATGTGATCCAGTAAGGAGTGGACGCGTGGAGGAGAGAGGTTAAGAGTAAACCACCCATTTTGCAAATCTCAAATCGATTATTGACCACGCTTGTGAAAATGCGATATCGCATATGGTTCATCGGATATAAAGAAAGGCTTGCGAACGGCTGAGATCTGCCGGTGGAGTAGTTCGGCATATGGGGTGTGGGGCCCGAGAAAATATATGTGGCGGGGTTGGGTTAATACGTTTAAATGTAGTTTAAAAGTATAAAGATAATTATTTAATGAGATATGTGTAATATGGATTTGCACAGCAAAATAGGTGATTTACATGTGTATTGCGACAGTAGGGCGGTTTAATATATATTACATATGTTTTATTAAATTATGGGGGAGCAGAAAAATATTTAACACATGGTTATTTAAAACCATAGTTAAAACATTAATATAGTGGGTTCGACGTATTTAAAAGTAAATGAATTAATATAAATATGGGGGGGATATTATAAGGAATTAATAAAATAAATTAAATGTTAATATCAAAATGAATGTAATGAATGGAAATACATATAAATAAACTAAGCAAAGTGTAAAATAGGCATTTGAGCACAATAATGGTCCCATTTTCAATATTTACACTTAATACTTGGGATAAATCGTATTTTTGGGTTTTTTGAATGTTTTTGCATGACATGAGATTAGTTAAAGGAGATTTTTACTTTCCCTGAGAAAAAAGGTGTTTTACATTAGGAAAAGGGATTTCATTTTTGGAAAAGGGTGATTATATTGAGAAAATGAGCTTTTATGAAGGGAATCCAATACTTATTACCAATCAGTTATTAAGCCTTGGGTCTGGTCCCAACAAATGTCAAAGAAATGCTCTGAGCCTTTTTAACTGAAGGTTTTGAATACTGAATACTTTGAGGGGAGGGGAAATTAGTAATTTTTCCGAATGATGTTTATTCATTCTTTTGAATAACTGCTTTCTACCTACCCACCATTATTATAACATTTTTTCATTATTTGCATGGGTGCATATAAGCTTGCAACCCTAAATCCATTTTTCTTTTTAAAGCAAGAAACTATCTAATTCTAACCTTATTTCATCCGAGGGCTCAAATTAAATTGGTTAGCTCCTCATTTATTCTCTAACTATCTACTGATTTTTCAGGTTTAAACTGTTTGACAGATCTTTATTCTCTATCTATAAACATGGAATTCAAAGCATGAAAAAGTTAAGATTAAACTATTTAACTCATCATGGATTATTGAATTTTAAACAAGCTGCACATAATCATTATTTTTGCAGTAAAACTAAATAGTAGTGGCATTTTGATTTGCATCACTTTCATGTTTTATTCTTATCTCTTGTTCCTTTTAGTGTCCACTTTTTATTCTTTTTGCTCTTTTCTTTTCAAGTCCTTTGATCTTTCTTTCAGGACTTTTACCCTCTTTTCATTTTTTATTATTTTCAAATATGAGAAAACAACTTGCAGAAAGCAAGGTATGTACATATTTACAAGACTAATCATAGTCAATTCAAAAATTATGAACCCTATTATTATAGGACCCTAACAGTGGCTCCACATGGGGATGGCATTTCCTGGTGAAATTTCAAGAACTTTAAGACTAGTAGCCTTTGAATTTTGACTGTGTTAACCTTGTAAAATAGGATGGATCCTTCTTAACTTTTGTTTAAAAGGTTTTTGGTCTTCTTTTATAGGGATTTTATGTTGTATTATACTGGTGTAATAGGATTTTAAGTCCTCATAACTCCAAGAAAACACATCTTGGAATTCCTTAAGAAGAGCTGTGTATTTTTCTTTTCCTTGCTAAGGCAAAGCTTTGGAAAGTATAATCATCTTAGGTTTTAAGTCTATACCTATGTTACATTCCTCAATATCAGATCTAAGTGGCTCAATTTTGGGTTTTCTTGCAAAATCATTTGAGTCAAATAAATCTTCTAAAGGGGTTAAGCTTTTTGGTAAAAAATTATCTTTAACATTTAAAATATCAGATTCATCATCAATTATCTCATCAATCTCTACTCTTTCTAAATTATTTATGTCTGATTGAATAAATTTAGTAGGTTTAGAAAAAATTAAATTATTTACATCTATGTTATTCAAATCAATTTCACTATCTAAATTGTGATCTACTGTACAGTCTATGTCTATTTTAAAATTCTGAAATTCACCTTCATTGTTCATAAAATGGTAAATCTATTGATCTTGTGAGAATAATTACCAATATTTAAGATTATCTGGAATTATTGGTCTGTGTTTAACTTCTGTATTATATCTATGATTTGGCTGAAATGGCAGATTACAGAAACTAGCAAAAGTAGCTAGGGAGTGAGCCTGTATGTTCTATTTTCTTGGTATTGCAGAAAAGTTACATTCTAACAGTTCTTTGATCAAATATAACACAGTTTCTCTATATTGGCTTAATCTTGGATTATAAATAGAATATTCTCAATTCAACTATTTTACAATCAACTCTGAGTCTCCCATAATTGATATTATTTTACCTCCTAAGTTCCTGATAATCTGCAGTCCTAATATGAGAGCTTCATATTCAACCATGTTATTTGTACATTTAAAATTCAGTCTGAAAGCATGGCCTTCTACATGATTATTTTCCATATTAGTTATCTAAACTCCTGCTCTTGCTCCTAGTTTATTAATTGATCCATGAAAATCTAGGTTCCATAATGATTCATGAAAGATATTTTCCCTGTCTGGTGTTTTATTTTTGTCTTTTAGTTCAGTTTTGGTTTCAATGTCACTTTCAGAGTTGCATAAGATGAATGAATCCATGTCAGTAGTTGTAGTGTAAATTGGGTAATTTATTGGTCTTTCTACACTACTCACCATATATTTCATCAATGTTTATCTATATAGTTTCTTTGGTTGGCCAAAATCTGAGATGGTTGCATATGACATATCTAATTATAGATATCCCTGTAATTTTGCTCCCCATGAGCTAGATAAGAGCATTCCATACTTGGGAGGGATGTCAGTTACTACAATGTCCATTAGTATTCTTTTACCAGTATATTGAACTAATGTGACACAAAAATCTTTAATCAAACCTAAACATTTCACTTTGCTTGAATCAAATGAAAAGAGATCTTTTTAAGGCCTAGTGATATCTAAATTCAGGGTTTCCATTATTTCTTTTGGCATTAAATTGTGTGAAGCCCTTGAATCTAACATTGCATTATGTAATATTTGATCATGAATAGTTAAGCTAGTGTAAAACGGTGGAACTGCTCCATCTTGGTGTTTTCCATTAACATCAGGACCAAAAATTAACTTTGGTTGATCATCATTCAAGTTTACTGTGTCTTCTCCATCATTCATGTTTAAGGTTTCAGTGATAGTTGTTTTGTACAAGTCATGTTTTACCAATTCTATTAGAGGAATTGGTATTTTTAATTTTTCAATTTCAGCTTGAATATTAAATGGAGGTTGTGATTTTGCAAGCTGAATTATTTATTCTTTAGTAACTGTAGTTTGAGTAGGTTTTTCTTGTTTTTATACAGTTAACTTTTTCATTTTCAGTTTGTGTTTCTATTGTCTTATTGTTTTTAGTTTTCTTTTTTGGTACAGTGTGAGAAGTAGATGTTTTTGCAGATTTTTCACTTTCAGAAGTTGTTTTAGAAGTAGCAGCTTTTGGATCAGTTGATTCTGGATCAACAGTGGATGTTTTGGAATATAAAATTGTTGTTTCAGCAGAATTAGTTGTTTTTACAACAGCATATTTTTGTAAATCTGTTGATGTTTGGATAGCCTCATGTATTATATCAACAATCTTGGGACTGGGTGAAATGTTGGGGCTAGAAAATTTTTAAGATGAATTAGAGTTTTGCTTGTTTTCCCTAGGGAGAATTTGTAGAAATTTTGTAGTGGGAGTTTATACTGTTTTCTTAGTTTTTGTTTGTGCAGATTTCCTAGTAGAAGGCTCTATGTTTTTCTTGCTTCTAAGATTATATTGATTATGTACTTCATTGATTGCAAATTCATAACCTTGTTTGTAGTCAAATGATTCACCTGAATCTAATTGAAGTTGTTGTAGTTCAAATAACTCTTGTTCTTCCTATGTGAGAAAGATAGTGTTATCATCATTTATAGCCATTAGATTTATGGTGTATTCATAATTTTCATCTTGATGAAAACTTTCAGCATAATTCTCTTGAAAAGGAGGTCTTATTGTCTGATCAGGTGTTGATTCTTTAGATTTTCTTGTGTTTTCATTTTTCCTGAAGTTGGGATTTCTAATTTGCTGTTGATTATCCCATTGTGGTCTCCTTTCTATATTATCTAATCTATCCATCATTATCTCTAAATTTTTAGATAATTGATCTATTTTTACATCTAAACTATATGTCTCTTCTTTTATGGTTACTCTCCTCTCATTCCTTAATCTAGCTCTTCTAGCCAATATATTTACCTCTACACTAATAGCATCTATTTGCATTCGCTCTAAAGTATTAGCATTTCTCTCTCTCAACTGATAGGCTATGTCTGTATCAAATCCATTAGGGAATTTGAGAAGGACAGAGTCTGAAGTGGTTTTGAGATTAACAGGGATTGAATTATAAACATTGTTGTATCTAGTACAATAATCATGGACTGTTTCATTAGGATCTCTTTTCATAGCATCAAATTCAGATAATATTTGAAGTGGATTTTTCTTTGTAGAAATTTGCTGAATAATAATTAATTATCCATCGAGACTGTCATGATCACATACAATTCGAATTCATACGCAACACATAATCTCTTCCACTCAGATCATCAAACATGCGGAAATAAAATCAAGCGATAACACATCAAATTATCATACACATTAACACAGTATGTATGGGGAAAGCTTATAGCTGAAAACCCCGCAGCTATTGTGTATATTATAATGGAGAAATCAAGTAACAAACTCAGTACAATACTCCTCACAAGTACTCAGTACTTTCTCATACATTTACCCACAATCTAGCTCAGTTTTGAACAGGTTACTGGTTCAAAACTCACCGCCAATTTCCTTGCCTCTATTGCGCAATCCAGGCCTATCTATATAGAGATCCAAGGTTCGAATCTCCTTGGCTTGACAGTGCAATCATCATGGGAAATTCCTCCAAGTGTGGTGCAAATCTCATGCACAACTGATGTCGCCACTGATAGCTAACTCCACCCTTTCATCTACCTCTTTCACTGGTCTCCACTGAACTGATCATGCACCGTAGTGAACTGATGTGTTCTTGAGTTGAATAATGAGTTACTAATTAATGAATTAAATAATATTTAATTCACTCCACTCATAACTAATTGATTAGCTAGTTAAACTAATCTCAACTAGTTCAACTAAAATAAACAGAACACAACTCCACTATCTGTCTCATTAACTCCTCCAGACTTCTGCCATTGAAGTCCTAACTGAATTCAACCATGCATGATGCCATCAAACCCTTGTGATTCCTCTGTCAGATGCATGAGCCACTTATGTAGCTCGAACTGAAGTGCTCCAAGAGAGTAAACTATTGTTTAGAGTCCAAATATTACTAAGGGTAAATAATATTTGACTTCCATATTTTTAGGAGAGCAGTCTAAAAATAGACTTCGACCTCTTTGACCTAAAAAATAGAGTCTCATCTATTTTTACTAACATGACCAATGCTCCAAGAATCTCAAACTGGAATCCTCGAACCATGCTCCATATGTCTAAAAATAGACATAGTCTAAAAATAGACTTTGCGCGAGAATTCGCCTACGGGCCCACTTAGTGAAGGCGACTTCATTTCACTAAGCTCCATCATCTTGCTACATTCTCAACATTCTTCTTTTCCCATTTATTCAAAAATAATATATGAAAAACTACTAAATCAACAATACTACCAGGATTAAGACCTTTAAACCATTTTTTAACCTCCCCAGTTAATGTTTAAGCAAAGAGTCTCATTTTTACATCAAAATCATCTATTTCATGAAGCTAAAAATAATTTTTCATCTTATTAATATGTTGTTGGGCAGTATAATGAGTGGTTGCATCAAATTGAGGTATTTTACTTTGTTAATCTTAAGGCATGTCATGTAACTGTGATGTAATGACCAAGGGAGCATATCTAGCAGCCATGGCTTGAATTATAGCTTGGTTAAGAAGAAAGTTGGTAATGCTTGGGGTAGAACTAGAAGTACTAGCTGATGTAGTTAAACAAGTGGCTGATGAGATTGGAATGTAAGATGATGTACTAGAAAATGTGGTTGAAGAACTAAAAGGTGAAGTTGGGATGCCAGAAGGTGAAACTGGGATATGTGAAGAAGTACTTGGAAATGAGAATGATGTATTGGAAAAATGGAGAAGATAACTAGTGGATGGAGTTGAGGTGGAGGAAGATGGAAATAATATTCTAGGTTTTAATGGTTGCTTAGGGATAAATGGATCTGTGTACTGAAGTGTGGTGGAAATAATGGATGATGTAGTGGTAAAAAGAGATGAACCTTCAGATTCTAAAAGGTTGGTATCTAACTGAGAAGTAGAGGGCTTGGGTGTATATGCTGATAAGGCAGCTAATTCAACTGAATGTTGAAGAAGAGATTCATCTATTTCCTTAAGAATACTACCATTTATTTCATCAAGTTTATCATAAGCTTCAAATATTTACTGAAACTATTTACTGCTTTGTTTCAAAAAATGAAATAAAATCAAGATCTATAACAGAACTATTTAAGTCACTTTCTGATTTATTTTTGTATAAGTAATGTTCAAAATTTAATTCAAACTCTATGTCTTGTATACTCACTAACATTTTTGGAAGGGAATTTTCTCTAACTAAGGAAACTTTATTACCAAAATCTTCTACTTGTTTATTCTTTATTCCAATCATGTCTGGATTGTCTACTATAGCAGAAGGTTGAGGATCTGGATTTGACCTGGTATAGTATATTCTTCAAGAAGCCAGAATTACAATTTTTTTATGAAATGATACTCACAACTTATACAAATGTCTCAAGGTAAAAGAATAATGAAAAATATTTCCTTTAAGAACTATTTAAAACTGAGGATTGGTTAGTTCCCCAGTATGGTCGCCAGTATGTTATCACTCTAATAATTCCCCAAGTTGTGAGATTTTAAGTTTATAGTTTTAAGAATATTAGAGGTAACCACAAACCTACTTTCAAGTTTTAGGATCTAGCCTTCCTAAAGCTTAGAGAGGGCTCTCTCTATAAGATTTAACTTTGTTTTATGTTTAATTTTAGGCTAGTTATAAAGGACAATTTTCTTTTGGTACTTGGTTTGGTTTGGTGGGAAAAATCACTTATTGAGATGGATGGTGATAGATATGTTTTTCCATTGGGTAAATGGAGTCAATGGGTCAAGCAGATATGTCGGGATCAAGATCTAAAATTCAAATATTTTTCAGGGAAAGATAGTAGAGTTACTTAAGATCTTTGAGGTTGATTGGTGAAGTGGTTTAATCGGGATAAAGAACAATCAAGGATTCTTTGATCCAGATAAGGAGTGAAGAAGGAAGAGGTCATTCGAAAGAGGGAGAAATTAAGGGTTCCCTACTCTGGAAATCAGCAGAAAACATTAAAATGAAAACCAGTAAATAACAGTGCCTTTAATAAATTCTAATATAACAATTCCTGATTTCACATTAAAATTTAGAACACATGTACATATTAATGGAAAACATAAGAATATTTAATAAATAACAGTAGAAAGTACTTCAATTAAGTTGGCCCAACACATGAATCATGAAGCATGATGCTTTATTGATTTGATCCAGCCCGCTGACTTGAAACATGGTACAAAATCCCTTCAGGTACAAAAATATTGACTATAGAAATATTTAGCAATTTATTCCACAATAATACTTCAAAGAGTGAAGTATTTATATAAAAAGTGTTTACAAAATATCCTAGAAAAATCATAGGAATTCTCTAAGGAAAATAAAATATCTTTTACAAAAATATAGTGATAGCTGCTTAACAACTAGCAAGTGTCCTATTTATTCAAATAAAATAGAAATGTTGTTTGGATTTAGGTGTAGCTGGTTGTTGTGTTGTCTCCAATGCTGGCAAAAGACCTTTTAATCTATTTTGAAACTCTATCTCTTCATCTGGTACTCTTTTACTGATACACATTAACCACGAATACTATTTCAATTTCTGTAGGATTGTTTTACTATTGTAAATTCTGTGTTTAATATGTAAAAACAGTGATTTGTTGTTCTTCCTCTTTCACTGTAAAACTGTCTTTTACATCAAATCAGTAAGCTTCTTCCAAAATTCTTCATCAGGTAACTTGATCTTGGTAAGTTTTATGTAATTCTCATCATCCTCTGTGTATCTAACAAAGGTTGGTTTGACCACAAAGAGATGTTTTATTTCATGTTTCAAATAAAACGAATCTTCAATTCTTTTGTGCAACACTTTACCTGTAGGTACTCCTTGCCAATCTGCTTTGTTTACTTGCTCTTTGGAAAAATCTATGATTTTCTTATTGCAATCCTCTTGCTTCATTAGTTTATCATTTAAACCAAGAATGTTGGGTAAGCCTTTTTGCCTCAATATCTCAAACTTTACCATAAATCTAGTTATGGCCAAATTCATGTTTTGACACTTCTCTTCAAGCTGCTTCGTCAAGTTTTTCTTTGTAATTACCTTTCTCACTTCAAGAATTTTTTTCAGTTCTATCAGTTATCCCTATCTCATCCAATTCTTGTTTTTTTTTTTTTTTTCGTGTTAAAAAACTCATTATTTCTTGGGCCTCTTCAGGTTTGGCACCAAGCTCTTCCTTTGTCTTCACAATTTCTTCTTTTGCTACTTTAACCAAGTCCTTTTGTTCATAAATTACCTGAATGGAAGGCCAAGTATCATTGATTGACTCAATTATCTTGGACCACAACTGATTTTTTATGTAAGCCATTGGTTCCTTTAAAGTTAACTCTGCTTCAAATTTCTTCAACTGTTCACTTGCCCTTTTAGCTTTCTGCTCCTTTGTTTTAGCATTGATTTGGGCTAATTTCTTGGCATCTTCCGAGTTCTTGATTTGTTATTTCAACCTATTGATCTCATTATTCTATATAGACATATCTTCCATGGCTTTAATGAGCATGCTAGCTTCATCATTTTATTGCACTGCTGATGTAGATGATTCTATAGCAGAAGTAGTGGAAGAAGTCACTGGCATAGTTGTAGCCAATGGGACTTTTGGTACTAACTACTCTGCTAAAGTTGAAGGAACTGTTGTAGTTACCATAGGAATGACTTTAGGTGGAACACTTTGAGCTTTTGTAGCTTCTTTCTCTTGGACAAGCTTGTTTGTTTCTATCTCCATGTCCTTAATATGTGTTGTCATTTGTAGTATGAGATTCATCATCTCATCTTCTTGGTTTGCTTCTTGTGCAATCTCTTTAGCTTGTGGATGTTCTGTTGGTGGAAGTTTTAGTTGCTTTCTAAGTGCTGCTATGTCAACATTTTTCTTCTTTATCATTTCTTCTACAGCTTTTACATTCTTAAGGTCATACCGTACTTCAATTACCAGTTCTTCTAAAGACTTGATTCTAGTGCCTTTAGAATATGAGGATGTTTTTTCAATCCTAATATGATCTCTCATGTTTATAACAGTGTTCTAAAGTTTTTAGGCACTCATTGCCTTTATTGCCATAGTTGAATATAGCATCCCTGAAGTTTTTATGTGAAATTCAATCTGATCTAATAGATGGATGCTCTCTTCAAGCACTTCAAAGTCAACCTTCTTGTAATCTACAATTTTTTTTGGTGTCTTGACTGTTGGTTGAAGTACTGACATTATCAATTTCTTGTTTGAATAATCAAAGGCTGAAAGAAACCTATTTTGGATTCCTGGAGTTTGCTTCAAATACTGTGAATAAATCTCATTCTTGATTTCTTCATTCTTGACTTTTATTTGCTTATACTTCTCTCTGATGTCTAAGTTTGTATCCTCTGCTTTCTATGAGTAGGATGCTTCCATGCTTTGTTGTTTCTCAATCATTTGAGTGTCTAAAGTATCATTTTATTGCTCATTCATAATAACTGTAGCAGCATCTGTGTTTTTCTCTGGATTTTCTTCTTCTAGAATCTCAATTGTCTCTGTTTCCTTGTCCACTAGATTTATCTTTGGTTTCTTATTATATCTGAGCTTGAATCTAGTTTCAGTTGTTGTTTCAGATGTATAGGTACCTTCTTCTCTGACTCTTTTTTTATTTTTGTCTTCTTGATTTACAGTTTTCAAGGTGTGACTAATATCACCTTGTTTGAATGTTTCCATCAAGCTATTTTCCAACCATTCTATTTGATTAGAAAATTGTTCAATCTCAGGCCTCATATCATGTAAATAAGGGGTTAATTTGCATTTTACCCTCATCTTACATAGTATTCCTTGAAGATCATAATTCCACAAGAAACTTTCTTCAAATCTATATTCCAGTAACTGTTTTGTTTCCTCTGTACCTGCTTCCCTGTGATTTCAAATGAAAGGTCCTACCTAGTTCTTCAACTTGAATTGAGTCTTTGTGTTGGTAGCCAAGAAGTTGATAGAATCTGAATTTAGGATTTGTCTTATGGACTCTAAGGCAAAAACTCTCATTGGCAAATATTTTGGAAATTTATAGGGCAAAAGGTTTGATCCGTAGACTCTAATCTCTGTATGATTTTGGTAAAGGTACCAATCTCTAGTTTTTCTTTGTTCTGACAGCTGTAACATTTTCTTTATCTCATTACTCATCCTTGGTTGTACATTGTTTGTAAGCATGTTTATCAATGGATGAACAAAACAATTTATGAAATCCACATAAGTGTATTCTGTTGATTATTTTTTGATTAGAGAGGTCTAGAAAATGACTAACAATGGATTACCTTCTACATCCAATTTCTGAAGGTTTATTGGGAATCTTTCTGGTTGGAAGAAAAGGAACATATGAAAGAAGAAGGATGTATATCTGAAAACTCCTTCAGTGGGAAATTTCACAAGCTGATTATGAATACTATCAGCTATGTATTCAACATAATTGTAAATGATAGAAAGAGGTTTACCAAGCACAAAGGTAGAGAGAAAACCAAGAATTGACTCATCAGTGTGCTCATTAATAAAATAACCTAGGATAAAGGATAACATTGAAATGACATGCCTTGATCCTTCAGGAAACTTGGAAGATGAGTAGGGAGGGTTGATCTTTGGGATTTCAACATATGCACGCATGAATGTTTGGAAGAGCTGAAATCTCTTAGAAAATTCTAACTCGATATAAAGCTTTGTAAGAGCTTCTATAAATAATGGGACTGCATTGGGATCTTGTTTCAGCTGAAGCATTAGGTTTATAGACTCTGCAGTAATAGTGAACAATAATTCTTTATTAGTATCAACCATAGCTCTTCAGTCAGGAGAATAATAGGTTTGACACATCCTAATGACTTTTGGACAGTAATGAGTATGTGGAACTACATAGGTAAATTGAACTCCCAAATCTGAATTTCATCTCCCTGATCTAAGGATTTTTCTAGACTCCAGCAGTGGAGGTCTAGAAGATTAAATTCTATCACTAGATCAGTTATTTTGTAATCAACATCAGCTAAGGGTGTATGCTTAACATCTACAACAAGAGGTTGTAGTGGATTTATAACAATGGTACTTTTAGAAGACATTAATAGGTTTGATTTTGACAATTTTAGTCTTCTGAATGTTAAAAAATTTGTTTTTAGGCGTTTTATACTCTTCTGTAAGCTTAAACTGTTTACAAATGGTATTTCTGGTTTGACAGAGGTTTTTTTAACGACAATAGGTACAATTAGGCTTTCTTTTGGTTTAAACCTTCAATTTAGTTCCAAAAATTGATCTTCAAACTCTTCACAGACTCAGGAAAAGATATAACAAGGGTTTTTCTACTCTTCTTGGATAAATTGGACTAAAAACATTTTAATTCAAGCATGAAAGGGTTTCTGAGTATTTGCAAAGGGTTTGAATTAGTCAAGGATTCTCTAGGGTCTACAAAAGGCTTAAAATATCTTTATTTTTTTTTAAAACAAGTTATAGTATTCGAAACTGAGGTTTTATCAAGGTATTTTACAGGAAATACGTTCTTTGAAGGCAAAAATAAAGGTATTTCTACGAAAAATAGGCTTCATAAGGCTCACATTAATAGAAATAGCTCTTTTAGATGACGAGAAGGTTATTTTCTTGAAGAATACCTGTTTTTGTAGGTATTAAGTCTTGAAACAGGGTTTACGAGGCGTCAGAGAGCTTTTGGAAGTCGTTGAAGTCTTTTGGCTGAAGATTGGAGTCTTTTTGCAGTTACAGCAACAAATTTAATGAATTTTTCGTTCTTTAGGCTTGAAAGCAGGGGTAAAATGTCATTTCTTCAATCGGAAGGGTTTACACAAGCAAAAAACGCAGAAAAGGTTTACACTGCGAATAAATGAAATTTTATAGATATTTTTTAAGTTTAAACAGGTTCTGCAATTAATGTGGGTCAACTCAAAAGGAAGGTGGTCTAGCATCGAGGGTCGAATACCATGAGTGGTTATCGCACGATGAGAAAGTGGTTTGCGGTTTTTGGCCAACAAATGTGATCCAGTAAGGAGTGGACGCGTGGAGGAGAGAGGGTAAGACTAAACCACCCATTTCGAAAATCTCAAATCAATTATTGATCACGGTTGTGAAAATGTGATATCACATATGGTTCGTCGAATCTAGGGAAATGCTTGCGAACGGCTAAGATCTGGCGATGGAGTAGTTCATCATATGGGGTGTGGGGCCTGAGAAAATATATGTGGCGGGGTTGGGTTAATACGTTTAAACGTAGTTTAAACATATAAAGATAATGAATTAGCGGGATATGTGTAATATGGATTTACACAGCAAAATAGGTGATTTACATGTGTATTGAGACAGTAGGGCGGTTTAATATATATTACATATGTTTTATTAAACTATGGGGGAGTGGAAAAATATTTAGCACATGTTTATTTAAAACCATAGTTAAAACATTAATATAGTGGTTTCAGGGTATTTAAAAGTAAATGAATTAATATAAATATGGTGGGGATATTATAAGGAATTAATAAAATAAATTAAATGTTAATATGAAAATGAATGGAAATACATATAAATAAACTAAGCAAAGTGTAAAATAGGAATTTGAGCACAATAATGGTCCCATTTTCAATATTCACACTTAATACTTAGGATAAATCGTATTTTTGGTTTTTTTGAATGTTTTTGCATGAAATGAGATTAGTTAAAGGGGATTTTTACTTTCCCTAAGAAAAAAGGTGTTTTACATTAGGAAAAGGGATTTAATTTTTGGAAAAGGGTGATTATGTTGAGAAAATGAGTTTTTATGAAGGGAATCTAATACTTATTACCAATCAATTATTAAACCTTGGGTCTGGTCCCAAAAAAAGTCATAGAAATGCTTTGAGCCTTTTTAACTGAAGGTGTTGAATACTGAATACTTTGAGGGGAGGGGAAATTAGTAATTTTTCCAAATGATGTTTATCCGTTCTTTTGTACAACTGCTTTCTACCTACCCACCGTTATTCTAACATTTTTTCATTATTTGCATGGGTGCATTTAAGCTTGCAACCCTAAATCCATTTTTCTTTTTAAAGCAAGAAACTATCTAATTCTAACCTTATTTCATCCGAGGGCTCAGATTAAACTGTTGAGCTCCTCATTTATTCTCTAACTGTCTACTGATTTTTCAAGTTTAAACTGTTTGACAGATCTTTATTCTCTATCTATAAACATGGAGTTCAAAGCATGGAAAAATTAATATTAAACTATTTAACTCATCATAGATTATGGCATTTTGAACGAGCTGCACATAATCGTTATTTTTGCAGTCAAAGTAAATAGTAGTGGCATTTTGATTTTCATCACTTTCATGTTTTATTCTTATCTCTTTTTCCTTTGGTGTCCACTTTTTATTCTTTTTTCTTTTTTCTTTTCAAGTCCTTTGATCTTTTTTTTAGGACTTTTACCCTCTTTTCATTTTTTATTATTTTCAAATATGAGAAAACAACTTGCAGAAAGCAAGGTATGTACATATTTACTAGACTAATCATAGTCAATTAAAAAATTACGAACCCTATTATTATAGGACCTTAACAGTGGCTCCACATGGGGATGGCATTTCCTGGTGAAATGTCAAGAACTTTGAGACTAGTAGCCTTTGATCTTTGACTGTGCTGACCTTGTAAATTTTTTTGATCTCTGCAATTATTCATACTTATGATATTTTACCTTTCAAAGTTTAGGGGCTTCTCTCTGAGCTTCAACTTTGTTAGGAAAACATACAATCCAATCTAAAATCTTCAATGTTATGTACAATGGACAAAGTAAACAAAACTAACTATTGGTTATTTCTGAGGAGTAGTAGTGCTTCAGCATTCTTCCATTGACAGGTCCACCTAGGAGATCTAATCCATCCATTTCTATCAAAAATAAGGCATTGTTACCTCTGTAACCATAAATAACATAAGGTTCTTTCCATAGGAAATCAAATTTCCCATGTTTACTTTTTTTCTTCTCTCCTTGAATCACACTTTAAAACTTTGTCACCAATGTAGAAATCATGTTCTTTCCTTTTTTTATCAAAAAATTTCTTTATCTTATCTTAGATAACTTTAGACTTAAGATAAACCTATTCTCTTGTTCGTTGCAAGTGAATGGTTTGGTTAATCCTTATTTGAATTTCATTAGTCTCAACTTGTAATTTTTGGATTATCTTCATTACTAGTACCCCTATGGAAGATGGAAAGAAAACATCAATTCCATAAACAAGCTGGTAAGGAGATGTACCAATATATTTTTTGGTGGTAAGTCTTTCTGCCCCTAAGGCATTAACTAACCTCTTGTTCCAATTCTTCTTGTTATCTTCTCTTAATTTCTTCATAATATTCACAAGGCTCTTATTGGAAGATTCAGCAAGGCCATTACCTTGAGGTTAATATGCAGTAGAATGGCCAAGGGTAATGTGGTAATTATGGAAAAAATCAATCATCTTTTTGGATTTGAATGCAGCAGCATTGTCAGTGATAATCTTTTGAGGACATCCAAATCTTGAAAGTGTGTTGTTTTCTAAAAAGGAGATAATGACAGTGTCAGTGGCTTGCCTAGAAGGTATGGCTTCTATCCACTTAGTAAAATAGTCAGTGCCTGTCAGAATCCATGTATGTTGGGTTAAGGATGGAGGGTGAATTTCACCAATGAAGTCAAGACCCCACTGTTGAAAAGGCATTTCTGTTGACATGGGTTTTAAGGGCAGGAGTAACATCTTTTTGTTTCCCTCAAATAGTTGACACTTGTGATAGGAGGTCACATACTTTTTTACATCTACAAACAAAGTAGGCCAGTAAAAACCAGCTCTCAGGATTTTTTTAGCAGTAGTCTTCCAATAGAGATGTCCTCCACTATTGGAAATACTGAGAGAGGGGTGAATCAGTATTTCTTTTCAATTTTTAATTTTACTAGTTATATCACTTGTATTTAGAACACAACATGAACAATAAGAATAAATTCTTTTTTTAATTTCTTCTTTACAATAAATCAAGTACAATATGTTAGCCACCTATAAAATTTGTTATATCAAAAGGTGGCTAAATCATTTTTTGATTCTTCAAGAAACAAGTTTTATTGCTAAAAATGTTATCTCTTGAAGACTCATCAAGACATCATGCCCTTTGTTTAACCTTCACTATTGTTTCCCTTTCGAAATGTTGAAAATCTGTTATTTTCATAGAGAAAAGACTGCTGCAAAATCCCATTTTTTCCCCTCCTCCACTCAAAAACTAACCTTCATTTTATTCCCTTTTTCCTCCATGAAATTCCTCTATTTTTCATGATTTCCCTTCTTCCCTTCATGAAAATCCTTTTACAAATTTTAAAACTCATTTTAAAACTTTACCGAAACCCCCAAATCCATCAAAAACTTTGAAAAATTTCACAAAAATAAGTGTTTTTTACTATGGGCTTAAGCCTCTTTGGGCTAAGTCCCAACCACTTCCCCACATATGCCCTGACGCTAGAATCGAGCGCCAAAACCTTTTAGCACTTATCACATCAGGAATGATTGGAGCACGCAAGTCTGTTTGTTTGTATTAACAAAAGTTCCAATGCGATTGGCCCTTCATATATAAGCCCCAAGTCTTCTACCGCTTCATATAACCTTCAAAGCCCGCAATCGGGCCCTAAACTTTGTTAATAAAACATTCCTGATTGTTATTTTCCTTTGTAAATTCATAAAACCCTTTTATCCTAAGTTTTGTTCTAAACCCGTCGATTCATGTTATTATGTAAGAAGAACCATTGATCTTATGAGCCGATCAACGGTAAACATAATCTCGCATCGGAGTTATGTTAAATGGGTAGATTGAAAGACCCGCACCAAATTTCCGATGTGATTGGCCCTTATACATATAAGCCCTGGGCCTATTGCTTTTCATATAAACCAATGGCCCCGCAATCGGGCGCCCAACCATTATATATAACCCGCCTCGACAACCAAAAACCTTTGTTTTTCGTTAAATTTTTGGTTTTTATATATTACAAAGGGTTTCCGCTGGTTCGTTATTTGAAACAATCTCCATCGTTGACCTGGAACGATCAAACGGATCGCGCAATCTCGCATCGGGGATTTTCCATCAGGCGTGTTTCATATTGTATTTCCCCAATCCCAATTGGAAGCCTCCCGATGAGATATTAGCCGTTGATTTCTTCCCCTCTTCCTAGATTCAACGGTTGTCGTTGCTCCCACTCAAAAGCCCTCTCCCCGCTGAAAAACTCCTCTAAATAGTTCTTCGCCGTCAATCTGATCTGCAGATCGATGGCCCACAATTAATCGCTTCGGTTTCCTCCCTTTCTATTTCCCCGCTGATTGTGAAAGCTCTGACTACATCTGGGCCGTCCACATGTCTGGATCAGACATCTCCCGACTTTGGTTAAAAACATGCAGCCTCGTTCTATAATTTTTTTTCAACAAATCGCAGTCGTTGATCTCTGCAAATCAACAGCCCGTATTATCCCTTTCTCTGCCCATATATTATTTTATCAACCCCGAAGATTGATCTCGACCGTCCATTTTTAAGATCTTACAGCCCTGATTCGTCCCGGTAGGCCCGACTCTCTTGGGTCCTACCCGCCCTAGATTTGATCTCTTCTGTTCATCCCGATGATCGGACAGTCCTGGTTAAAACCGCCCCACCTACTATCACCCGCACATCTTATCGATATCGTTAAAGCAGACTAGATTTAAAAGTATCTTATCTGATCTTAAGTTACACTTTGTTTCTCTTATCTGTTTTCATACATTCTGAAGGTAATTATGTGGATTACTGGATTTTTTTGTCTATTGATTTTGCTTTAATACGAGCTTGTCCAAAGAGGTTTATGGTGAGCCCTGCCCTTTGGTTGGTTTTAAACAGTTGCTTAAAGGCTTTTTCTTGTTTAGACTGACTATAAATCCTTATTGAAATTATTATCAGTTTCCACCCCTCCAACACTTTTATTGTTTCCATTCCATCATTTAATCTCAATGATCTTGTGATATAGATGACTTTCCCCTTGGATCACTCTTGAATTGTTGCATAATTAAAAGCCCTATTATGACTCCATAGCCCAATGGACTAAAAACCAACGTTATATCTATCTTTTCAGCCAAATCTTGTTATGATTGCTTGCAACTTCACACCTTTGAAACTCTTTCCATTCAGGACTTTCCACCCAAATAATAATCATGCTCAACCATCCAAAAACAAACGAAAATTTTGGCCTTCATAACTAGCCTAATATCATCACCCAAAATACCTTTAAAGATAAATCAATCTTTGCACTTATTGGAGAGATCCCTCTCCGGATTTAGGAGGGATAGATCCTAAAATCCCAAAGTGGTTGAAATAGTGTTCTCTCTACATTTTGACTTTGCCAATCTTGCAAATTACAGGGAGCTAACATCTTCTGGTGACTCCGCTGGGGAGTTTTTGGGTGTTTTTTAGCCTAGGTACCTTTAAGACCTCAGGAAACCCTTTATCCCAAAACATTGTGCAATGAGTAAAAGCAACCCTTTCAAGCACTACCTAACAAACGGTAATCATGATAAAACTTGTTTGAATTAGTGACAAACTAGGCAAACCCTAGGATTCTATTAAGAGTTTATCTAACCTTGAAATATCAGCTGGCTTAGCCATAAGAGCAGACTGTCTTTGTCTCATAACCGTAGCTAAGTTTTGAAAGAGATTTAGGACACTCTTAAGAACCAATGCAACTGAAAAATAACTCAGAAAAACCCAAAAATATTTTAGATTGGTATTCGATAAACATGGTGGTGGACCATAAAACCTTTTACCTCCTTCGGAGCTAAAAACTTCCACTTGGCAACTCCACAATCCTAAACAGACCTTAAGACTCCACTGGGAAGAACCATTATCATTATAACATCATTTAAACTCAGTTAGAGGTTTTTAGGATTAAAATTTTCTTGTTTAAAGATCGGTTAACCTCTTAAAGATTTTCATATATGGTTAAACTATTCTTGTTAAGTTGGGTCTGAAAAACACAGCATAGTAGCTCCTAGAAAGATTCATACTAGAGCCTATCCTGACCCAAACCCACCTAAAATAGTTGATAACCCGAAAAGTATCCTTAGGAAGTCTCCTAAGATAAAATTTTCAACTGTTTTCAGAACACCCTTGAGAGCTAATTCAGTTTCTGAAAATCTTACCGCTCTACAATAATCACAAGTTGACTTAAGAAATCCATTTCGAACTAGGTCACTTGATGATATAATTAAGATAGACTCTGAATCTCCACTTTCATCCAAAGACAGAACTGAGTATCGTAGTAGCCGAGAAACTACACCACCAGATTTACATTTCCTACATAATTTTGGTTTCTCTCATCCTAGATCTGCTCAGCAAACTCTTGTTGGTCCATCCGCATCTGTTCCTCATAGATCCGTTGTCCAAACCACTCCACTCCAGCCCACTTTCCCTCTTGTTAATCCACCTCTTGTAAATCCCCCCCACCACATATCATGGCAGCATGGTATGCTCCCTTAGTCCTTCTTGTACCCTTGGTCAATCTTCCACAGGACTATCAGTCCAAAATACCATTGTATGATGCCAGTAATGCTACAACTGCATCACAACATGTGAATAAAATGAATGACTACTTTGACAGAAATGAAATTGATGATGATTTTGTCAAACTTAGACTATTTGCTCAGAGTTTTGGGGGAGAAGTAAGCCTAATGGTTTAAAGGCTTAATCCCCCACAGTATAAGTGATCTCCAAGCCTTCCATCAGACATTCCTAAACAAATGGGAAGTGAGAAAAAAACCTCTTCAAATACTTTATGATTACAAAAATATCCACAGAAACACTGGGGAAAGTGTACAAGCTTACTGCACTATATTTAATAGTGTGTATAATGCCCTTCCCCCAGATTTAAAACCTCCACAAGGCTCAACGTTAAACAAGTTTCTTGAAGGGTTTGACTTTGAAATGGCCTATCAGCTGAAAGAAAGAGATCCTCTAACCCTTGAAGAAATGTGAAAAGGGGCTCTTGCTATGGAAGTTAACTTGATGGAGAAAAGAGAAAGAATGAAGAATGAGAAGAGAGTGTCCTTTAGAGAAGAATCTACACCTTCCACATCCAGTTCAAAAATGGAAAGAATGATGGAGGAGATGATGAAGAAAATGAGCATTCTTGAGAGAGCACAAGCAAGTCAAAACCAAACTGCTCCTCAAAATAGAAATCAAAACCAGAATCAAAATTTTAGAAGAAACCAACCTCAAAATAGACCAAGGGAAGATGATCAATAGATCACTCATCCCTTTCATCAAAACTATGTAAGTGAGGTTGAAGAAACAGATGAGCAAATAGAGGAAGATGATATCAATATGCTAGGAGTAGATAATGATGACTTTGAAGTTCATTATGATAGAAGACAAGGTCTCTACACACCTTATGATGAAAAAAGAGATAATGATGAAAGTTATTATCAAGACATGGAGAATGTCATCATAGAGTCTCAAAAAGAGTATGACCTTAGAATTAAAACCAATCAACAAAATCCCAACAACAAAACCTTTGAAAAATCTTCTCAAAACAACACTGTAAATAAACCCAAAATTGTAAAACAAAAAGACAAAACAATGGCTGCAAATTATGATAAAAGTAAAGAGAAAGGCACTCAAAACAATGAAAAACAGAGTGCAGACCTTAGTAGTACTAACACTTCAGCTAGTACTCCTGTTAAAATGATTTTGTCAAATGTAAATAGAGCTATTCAGCGAACATATTTTTCTAACAAGGTGGCAGTTAACAAAGCTGATACAAGTATTTCGAAGAATCAAATTCCTTTCAGTTTGGAGCAAGAAATTTCAAGAATTAAAATCTATGTTCCCTTGACTGAGTTAGCTGCCCAAAATGTATATAGAGCCCAAATTTTGAAGGCTTTAAACATGGAGGATAATAATGACATAGTCAATCTTAATAATGACCAGCCAGAGCTTATTTTTGGTCCCAAGATTGAAGGTAGATATCAAGAGGGACCTGTTCCTTCCTTTTATGTAAGTTTAAACGTTCATGACAAGATTTTTCATAACGCTATGCACGACTCAGGGGCTTCTCATAATTTAATGCCCAAAGCTGTAATGGAGAGCCTGGGTTTAGAAATCACCAGACCTTATAAATACCTTTACTCCTTTGACTCAAGTAGAGTAAAATGTTTAGGATTAATCAAATACCTCTGCGTTAACTTAGCACAGATTCTAGCCAAATGTTTGGTTATGGATATTGTTGTGACTAATGTGCCCCCAAAGTATGGAATGTTGTTATCTTGGTCTTGGGGGGCTAACTTACAAGGGACTATGCAGATGGACATGACGTATGCGACCATCCCTGTTTTCAATCAGACAAGAAAATTGTACAGGGAGTCCCATATGCAATACATGGTGACTAGTCAGGACAGACCACAAAACTCTCCTCTGTACTCTGTAAATACAGGCCTCGATTAATTTATCCTGTTTAATGATGAAACATTCAGTGAACAAGTCACTTTAACTGAATTAATGGCCGGTAGAGAGGAGGAGAAAAACACCATAGAAGTGTTAAAACAGTTTGTTGAACCCGTAAATTACAGCAAACAACATACCGGTCTTGAGCTACAAATCATGATTCCATCTATTTTTAACCTTGATATTCAAGAAAACAGTCCTCGACTTAATCCAAAATCTGAGGAATTAAAACAATTTCAACTAAGTGTTGATATTCAAGAACCAACCAAAAGCACACTTGTCGAAGAGGACAGTAATCAAACGAAGGAACTTGAAACTAGTCCTCTATGGAGTATGTACTTTGATGGGTCTTGCACTAGGAGCAACGCTGGTGCAGGTGTCTGGATTTGAAACACTGAAAAAAACCACACAGAAAGCCTTTCTTGTAGATTAAACTTTCAGTTTTTGAATAACATAGTGGAATATGAATCCCTTCTTTTAGGCTTGCATCTGTTGAAAAAATTAGGGGCCAAGAGAATTAAAGTTTATGGGGATTCAGAACTAATCATTAGGCAGGTCAATGAGGAATAAAACACTAATCACCCTAGACTTAGGGCTTACCGAAATGATGTCGTGGATTTACTTAAAACTTTTGAGGAGTCCCATTTGATTTTTGTCCCGAGAAGAAACAATATCATGGCCCACAGCTTAGCTTTTGCAGCTAGAACATGTTTAATGCCATATGAAACCAAAGAATGTACAAGTCAGATTAAATTCAGACTAGTCGTTCATGATAACAAAAAATATTGACAAGTGTTTGACAGAGACAAACAAATAGAAGACTTCATGCAATTCAGAAATGAAATTGAACTACATAGTTCGGATTCAGATTATGAAACTGATTGCCCTAGTGAAGAAAATTTTCTTAGTGAAGAAGAACAATCTCCTGAGATTTCCAATATAAATATACTGTCTAGCAAACTTAAAAAAAAAACAGAGATGAGTGCAGAGTTAGAAACAGAGGACTTAGATACTTTGCAGTCTAAAAATCAAAGTTTGTCGAAGGGTCTGTCCCCTTTAGAAGAATTGTTTGATTTTAATGATGTGGCCAAGAAGCCAAATCTGGAGCCTGTAGAGACTGAAGTTGAGGAGTGAAATATAGGCAGTGAACTAAAACAAATGATGATCAAACTGTCTAAAACTTTACCAGCTCACATTAAACTTAAATACATAGAGTTGTTCAAAGAATTTTCTGATGTTTTTGCGTGGAGTTACGAAGATGTGAAATCCTATGACACTGAAATAATTCAGCACAAAATCCCTCTCAAGGAAAACCAAAATCCATTCAAACAGAAGCTGCGCAGAATTAACCCTGTTCAGTTGCCTTTGGTAGAGAAGGAGATCAAGAAAATGTATGAAGCTGGTATTATTGTCCCTATTAGATATTCTGAGTGGGTTTCTAATCTAGTGTCAGTTAGGAAGAAAACAGGAGAGATTAGGCTTTGTATAGACTTTAGAAACTTAAACAAAGCTTCACTCAAGGACAACTACCCTTTACCTAAGATGGACCATATTTTACAAAGGGTAATTGGTTCTAAAAGAATTTCTTTGCTTGATGGCTATTCAAGGTACAATCAGATTTTAGTCCACCCTGATGATCAACTAAAGACAGCGTTTACTACACCTTGGGGCACTTTCATGTATGTGAAAATGCCCTTTGGTCTAATGAATTTTGGTGCAACTTTTCAGAGAGCCATGGACATATCATTCTTGGAAGAATTAGGCTACTTCATCATTATTTACCTTGATGATGTTACTATGTTTTCAAAGACAAATAAAGAGCACTTCGAACATTTGAGAAAATTTTTCGAGAAATGCAGAAAGTTTGGGATATCTTTAAACCCTAAGAAAACACTGTTTGGGCTCCAAGAAGGCAAACTTCTTGGGCACATTATTTCTGAGGAGGGTATAAAGATAGACCCCAAGAGGATTGAGGCAATATTGCGAATCTCTCATCCTCGAAACATCAAGGAACTACAATCTTTCATTGGAAAGATTAAATTCTTGAGAAGGTTCATACCCAACTTGGCTGAGCTCCTTAAAAACATTACAAACATGCTGAAGAAGGAGCAAGGGGTGAAATGGACCTTGGAAGCAAAGAAGTCTTTTGAGCTGGTGAAACAAGCATTAACCAGAACACTGGTTCTAATAAGTCCTGATTTTTCAAAATATTTTTATATTTTCTCGTTTGCTTCAGAACATACAATAGTTGTTGTCCTTTTACAAAAAAATCCACAAGGACAAGAGCAGCCTATTGCATTCTTTAGCAAGGCATTTAGAGATGCTCCTTTGAAGTATAACATTATGGAAAAGCAAGCTTTTTCTTTGGTCAAAGCTTTAAAAAGACTTCAGAGTATACATCCTTCACTCACACATCATTGCCTTTGTCCCAAATTTAGTTGTGAAAGACATTCTAACACAGGACCCAGATGGTAAGAGAGGTAAGTGGATTGTGATTATTCTTGAATATGATTTAGAGATCAAGCCCACTAAACTCATCAAAGGCCAAGGTCTAGCTAGATTAATGGCTAATTCCAATTTTGAAGTCCTTGATATTAATATAATTGATGCTTTAGATGAACAAGAGGAACTCTCAACTCCCATTGTTGAATATCATTTTATGAATTCCTCTTGGTATGCCGATATCTTATTTGTTTTTCTTAAATTGAACACACCTCCCGGATTATCAAAAATAAAGGCAAGGTTTTTGAAGCTAAAAGTTGTAAACTACTACATTATAGATAAATGTCTTTATTGGAGAAATGCAAGTGGAATATTGCTTAAATGTTTACCTGAGTTTGATGCAGAGAAGATTAAACACAAATTCCATGAAGGAGAATGTGGAGGCCACCTATACTAGAAGACAATAGCCAATAAAATCCTAAGGGTTGGTTACTATTGACCCACTCTTTTTCTTGATGTGCACAAGATGATAATTTCCTATCATAAATGCCAACTTTTTAAAGGCAAAAGAAAGTTGTTGCCCTTACCTCTGCATCCAATCATTGTTGAAGCTCCTTTTCAACGGTGGGGACTTGTCTTCATAGAATAAATCCATCCACCTTCATTTTCCCAACATAGATGGATTCTCACTGCCACAGACTACTTCACCAAGTGGATAGAAGCCATCCCTTCTAGGCAAGCCAATGACTCCGTCATCATAAAATTCATTGAGACCCATATTCTCTCTAGATTTGGTTGTCCTAGGAAGATCATCACTGATAATGCAGCTTCATTTGGATAAAAGAAGATGGTTGAGTTCTATCACGAATATCAGATTACATTGGGCCACTCTACTGCTTATTACCCTCAAGGTAATGGGTTAGCAGAATCCTCAAACAAGATTTTGGTGAACATAATCAAGAAGTTGTTGGAGGACAACAAGAAGTCTTGGCACACGAAGCTAGTGCATGCACTTTGGGCTGACAGATTGACCTTGAATAAATCTATTGGTATGTCACCCTTCCAGCTTATGCATGGTATTGATGCAATTTTTTCCAACCAACCTTGGTGTGCCAGTTATGAAGTTGATTCAAGAGTTGCAAACTGAAGATAATGGCATGATCAGAAGAATAAATTAGACCATTCACCTTCAGCAAACCAGAGAGGAGGTTTATAACAAAGCATTACAAAAGCAAGACAACATCAAAAAGCTTTTTGACAGAAGAACAAAGGCTAGAAATTTCAATGTTGGAGACAAAGTGTTAAAGTGGGACTCAAGGAGAGAAGACAAGGGCAAGCATGGAAAATTTGATAACTTATGGCTTGGCCCTTACCTCATTCATTCTACTACTGGTAACAATGTCTTTTTCTTATAGGAGTTGAATGGAGCTGAACTGTTTGGAGGTCATATCAATGGTAGAATGCTTAAAAATTACTTCTCTTGATCCTGCCATGTTTTGAAATCATTTTTATCTCTTTTCCATTATAAATATTTCATCCATCATTGCATTCAAAGTTATAAAAATCAAAAATACAAAAACAATAGAAGAAAGAAAAGAGGGCATATTGTAAAAAAAATAAAGGTACAGCCCCATACCAAAAAAGAGAAATAAATTCTGAAAGTGTGCAAGCTCAAATATCGCTCCTGAAAAACACACTTCTAGTTAGTCATACAATCTAATCATGGCTAACTAGTTTTAAATTTACTGCTGATAGGTTAGTGAATTTGATTTTCCAAGAGATTTAATCTTGGCTTATCAGTTAGATAGATTAGGCTAGAAACTAAAGGTTCAAATAAGCTCAAAATCCAAACCTTGGTTTTCAAAAGAGGGATGACTCAAATCTATTTATTTCTTGAGTAAAAAATAGAGGTAAAACTGGTTCTAATCAACCCAAAATCTCAACCAGATAACAAGAAAAAACAACTCGAATAAACTTAAAAAACAGAGTTGAAGAAAGAGAAGGTCGTGCTTAGAATTTTCAGATCTTAAGCCTTCCATTTTGATTTAATTTTCTGTAAATTAATATCTATGTGCAGCTTGTTTTTATGCCATGGATCAGCAACAAGTTAGACTATTCAAACCTGACTTGTATGCTTTTAAATTTCTATCTTAGAAATTAGTGAATAAAATTTGTTAGACTGTTTAATCCTAACATATTAGTAGATTAGGTAGAGAAGTATATGAACTCAATTGTTTAATCTGAGTTCATGGAGAAATAAGGAGTAGAAATAGATTAGATTTTTTTCTTTCAAAAAGAATAAAATGTTGTAAGAGAGTTTGCTAATCCAAGTGCATTCTAAAGAAGAAAAAATGTTAGTTCAGTAGGATTGGGTAGGTAGAAAGCTTGTGTTGATGAAGATCCATTGTTTTCTCATGGCTGCTAACATTTTTCAGAGCAAAGGAAGAACATCCAAGTAAAGAAAATTGCAGCTCAATGGATGAGGCACTGATCAGCCCCCCAGAGAATGCAAGTCTGAAGTTCTTGATGCCTTCAAGAAAGCACCATCCCCATGTGGAGCCACTGTTAGCCACCTGTAAAAATTGTCATATCAAATGGTGGCTAAATCATTTTTGAGTCTTCAAGAAACAAGTTTTATTGCTTAAAAAATGTTATCTCTTGAAGCTTGATGAAGACATCATGCCCTCTGTTTAACCTTCACTGCTGTTACCCTTTCAAAATTCAGAAATTCTTTTATTTTCCATGAAGAAAAGACTTCTGCAAAACTCCATGTTTCCCCTCCTTCCACTCAAAACTAACCTTCATTTTATTCCCTTTTTTCCCCATCAAATTCCTCTATTTTTCCTTGATTCCCCTTTCCTCTTCATCAAAATCCTTTTACAAGGTTTAAAACTCATTTTTTGAACCTTGTCGGAACCCCCCGAATCCATCAAAAACTTTGAAAAATTTCATAAAAAATAAGTTTTTTGACTATGAGCTTAAGCCCCTTTGGGCTAAAGTCCTAACCACTTCCCCACATGTGCCCTAGTGCTAAAACCAATCGCTAACTCATCGGGTACTTATCGCATCAGAAATGATCGGAGCGCGCAAGTCTTTGGCTTTTTATAAAACCTCCGATGCAATCAAATCCTTTATATATAAAACCCTCGATCTTATTGCCGCTTAATATAACCACAAGGCCCACAATCGAGCACTTAAACAATGCAATAAACCATTCCTGATTTTATTTTCCCTTTGTAAATTCATAAAACCCACTTTTTCTAAGTATTGGTCTAAACCCGCCACTATGATTTTTTTTTAAATGAAAATGGGTAGATTGAAAAGCCCGCCCCTTCCTCCCGATTACGATTGGCACCCTTTTATATATAGCCCCGGTCCCTTTTCTTTTCCATATATCCTCAGGCCCCGCAGTCGGGCACCAAGCCACATATATATAACCTGCCTGACACAATAAAGCTTTGTTTTCCATAAAAAATTTTATTTTTTATATTATAAAGTGGTCCCGCTTGTTCATTGGTCGGAGCCCTTCTCCGCCGTTGATCTTGGGCCAATTCGATGGCCAGCACTTATCGCATCGGAGATTTCCATCGGTGCCATTCGGTTTTTCCCCCCCGCCGATCGTAAAGCCCCGATTGGATCTAGACCGTCCACGTGTCCAGATCAGGCGGCCCATATCAATCCTCCCGACCTTGGCTAAAAATCATGCGCCCCGCTTCATAATGTTGTTCGACCAATCTTAGTCGTTGATCTTTGCAGATCAATGGCTCAAATTAACCCATTCTTTGCATTTGTATTATTCCATTTAACCCACGGATCAAATCTCCACCGTTGATCTGTTTCATCCAACGGCTCAGATTGAAACCACCCCGCCTGCTATGACCCGCGCATCATATCAATATCATGCTCACTCCCCACCGTTCGATCTGAGGCCCCAGATCTAACGGTTGATGCGAGTTTTCGCGTAAATTCAAGCGCGAAGGTTAATTTCCCAAGGGATGCGTGATATAAGTTGTTTTCAAATGCCACGTGTCGGGCGGGAATGCATATCGCGTTCGAAAAAGTGAAACCACCTTTCCCTCTTTTTGCCACGCGAAACCAATGGTTTTCCCTCCTGAAACCGCCTTCCTCATTTTTGTTATGTTTTATCACGTGCGCTCCCTGCTGTTGATCTCTGCAGATCAACGACTCAAATCTAATCTCCCATTTACACTATTTCCCTCCACCATACTCCAAGGGCTTTCAACGAACAATCTCCGTCGTCGATCTCGGGCTCCAATGAGATTCGACGGCCCATGATCATCTGCGAAACCCCAAATTCCCTTTCAATGCTTTTTCCTCCGCCAAAGGATTTTTCACTCATTTCCTTTGTTTTTCTTCCAATTTCCAATAATGTGACCCCTTCGCATTATTAGTTCACAGCTAATCTCGACCATTGATCTATCCAAGATCAATGGATCTGACTTAAAAACTATCCACCCTTTCATCAATAGCCTCCTTTGAACCCCGCAAGCGAATCTCCACCGTTGGATGCTGTCATCCAGCGCCAATGCTCCTAACCACAGCCTCCTAAGTAGTTTTACCCCAAATAACACAAGATTTCTTAATTATTTTATGTATTTTGCAGGTTCTAAAGGTTTTTCATATGATTTTAAGCAAAAATGAAAGCCGAGGATGATGATCCTCCAGAATTTTGTTTATCAAAGGAAAAGCCATCTACAGGGTTTGACACCACGTTTCATCAATACATCATGAGTATTGATGCCATATGAACCCTGTATCGCCTGCACATCAACAAGACATAGTGAAGATAAAAAGAGACAGAGAGTATCAATGTTGAAGACCTAACCACAACAGAACTGAAGAATTAAAAATTAATTACACAGATTGGGTGGATCACAGCTAAGATCGAAGATCAAAAGCCTAATCCATTGAATTAAACACAGTTAAAGGAAAATCAAAATATTTCTCAGATAGAGGATGCCTCAACTGCCACATCAGAGGCTAATTGATTCCTCTCAGCTACCAGATTGCCACCTATAGCCTCACAACATTCAACAAAGGCCGAGTAATGACCAGAATGGAGGATATTTGCCTCACGACAGCCGAACAGTTAATTCAGCCAAAGAACTTATTGCAAAATATCTGCTGAGTTACTACAGAGATGACACAGAGCCTTAAAAGTCAACAATATCATCCCACCGAGCTTAATTTTTAATGTAAAACAATTAATACAGAGGAAATATCTGTAAACTTCTCCATCAAGCCCCTCAAAGGTCGAGAAGTATTAATCTATATTAATTGAACCTGGGAGATATTTTATCCCACCCCACCTCCTCATATCTTCTATAAATACTTATGTAGAAGATGAAACAATGTTGGTTGCTGAACTTTGAAATATACTTGTGCTGAAAACTTCTACTTGTAAATAGTGTTCAAAGGCTCTTGGAGCTCTGCTTGTGATTCAATAAGTTAGGCTGAGAAGTGAGGATGATTGATGAACTGAAACATTGGACTTGAAGATTGTAACTGGTTTGACATCAATATACAGGTTGTTTCTTGGGATCCTGGTCTATATCACTAGTGAAGTGCTTCTTTATTTTTTATTCGTTTTCCTTTCATGTATGCCATATTGTCCATTATTCTCTGATAAAGAACATCAAGCATAGAGCTAAGACCTACTATTTACAGTACCCTTCTCTGACTGATAAGCTTTATCTCAATGTTTTCCTCCAATTTGTTTATTTAGGAATGATTTAATATAGTTTAAGCAGTTAGGAATGTTGGCGTTCCCTCGTCCTACTATTTTCTTTAAACATTGTTCTTGAATGTTATTTTCATTATTTTCTTATTAAAGTTAGACTAGAAAATTGATGGTGAGCCCTATTTTCTAGCTTCTTTCTCCAAAGGTAGATTCTGAAAGTTTCCCTAAGTGTTTGCTGAAAGCATACTAGATTTCAAAGTATTTTATCTGATCTTAAGTTGCACTTTGTTTCTCTTATGTGTTTTTCATCCTTTTGGAAGGTAATTATGCCAATTAATGGATTGTTTGTCTCTTGAGTTATCTTTAATACGAGCTTGTCCAAGAGGTTTATGGTGAGCCCTACCCTTTGGTTGGTTTTAAACAGTTTCTTAAAGGCTTATTCTTGTTTTGACTGACTATAAATCCTTGTTGAAATTATTATCAGTTTCCACCCCTCCAACACTTTATTGTTTCCATTCCATCATTTAATCTCAATGATCTTATGATATAGATGACTTTCCCCTTGGATCACTCTTGAATTGTTGCACAATTAAAAGCCCTATAATGACTCCATAGCCCAATGGACTAAAAACCAGCGTTATATCTATCTTTTTAGCCGAATATTGTTCTGATTTCTTGCAACTTCACACCTTTGAAACTTTTTCCATTTAGAACTTTCCACTCAACTAATAATCATGCTCAACCATCCAAAACAAACAAAACCCCTCGGTCTTCATAACTAGCCTAATATCATTACCCCAAAGCCTTAAAGATAAATCAATATTTTCACTTATTGGAGAGATCCCTCTCAAGATTCAGGAGGGCTAGATCCTAGAATCCCAAAGTGGTTGAAAAAGTGTTCTCCCTGTAGTTTGACTTTTCCAATCTTGCAAATTATAGGGAGCTAACATAATTCTCAGCGGCAACTCAATCATGAATCGACTCAGGTTCTATGCACATCTCTCTCTCTCTCTATATATATATATATATATATATATATGAATAGATGTTCTAAATGGTACATCAATGCTTCAATCCATTGTTGGTTGTTATGTCAGATTCAAAAACATCTTGAACTTCAAATAAAAGTGTCCAAGGATTTGGATTTCTATCTTCCAATACTTCTTTAATGGCTTCATAAAATAGATTATCTTTTCTGAATTTCATAAATCGATTCATCATGCCATGATACATCATTTTGAGCTTGAGAAACCATCTCCCTCTAACTTTTATCATCAAATTCTTGTTACCTGACAATAGTATATCATCAATATATAAAAAGAAAAATCAAAAATCAAATTCATACCTTGGAACTCTTCTGAAGAGAATAATAGTATCAATACAACATCTTGGCTTCATCAGATAATTGTCAATTCGGACATATCTGGATCGGGGGAGCTTGCTTCATGAAATGCTCCTTGCAACTATAACAAGATCCAATATGTATTATGCATATCAAGTGTCGAGAGTATCATTTACTAGAGTCAAGGTGCTAACCTTCTTCATAGAATCAGGATCTCCAAAAACAATAGATGTTATCCAAACCTCAAGTTATGCCACTATATCCAAGATCAATAATAAGTAGCCGAAGATGATCATCATGATCAAAATGTTCAATACCAGGTGCACCATTTCATCATAGGAAACATAAATCCAAATCACTTTCATATGCATGAGCCATTTGCAAAGGAGACATTCTGAACATACCATAGGGCTTACCTAGCCATCCAATCTTATAGCTGAAACATAATATTAAAACAATAAACTTGTAATTTTCAAATACCTTCGCACCTTCTCATGGGAAGATTGTAGTGCTTGTCACTTTTTCATCATGTGCCTATTTATGTAATATCCCAAAAGGGAGAATGCGGTATTACTAAAACACAACATGAGAACTGCAGCAAAGTAAACAATAAATCTATATACACATCAGAATGCACAGAAATAGCTGAGCCATTTTATTATATTGGAGGTGCAAAAAGCAAGTACAATAGTGCTCAAAATATGAGATATTCAAGCCACAAGAGTAGCCTAGAATGAAACTGCAATGACATCCCAAGAGGGACTGCATAACTGCTGCTCTGCTGGAAGGTAAACTGCGTTGTCCCTGCTACAATTGTAGGGACTTCAACTGCCTGAAATATAAAATGTCAGATCTAGGTAGAATGGGAGCTCCGATGATATTGAAATTGTAGATATGGGCTCTATGATTGATTCCCAAGATAACCCAAGAGGGGTTTCTCAGATCTGTAAGTCTAAGACAACCTTCCTCTTAGGGCCTCAATTATATGTTGCTGGGAATGCAAATCTGAAGCTAGATCTGATAATATGATGGTTGCAATAATGTACAATCATATCTAAGCAAGAAGGCCTGATCCCATCACTAGATCCTTGGGCTAAAAGCTCAAGATATAGCTCCTCCAATATCCACCGCTGAAAATAGTTGTTGTAGAAACAACAGCTTCAGAAAACTACGCTGTCAGAGAGGGAGGCTCAATAGCCTGCTGCTAGATATGTCAAATCAGCTCCTGGATGATCGAAACAATAGATTCAATGTGAGGAGGTTATCCCTCATAGGATTTCCAGCTGAAATACTCAAAACTTCCTTCCTCCAATAGATCTACTAGAATATACTGCGCAATCCTTGAAGGGATTGCTACTGCATGGAGGTAAAACCCCAAGGCCTGAATGTCGGATATAGATCTGCTGCTCCTGAAATGATGGATCTGAAGACCAAAGTGGTAGGATGAATCCTCCACTGGTTTCCTAGCTGAATGCTAGAAATAACCTCCTGAAGATGGCACCAATGCCTGATATGGAATGAATAACAATCCTCTTCCTTAGAGATCACTCAAAGAAAGAGGTGGGATTCCCGCTCGGGAATGCCATGTCCTAACCATCACTGCAAACTCTACTAAACAACCCAAGTTTTCATAGAAATGTCCTAAGACCAATCTAGATCTAAACAGATCAAGAAATGAATAATCCAAATCATGCCTTCCATTGTGCCTTCACCTTCATTATATACATGAACCTTCCATAGCCTAGGCCCACTCCAAATCTACACTGTACATGTGGACAAGGTCTCCGTGTTTGACTGCACTGTTGATCCATGTGCTCCATCATGTTCATATGGGGTGATCACCCTCTCCATCATGCATGCATTAAATGCACCACTTCCTCCACTATCTTATCATAAGTGCTTCATGATCTTCTTTGAATGCACTATGATCTCAGTTGACCTTATCAAAGATCCTCATGATTTTATATTTGATATGCATGATCTTATTTGACTGTGTCATCCTCCATGATCTCCATAAATAGATCTTCTCCACTACTCCATGTTCTAGATCTAGATCTAAAATATCCACATACACACATTAAAAATGGATTTTATTCATCTTTGGGGTTTGTGGGTCCCTCCACCCTTTTATTTAATTAATTTATTAATAAAATCAAGGACTCTAATATTCCAAATATGATGTGGAAATTTGGGAATTTTACAGTCCCCCCCACCCCGGAAAAATGTTGCTTGTCGTCAAGCAACTCCAAAAGTAGATGCAAATCCATCTATTCCCCTCCCAATGGCATCCACATAAGGCTTCCTCCATTTACTGCAATGTGTTATGCATGATTGGTTCCAAAGTTGTCTTTCAAAAACATATAGAATGACCTCCAACTATATGGTTAGATGTCCTCCTTCCATCATGGAGTACCAAGTGACAACCATATGAGTTCCAACTTCATTGTTAATGCATGAGCTACATAAAATAAAGTGTCTCTTTCCACAAAGGAAAAGCCCCATCTCACAATACATCTCTCCATCCCATGCTTCATGAATTTGATTGAGCATTGTTATGCTCTCATCCTTAGCCCTGTTGGATCTAAGCATCATTCCAACATCATGCAAAGAAGAAAAGGAAATGTATGGGTAGAAAAATATGTGAAACCATATTCTCCTAATAGTAACCACCAGATTAAGGCCCTTTGCTACCATCCTCCATCTCCTCCATGTAAGATGGACAAGCCAAACTCCCCCAAAAGCAACCAAAGCGACAAGAGATCTTGCTGCTTTCTCTCCTCCTCATGTGCATCATGGAGCAAAAACATACTAATGGACATATGGAATGTCACATCAGCCCAATACAAAGAAACACCATCAATGCACATCATGAGAGCATCATGCCAAGCTTTACCCAATACAAAACACATAGACATAGGAGATGTCATGTGGTGGCCAATCCCTCTCAAGGGAAACCAAAATGAACTTGCCTTCTTTTGCTGCATTCTGTCATTGATACATAAGGCATGAATCAGAAAAATATGAGCTATTGGGTGGTAACCATACTCACCCAAGAGCAGCCAGTGCAACCATGCCTCCTTCTTCATTTCATAAGTGTTCTTCAAGGCATGGATCAAAGAAATAGGAGCCTTTGGGTAGTGACAAAAATCTCGCAAGGGAAACCAGCGTAACCAAGCTTGCTTGCCCATGTCATAAATCTACAAGTATTCATGCAACCCCTTTCTTATCATCCTCACCCACTCACCCCAATATGGATGATGAGTGATGTGGTGCATAATCATGGTATCCTCTCTTTGTAGAATACCATCTTCCCCAAATTGATGAAGAACTTTGAACTTCATCAAATGTTGAAGTGCACCTCCAATGAAACTGTTAATGAGATTCTCTTTTCACCAAAGGCCCTCCAAAACCAATGAAGTTTTGGATCTCCTGCAGGTAGAAGTTTCTCTTTGAGCTTTGAGGTGCTCATTGAGAAAGGGTCATATAGAAAGGAGAAAAGGCTCCTCATCTCAAGATGTCTACCATTTATCATCTTTACCTCCATTGCTTCATGAGTGAAGCTACCTTTAGAATGATCCAAGAATGATGGGGCCTCTTCATTTTCACAGCTAGTAAGTGACAACGCTATAGATCTGCACGGTAATACATGTGTTGTCTCAAAGCAAGGCACAATACTGATCCCTTAACCAGTTATTGTGCATAGGATCTTACTCATCCCATTTTCTGAAACTCTACACTTAAACTCAAAGGGTTGAATGTAGCTCAACAATGATAAACTAGGATAGTTCTTAATCTCCTCCTTGATTGGATCAAGGGTCCTCTGCGCTGTGATATATTACTGCTTCAAAACAACATTTTTTTCTAACCCTTGGTTATGCATTGGACCTGAAACAATATGTGATGAAAGTTCATGCATACCTTGGATCAATTGATGTGTGGGAACCTCTTTCCAGAACACAAAAGTTCCTCCAGCTGGGAAAATAGTGCCTCCAACTTCTGGTAAGAGTGATGGTTTCTCTTCTCCAAGTGTACTAGCGTTGGAATCTTCCTCCTCTCCCTGATGCATCTCCTGAATCATGCATGGGACTCTATATCTCAAGAGCTCAAGACTATCTTGCAAAGATGCAAGTGTCTCTTCTCTGGATGCAAGTATTTCTGCAGCTGGTGGTGAATGTAGTGACTTCTTGTCCAGAGTGACAAGATTGACATATTCCTTTGTTTCCTTAGGGAATGTTGCTTTGTGATACATCTCTGGTTTTCTCACATCAAATTCTTCCCTTAACTTGTGAAAGAAGTTTGAATATTTAGTCACCTTTTCATGTTCTATGTGACCAAACCACCAATCATTGGCTTCACCTAAAAGATGAAGTTCTGCAATTTGAACCACCTCTTCTTTAGCTACAGGATGTAGACTGAAAAATTCATCTAACTCCCTCCTCCAAGCTTTAACAGTGCTTGAGGAATATCCATCAAATGTAGGCAAATATAATCTATTATTCCTTTTTCTTCTTTTATTTTGAAGAATTGTTAGAGAGTTATCTTCTCCTTGAATGCTCTAGACTGTTCTTTTTACTCTTCAAGATATAGAATAAGAGTCTCATTATTCTCAGGTTCAGTCCTTTCTTCATTTATACACCTTTCACCTTCTCTAAAGAAAGTGGGCATAGTGGATCTATGAGGAGATATAGTATTCTATGGTTTTCTTCTTTGCTGATCGGAAATGCTTGGACCTTCCTTATCACATGGTCATCTTAGATTTTCTTCTTTTCCTTCCTTATTCATTTGATTAACCTCCTTGGAGAGATTTGGCATGGATCTAAAGAAAGGAGTGGCAGAATTCTCATCCTCCATGATAGATCTCATATATCTGCTTCTTCTTTTGATGTAAAAGATGAAGTGTCCACAAGCTGAGCTAAATATCATGCTATAATACCACTATAATATCCAAAAAGGGAGACTGCAGTAATAATAAAACACAATAGGACAACTGCAAAAAAGTAAACAATAAATCTATATACACATCAGAATGCACAGAAATAGCTAAGCCATTTTATTATATTGTAGGTGCAAAAAGCAAGTACAATAGTGCTCAAAATATGAGACACTCAAGCCACAAGAGTAGCCTATAATGAACCTACAATGATATCCCAAGAGGGACTGTGTAACTGCTGCTCTTTTGGAAGGTAAACTGCGCTATCCCTGCTACAATTGTAGGGACTGCAACTGCCTGAAGATAAAAAGTCAAATATAGGAAGAATGGGAGCTCCGATGATACTGAAATTGTAGATATGGGCTCTATGATGGATTCCCAAGATAACCCAGGAGGGGTTTCTCAGATCTATAAGTCTAAGACAACCTTCCTCTTAGGGCCTAAATTATATGCTTCTGGGAATGCAGATCTAAAGCTAAATCTAATAATATGATGGCTGCAATGATGTACAATCAAATCTAAGAAAGAAGGCCTGATCCCTTCACTAGATCCTTGGGCTAAAAGCTCAAGATCTAGCTTCTCCAATATCCTCCACTGAAAATAGCTGTTGTAGGAACAATAACTTCAGAAAACTACTTTGTCAGAGAGGGAGGCTCAATAGCCTGCTGCTAGATATGTCAAATCAAATCCTGGTTGATGGAAACAATAGGTTCAATTTGAGGAGGTTATCCCTCATAGGATTTCCAGCTGAAATACTGGAAACTTCCTTCCTCCAATAGATCTACAAGACTGGACTGTGCAATCCTTGAAGGGACCGTTGCTGCATGGAGGTAAAAACCCAAGGCATCAATGCTGGATATAGATCTGCTGCTCCTGAAAGGCTGGATCTGAAGACCAAAGTGGTAGGATGAATCCTCCACTACTTTCCTAGCTCAATGCTAGAAACAACCTCCTGAAGATGGCACCAATACCTGATATGGAATGAAGAACAATCCTCTTCCTTAGAGATTACTCAAAGAAAGAGGTGGGATTCCCGCTCGGGAACACCTTGTACTAAGCAGCATTGCAAACTCTGCTAAACAACCCAAGTCTGCATAGAAATGTCCTAAGACAAATCTAGATCTAAACAGATCAAGAAATAAATAATCCAAATCATGCCTTCCATTATGCCTTCACCTTCATTATATACATGAGCCTTCCGTAGCCTAGGCCCACTCCAAATCTATGCTATACATGTGGAAAAGGTCTCCATGTTTGACTATGTTGTTGATCCATGTGCTCCATCATGTTCATATGGGGTGATCACCCTCTCCATCATGCATGAATTAAATGCACCACTTCCTCCATTATCTTATCATAAGTGCTTCATGATCTTCTTTGAATGCACTATGATCTCAGTTGACCTTATCAAAGGTCCTCATGATTTTATATTTTATATCCATGATCTTAATTGACTGTGTCATCCTCCATGATCTCCATAAATAGAGTTTCTCCACTACTCCATGTTCTAGATCTAGATCTAAAATATCCACATACACACATTAAAAATGGATTTTATTCATCTTTGGGGTTTTTGGGTCCCTCCACCCTTTTATTTACTTAATTTATTAAGAAAATCAAGGACTCTAATATTCCAAATACGATGTGGAAATTTGGGAATATTACAATTTACCTTTTCCGATCTAGCTTTTATTTCTTTCATCTCAAATGATACTCAAGAAGTATCCACTTATAACATATCATCAAGGAGGTTAGATACATTCATGTACTCAATATACATGTAAGTATAAGAAATGATCAAAATCATAATAATGAGTAAATACACAAAGAAACATCAAGAGTCAGGGATTACTTATCTTCAATGGGAGATGATCATCTCCCTCTTGAACTAGTCTTCCAGAGCCATATCTATTGATAGTCCACATAAGAGTGTTTCCTTGAACCAACTTTATCAACAACCAGGTCATCTAGGGATTCATCAATTCTATCCCAAGTGCTTGAGAATCTTCACATAAACCATGCTATGGTTTCATACATCAAATATCGTCTTCTCCATAAACCAGGGTTTCTCTCAAAGCCTAACCATCAAATCCTCATGCACTAAATACCAAGGGTTTTCTTCATACCCTATAATTATTTTAGGTCTCTACCATCCCCTTCTTGCATCGATCAAAAGTGTCTCCATGGGGGTAATCTCCATGGATTTTCTTCATCCCAACTTCGATACCATGTTAAATTTTCATAGGGCTATATTGATCTTTTCTTTGATAGTTTCATTTTATTATTTACACATTAAGTTCACCCCATAACATCATAAAATTATTCATATTTACATTATTATTATTCATCAACATATGAAACTATGTAGAAAGAAAAATAACCTCATCATCAATGCAATGGAACATGAAGGAACATAGGAAGAAAATCATGCACACATAGAGACACAAAGATTGGTCGGAGACCAAGGAAAACCCGCTACGGGGAAAACCCTTGAAAATTCTTCTTATAGTATATTTTCATCAAATGATTCAGCCAAAAAGAGTACAATGATCCATATCTTTACAACAAAAAGAATATTCTTGAAACACATCCAAACATCAACACCTCTGATTTTGATAATTTTAATATACTGCCACATCATGTAGCATACTCTCAAACACTTCTTTCACTGAGCGGAAAATTCAGAGCACTATAATTTCATCTCTGAGGCCTTAGTCACTACCATAAGACTCTGAGCCTGTGGCCCAAGCCCCCCCAAGCCACTACCACAACATTTTGTGCCTGCAACTATGGGGAAATATACCTCTAAAGCCTTAGCCACAGACATGACACACTGTGCCCACAACCTAAGGTTCTTTAGCCGCTACCTTGCTTATAGAAAGCCCATGATTCTGGCCCAGACCCACCAGTTTTGTGCCCACAACCAGAAAAAAAACCCTAACTTTCATGCAAGCCTCGAACTTCAGATTTCAGACCTTCATGTGAACTTATTTCATCAAACTTGATCTAGCTAAGACAACATACAAGAGAATAACAGAGCTTGATCAATTGTATCTAAATGATCTTGAGGTTTGTTCTAATTATTGGCTTCCATGAGGGTCCACTTAAGGTTGAGGCAGACCTAACCCAATATACATGAATTAATAAATAAATTCAAAAACCAACTTAGGCTTGTCCAAATAAGGCGATACTTAGGCCGATTTTGGTCCTCTCGAAAATAGGAATTCAATGAAATCATCTTCTTTGTCATTTGAGCTTCCCAAAGTGGACTTTTACTGTAGTTTTGTAAATTTAATAAGAGCATGTTTAAGGCCGAAGGGAATTATATTCCACTCATAATGTCCTGAAGGTATGCTAAAAATATTTTTAAATATGTCATGTTCTTAAATGGATACTTTCCAAAACCCAGACTTCATATAAAATTTAGAGAAGACTTTGGCACTTGCTATTATGGTTATCAACTTGCCCTTATGAGGAATAGGATAAGTGTCATATGCTATTACATTATTGAAAGGTATATAATTTATCATAAGCCTTAGTACTCCTCTTATTTGTTCAAATTTTTTATTTACATAGAACGCATAATATTTCTAAGGATTGTTGGATTCTATGATCAGTATTCTGTTTAATATATCTTGAATCTATTTTTTACAGAGATTTCTATACTCTTCATTCATTGGAATTGTTCTTGTCTTACACGGTCTACTTGTATGTTTGTGGTTTGTATGGAAATTTAACGAAATATTGCTTCCTATTCCAAAATGCATTTGGTTCCTCTACACAACATTCTATTTTGAATTGGTGTCTTAACTCCTCAATTTTTCTTGTCACACATAGTTTTTTTAATTGTTCATCAATATCGAGGCATTACTTTAACTCCTTGAGTTATTATAATTTTTTCTCATATTGATTTAATTCTTGCATTTCTTGGATCATAGTTGATATTCTGGGACTGGACAGAAATGGAAGTGTAATGGAGTGAAAAAAACCCAAACTATTTGGCACAAAAATTAAATATCCAGATATATCATCTTCTAGCATAGCTACACAATGTGGTTCAACAGCTGTCAAAAATGGATTGCCCAGAATAAAATCTACTAGGATGTTCCCTAATGAAAATTTAACATTCATGCAATATGATTCCAATGTGCTTCCTCATTTCTGCTTCTAAGGCTTCCATCTTCTTAAAACATTTGGACTCTATATGGCCATCCCGATTGCAAAAGTGGCAATGTCTATCTGTCTTCTTCCGTTTGTTTTGATTTTCCTTATTATTTTGGTGATTTTATTTTTTAGTTTGTGGCTAAAATTTCTTAGGGCCCTTGTTTGGTTTAGGACCATATTTTTTAGGATACTGCTTCTTGGGATTTTTTTGATATGGTTGTTGTTGGTCTGCTAAGGCTTTCTTAGAAGCGTTTCTAGCAGTGATAAGACCAAGGTGTAAAATTTTTTCTTGTTCTCTTATCAAAGAATCACAAAAGGCATCAAAAAAGGGATTCTTGTGCATGGTTCCTGAAGAAACGATGGCTTCTCTGGTGGAATGGAAGGTGGAAAAAAATACAGAGTATGCAGGGCCAAGCTTAGCAAGAATGCAATAGATGAGGCTACCATCATCCTTTTTTATATTACAACCTTCTAAAAGAATTCTAAGGGTCTTAAATTTGTACAAAAAATCTTAAATGGAGGAGAAATTATTGGGGTCCAAATTAAGCAACTCATTTTCAAGCTGGTGGGCCTTGATTTGATTTTGAATGCCAAAAATAGTTTTTAGCTTTTCCATGGCTTCATCAGGGGTGTCAATGTCAAGGATATGAAATCAAAGATCTTGAGCAATGGACATTCTGCCCAACCTCCCAGTTGACCTTGTTTATTATTTTCTCCTACTTAGCAGCTTTATCTGAATACCTGTGTTTAGTTTCTTGTCCTGTGGCTATTCTATAAAGGCCTTTACTTCTAAGTATATCTACCATGTGAGGTAGCCATTGGAAATAATTGGTGTTGTTAAGAATAATCAGGCATGCAATTTCCATTTTTTTAAAAACCTGAAGCCAAGAAAATCAAAAGTAACTGCTCCAATGGAAATATCTCGAAAACTTAGGCCGTTTAAAAAAAAACGGCTTAAAAAATGGCTTCCGAATGAAGAAGTTATGCCTTTTGAAAAATCTGAGTTGTAGATGCCGAATAGTTACGGGAACGGGATGAAGTGCGGCTTATAAATAATAATAAAAAAAAAAAATCCACCCCTTTTAACAAAAACTTTTTTACAAAAGAAGCGTGAGAAGGAGACTTGAACCCAATACCTCTATTCTCATGAACTAACCCCTCACAAAGTGAGATAGTAAAAAGATCATGTTATTGTTTGAAAGGAGGAAGGGGTTTTTTTTTTTACTCTTCGGTGTGCGTGCCTTTTCCTGCACAAAAAATGAAGCAAAAAATGAAGCAAAAAAAAAAACAAAATGTAAAGCCTTAGGACAAAATGCTAGATTTTCAGTTAGCCTTACCGAATACTATCAAATTTTTCACTATTTCTGATCTCCCGAGATCGCACAAAGATGCAGGGAAAGAGCATACATAGCAAAAAAATCCCTTTCATGTTTCTGATTTTCTGAGATTGCATGCAGTGCACAATAAAGAGCATACACAGAGACGAGGGTATAGATCTGGAAAATAAATAAAACCTAAAAACCGAAAATAAACTGAGGAAACCGAAATAAGCAAAACTATTAACAAATATAACTGCAAAACAGATGCTTTATACCTCCAGATCTAAACTGTCATATCTTGGGCAACCGGAAACCTTTTCGCATGAAACGAAAGGCATTCCTCACTGTAACAGATGCTCCAGACACATCTGAGCAGTTCTCCAAACCCAAAAATGTTCAGAAATAGTAGAACTACAAAACGGAATTCGCATGCAGTCAAACTGGCTTCGGATTTTGATCAACAATGGACACGGCCTTCAAAATAGCTCCGATACCATGTAGGAATTTACAGGTAAGTTCGGTAGATCAAGAACCAAAGGTCACCGCTCAAAAACAGATCACAAATCAGTACACCAATATAATTCGTGGTTAAAAACCTCAAAGAGGGAAACAGTCCATGGCCTGAGCCAACACGGCCACTTCAGGCAATTTATTAATATAAAAAGAAAATTTACATATGTTTCTCTCATTAATGGTTACTGGACAAATGACCCTCCACGCTCTTTAAATAGAGATCATGGAACAATTGGGTGTCAAGCCATGGATCAAGTGTCATTAATACCGAGGTGAGAGATAACTGTCGAATCACTATAAATCACGACCATCAGATTATAAGTTACAAATGTACATGGTAAAGAAACACACTTTACCTAACTCTATACTAGACTAAGTTATTCTTAACTATTTCCTATGTGTCGGAATATCCGAACAATTTAAAGAATAATTTTGCTTTGGGAATGTCATATTGAAAATTGAATCCCTGTGCCCCTAAGCCTATGACTTATTTTATGGATTTTGTCCAATATTAGCAGGGATTTAGTTTTTATTTAAAACATTTATATCTACTCCTATGTCTAATAAATTCTTTAGAGTAAAGAATTCGTTCTGAATTTTTATTTGGAGAATTACATGGCACTAATGATGTTGTACAACCATGATTTTCATATTATTCAATCCTTTAAAATCTTCAGACTTAGTCTCATATATTTCTAATTTTGGATTCTGTTTAGGGAAAATTTGTGCTTCTGTGAAAATGTTTTCTCCTTCTGTGATTTCCCCTTTTTCTAATCTAGAGACTTGATTTTCAAGATCAACAATTTCCCTTTTCCAATTTTGGATTTCATGGCTGACTTCATTAAGAGTAAGGGTTCCATGTTTTTCTTGTTGACAATTTGTTGGGTCCCTATAATGCTAGTGTATCCCCTTATTGTTTTTAGTGTAGCCCCCTTATTGTTATTTTTGTACCCCTACAACCCCCATATTTTTATTATTGTGCCCTTACATTATTATTGTTAGGTCGGCTAGGATTATATTAGAACCCCATGGACTCCTATATATAGAAAGGAGGTTTTGTCATTTGTATCATCCAAGAATTGTTCATTTATGTAATGTAAAGGAGGTTTCCCCCTCGAAGTGGCTTATTTCTAAGGCGTTTATCTCTCTTTTCTTCTCTTTTCAGAGTTGGTTTCATAGCATTTGGTATTAGAGCTTTGGATTCTGGGGTTTCGCTGCTTCAAACAGGTCATCGTAGAATTTTCACTATAACTGATTTTCTACGAGGGTTACGACACTAAAAAAAACCCATTTCAAAAAACTCCCGAGGAACGTCGTGTAAAGATTTCAGATCTTGATTCAAAATATTTTCGGAGATATGATCTGTGGAAGTGAGGGTTTTTGCAGGCTCCCGACTTTCATCTCAAAGAGGTTACCTTGGGAAAATCATCATAAATATCTCTCTAAGCATAGGATTGAAATTATGTAAAAAGTCGACAAAATTACACGGCCTGTAGTTTTTTGTGTATCAATTTGAGAGCCGAAGGAGGAAACAACGTCACATGGCACGCAGTACAATTTCGCTCTATTGAACCAGTCCATAATTAGGTGATTGTGGGAGATTGGGCATGAATTTTCCTTGACTAATCTAAATTAGGTCTAACGTGTGGCATTGGAAATAAGAATCATAGGGATACTACAGGACCAAATTTTAGATATTGAAGATCCGAAATCGCAGAGATAATTCAAGTTTAATATCGACCTCCTAAAAATCAAGAAAAAGGGGTATATTTGTTTTTTTTAAATTGCATACCATTTGTTTGAAAGGTAGTTTGAAGTGATTCCAACAACATATCGAAGCATTTTTATCAGTATTGGGTTCTATAATTCCTCCCAAAAATAATTCCACACCCATTAAGCCCTCAGAAAGATCTACTATGATGCATGAAGAGGAAGCATTGTAGTATGAGATATCAAAATTATGGTACCAAGTGCAACAAATTTTGACCTTATAAAGAGCAATCAAAGATGACATGGATGGTTTAAAATAAAAAATGGAGGCTAAGTTGGATGGTTTTAAGGATCAAATGAAAGTTGATATGGATGATAAAGTAGTGGAAGATCACATCGAGCATCAACAACAAGTTCTCCAACTCTCAAAGGATAACATAACTTGGGTGCATAATCAAATGAAACAACCGGATGATAAACGAAAGAAGTTTTGAAATAGTAATAGAAACAAGAACTTGACAATTACTAGATCTATTAATTTCAAAGTATCTCAGCAAGTGGAAGAACTTACCCGTTGAAGATTCCACATGGGAGGATGAGAATTTTCTACAGAAGCATCCAGAAATAATAAAGCATTGAGGGAAACACTTGTTTGAAGGAGAGGGTCATGTTAGGTCACTATAATACTAGTGTATCCCCTTATTTTTGTTAGTGTAGCCCCCTTATTGTTATTGTTGTACCCCTGTAACCCCTATATTTTTATTATTGTGCCCTTACATTATTATTGTTAGGTCGGCTAGTATTATATTGTGACTCATGGACTCCTATATATATAAAGGAGGTTTTTTCATTTGTATCATCAAATAATTTGTCATTTATGTAATGTAAATAGGTTTCCCCCTTGATGTGGCTTATTTACAAGGCGTTGATCTCTCTTTTCTTCTGTTTTGGGAGCTGGTTTCATAACAAAATTTTTCTGGAAAGATTTTGTATTCTTTTCAAATGATGCATACACAAACATGGATTTTGGTGTAGTGCGTTTATTTGCAAAAGTAGACGAAGAACCTTGATTTTTAAGCATTGTTTGCAAAAATGTCTCCATTAATTTTTTCGTACATCTCACCTTCTGGTAATATTTTAATTCCTTCTAGAAATTTGCTTCTTCATCATCAGTGATATGAACCATGCAAACTTTTAGATTTTGATGTGGTGTTGGATCTTCTTCAGAAATGTATTCTGAATCAGATTTTGAAATACCACAGTGGAAATCATCAGAGTTTGTACAATTACATTTGTCAGCAAATAAAACAACATCATCATCTAAAGATTATGACTTGGAAATACTGAAACTTGATGTTTCATTTGAATCACAACAATATTGTCCCAACATGTGCACTTCTTCTTTGATATGGAAATTAGGAAATTTGTCTATTTTATGAAGTTTAGAGCCACATTTATAATATTGGATGTGAACTAGTGGTTTTTTCTCTTCCTTCCTTTCCCTTTCTTTCTGGATTTTGTGTGCAGCTTCTTGAAATCTTTTCCCTTTATGCAATCTAGAACCTTTTCCTTTTGGAAATCTATTTCAAGTATTGCCTTGTTGTCCACATAGAAAACAAGTAAGTTTGTTCCATGCCTCTTGTTTGTGTGTCCTAAGATGGATATCTTGAGGACCGTAATAGTGAGATCTCAAGATTCTTTTGTAGTAGCCTTTGTTTGAATTTCTTATATATTTTCTAGGTTTTGGAGAATGAAAGACCTTATTTTTGGACTTTTTCTCTATGGATCTATTTATATTTTTTCTATGTACAAATGGATCTTCTAATGATAATCCATAGTTATTACAAATTGATCTACTATTAGGAAATTTGGATAACTTTTACATAGACTTAGTCACCTTCATATTTGTACACAAACCGACTAGAGCTTTAATTATAATACAATTAATTTCTCCCCAAGTGTAATATTCATATGGATTTTGGAAAAAATCTTGAATATTAAAATAATATACTTGTAAGGGTTGTAGGATATACTTGTTTCCACAATAATTTTTTTCTTCCTTTTACCTCATATATTATTTGAACCTTGTCTCTCTGGAAATCATCATATTGGGACATATTTTTACATTTTAAATTCATCAATACCATTGAATGCTTATCTAAAATTCCGGTTTCAACACCACACCAATGTTCAAGGATCATTGATGTTAGTTCTCCAATCATGTTATTCTATGGGCTCCCATCATCATTCATTACAACATCGCTCGCTTCATCATTTACTACTTCTTCTGCCATTTTCTCAATAAGTGCAGGGAAACATTCAACTTCCCACCATCTCTAAAGGGTACTAGTGAAGCATTGGATTAGTGTCTTACAAGCTTCAACTTCACTTTTTCCTTTCATACACATCATTTTTTATTCTGTGAACATTTGAGCTATCATTTGTCTTACTTTTCCTGAGCTTAGATTATCCACATTCCATTATTTATGATAATCTGGATGAAATATTTTTGACTAAGACAATCTTCCTTTACCACTTAAATCAAGGGAAGGATATCTCATGAATTGGCTTGGAAAAGGCTCATATACTGGAAAAAGATGAGAATTAGTAGAAGACTCAGGTTTTTATGGCTTTTATTTAGGTAAGAGAGTAAGGAATTTTTTAACTGATTTTGGGGTATGATGTATATGAATATGATTCCTAAACATCATAAAAGCAGGGATGTCTCTTTCTTTTGTGGAAATGGTTAGCTTATCAAACTTGGAGGATAAATCTTGAATCTTTTCTTGGGTTGTAAAGAAACCCATGCTAACCCCCTCTTTAATATTTTCATATTGATAATTTACTTTTTCTGAAAAAGACATTGTAGCTTTAGTTCCATCTCTGATAAACCCTTCTAAAGTGGATACAGAAAACTTGAAATCATTTAGATTCTTATTTATAGAATTTATAGAAGCATTCAAAGACTCAATTTGCTACTTTTGAGCATTATGGGTTGAAGAGTGTACTTACAGTCCTTTTAGAGAAGTATTAGTCCAATCATCTTCTCACTTACTTGTTGTATTCTTCCATCATTCCCTGTGGAAGAGTCATTTGTCAAGACTAGGGGAGGAACTTTAGCTATATTAGTATTTTCTTCTGAAACACTACCTTTGTAAGGTGGGAAAACATATGAAGATTCAATATTGGAACCATCATAATTTTTCCACTGATGCTTAGTGGAGGTTTCAGTAGAAATCATTTGTATACATGTATATTCCTTTTGTTTGCTCCATTCATAGAAGGAGATCCATGAGTTTGTAAAACTTATATAATCTTTCCCTTCTAATGAGATATTTTGTTTTTCTCCATCAATGTACTAATATTGAACTCATTTGAATCTAGGTATGTAAACAGATCCTAGTTTAACATTGTCTTCGTCCATTCATTGTCTACTTGGTAATTTGGACACCCTTCCATTAAAGAAAATAATTGATACATTTCATGCTTGGAAGGATTCTTGTAGTATTAATGAAAAGGATTGTGAAATCTCTAGGGTGGTATGAGGTCATCCATTTGTTCAATATATCGAAACCCATACCTAGGCATACTAGGAGGTCACATTTTTCAGAACATTTCTATAAGTCTAGGATCATCGTCCTCAAGGGAGGGTAGCTCATGAATGACTAGGACATCATCATGTGGGAAAGAGATTTCATTACATTTTTTATTTGGAAAGGAATTTTTGATGAGAGTAGAAGGTGCCTCTACAGTAATAGGATTACGATTTTGATGAAAATTTATATGTACAAGGGATTTCAAGTTGACTAAATATTGACAAGCAAGACATTTGACTACTGAATCACAAAAAATCAAAACTTGGGGAAGCTCAAAAAACTTGGTATGGATACAATTTGTACAACAAGATGATGAATTTTTTGTGGATGCTTCAAAAGAAATGGGATGTGAGTTTCTATATTCTTCTACCTCTCTATCTATCCTTCTTTTGGGAATGGTAGATGATGAGGCCCGTGATTAGGTATATTTTATGGGGCTAAAATTCCATACTTCAGCCTATTAAGTTACGTCTCTCTCACATTTATTTATATTTTTTTCATTTTATGCTTAATGATAAGGGTGAAAGATGTTTATCATGTCTTGTTTCCTAATCTGGTTTAATGTTAGGAAATGAAGCTATTTTTTAGATGTTTTCCACCTAAGGGCTTGGAGTAGACAACAAGAAGAGATTATAGGAGATTTTTCCACCTCCTTAACTCTCTCAATCAGCCAAGATCACACAAGGATCTCTCCCAACAACTCGAAGGCAAAGGAAACCAAACAAAGTGGCAGTTGTGAGGATCCAAGCTCCAACCTTCTTGAGATAAAGGAGAACTTATTCCTACATTTTAGGGGGTTGGTTGTAGCTACCCATTTTTATAAATAAGCATGTGAAATATCTCATTATGATTCGAAATTTGTATTCAAATAGGTAGCTATTAAGCTATGATTTAGTGTTATTTTTTTACTGTCATATGATGTATTAGACCTTTTTATGCAATGATAATGAGAAGTTGTTTGTTCCACCACTAATTTAGTCTCAGAGAGCTGATAATTTTGAGTTAGGGCCCAATCCATTGGCTAAGTCCATATTGTGTGTTTATATTCTATTTTCATATTTCAACACCTTTTTGAGTTTCCTTGCACTCAAGTAGCAGCAAAAATCTCTCAAAATTGTGGTTGTACCCTCTCTTTCCCACCTCCGTCATGGGAGACTGAGGAGAAGAATCTCCAACCACAAATAAAAAATAGTTTTTTTATTATTTATTGGAAAGTCAGATAATGTGATTGTCATGGTTATAATACTCTTACTGTGATTTAGAAGTTTGATGTGTTCATAGATCATATTTTAGCATAGGTTAAGTAGGGTTTTCCATTCAACTCATCTTTTCCACTTTTAAACATGTTAGTTTGTCAATGTACAATGCATGAAAGTGTGTAGTGGTTGAAGGATTGTATATAGTTGTATGGAAAGGACCCCTTTCATCACTATCATATTGGACATCATTCTTTTTCTCTCCAACCTCTAATTCTTCCACCAAAACCTTGTTTTGTAAAATCACCTTGATCACCACCATGAGCAGTCGTCCAAGTGATAAAAATTCCTATGAAGGTTTCTGCATTTTTTTGGTGTTAGTCACCCCTCACTCACTTAATTCCACCATATCCCACATTTTTCCACCTTACGTCCACCCTTTTCATCCTTCAATCCTTCTCTACATGTTTCCTATAGCACTTTAGGACTTCCTCTAGCAATTACAGACATCTTGTAGTAGCTTCCTATAGCGTCGTTTTAGGTCACCAATTCCACTCCATTTTTCTCCTTTTTTTCCCTTTTACCCTAGAATAGGATGCATTTGACCCTCAACTCTTAATTCATGGTCATAAGAGACCCCTATTCCACTCCAAATCTTCTTCCTTCCTTGCTATAAAAACAGAGTAGGCATTAGAATTTTATTTCATTTCATAATTAGCTTTAAAAGGAAAATAGTTTACATGTGAGTACACGTTGAATGAAGAAATAGATAAAATAATTTCTTTAATGCAAATGAACGGATAATTAGATGAATGATTTCCCATAGCATAGTTTCCTTTTCTACAATTGGGTTAACTACTAATGATTTGCTTTCACTGTCGATTGCAAGTAGAAGTTTGATATACACTCCTTTTTGGATCAAGTTAGAAGTAATTCTTTGCATTTACATTAGCTAATTTCCATTTAATCAAGTAGGAGGAATGGACTAGAAGTACTACTGATCAGAAGACATAGTTGAGGGTGGCATGTGTAGAATCCATCTATTGTGCATATAGCAATGTCACCTCTAAGTTTGTATGAACTCGAGGTTGATAAGTAAAGTTGAGTAGCACTTGCAAGTTGCAACAGTCTTGGTGCAATACCAGGGCTCACCACCTTTTGGCATCGTTGTCTGGCAGGTGTTTAAGTAGATGATTTTTTCTGCTTAAGCATTGTTTTATATTTTTTTTGCATACAATTTTAAAAAGTGAAAAAAAATCAAAAAAATTGTCTTTCATGCCTCGTAGGAGTAGGGACAACCAAGTAAAATTTCTACCAAAAACCCCCACATCCCCACACAGTCAACCTTCACTCTAATCCAATGAATATCACTTAGAATACGCTCTTGGACCTTCAAAAATTTAAAGAACCTATTGGGGAAGAAGAATAACCTACTTCATTTTTTCAAGCCATGGCTGAGAACATAAAACAAGGGGTATTTCCCATAAGAGAGACCAATGGAGAGACTAAGATGAAGAACATCGACCCTTTAATCCTTCCACAATTCTATGGCTTAACTTATGAGGACCCTGACACTTTCATGTTTGAGTTTGTTGTTTTTTGTATGAATTATGAATATGCCTGAGATGAAAAAAGTTGAAATTATTCCCCTCTACCCTCAAGGATGCATCCTTGCTCTGGTTCATGGGTCTTCCTAGGGACAACATCACTACCTGGGACCAAATGCAAGATTCCTTCAACAATAACTACACAAATATTGTAGGTCCAAATAAACCAAGGAAGAAATCTTTAGGATGACCTTAGGGCCCGATGAATCTTTAGAGGACTCTAAGGAAAGGTTTTATCTTAACTATCAGAGGGCCAACTAATCCCTTTATCCTGGATCACTCAAGTTAATTATTCTTCGAGGGATCAAGGAGGAAGTGTTGGAAAACCTCAACATGCTATCTGGAGGAGATATCTATCAGTTGGCCTATGATGACATCACAATTGTGTTAAAAAATAATTCTATGGAATCCAAGAAAAAGAGTAGAAGTAACCAAGGCTTGAATAATACCTCTTCCTCCACCCCATCCATCAAAATTGATATAGGGAACATGTTAGAGGATTTCAAGAGTGAAATTTTGCATACCTTTTCCTTGCAAATTGATAGCATGTAGATCAAGAGGAAACGAGAGGAACTAGAGAGAGCCCCAACTATATTTTTCCCTATATGCACTAGAAGACACCCTAGGAATGAATGCCTAATGAATGTCATCAAAGTATGCTCATTTTTTGAAGAAAACCATGCAACATACAAATTCCCTTCCTTAAGTGTCCTAAAGGATGTATACCAAGGGGTGGAAGTTGGACCATAGCAACTCTGCATGATAAATCAAAGGATGCATCAAGGATCTCATCCATACCAACAAGGCATGCAAGGTGCATATAATTCTTACTACAATTCAAACAAAAATTCTCCCTTGAAACCTTGCTATTCCTCTACTCATCCATCATGGTCCACACCTCCTTTTTTGCCTTATGCTCCTCCATATCATCCTCAACCTATCAATCAACCATTTAAACCATATTCTCCCAAACCTTCTCAAGTGAGAAACCGATCAGAAGGGTGGAGGCCTCAACTAAACCAACATCCTGATTTACTACCTCCACCCCAAATTCAACCTTAACTCACTCATCCTTCTCCACCTAAGCAACCTTAGATTCCTGATCAACCTAATCCAAACCTGAATAATAAACAGGCACAATAGGTCTACATTGGAGAGACATCTTACCCTCCATATGTTGTGGAGATCCATGGATTAACCTTAGGTCTGGGAGAGTGCTCCCAAAAAACCATCCACCATCTCCACCTGAAGAGATTGAAGAGGAAAAGGAATAAATTACCCCTCAAGTAAATCCACCTCCTTTTCCTCAGATATTGATCCATCCTAGATAGCACACCCCAGAAGAGACTAAACTTTTAGGAGAATTAAAGAATATGTGTGTCAAGATACCCCTTCTCCATGACATTAAAAATGTGCCCATCTAAAATAATATTCTGAAGGAGAAATTCATCAAGAAGTATCGAAGAAAGAAAAGAGACATCCCTACCACCAATGTTGTTTGTGAATTATCTGATTTGATGTTGGGGAGAGTGATTTTCCAAAAATACCTAGACCCTGGAAGTCCAGTAGTGGATGTGCACATTGATGGTATCATTGTCCCTCATAAATTGAATGATGTTGGTTATGCCATCAATGTGATGACTAAATAAACCATGTTGAAGCTCAACCTCCAAGGATATTTGAGGAATACCACTATTGTGCTGCAAATTGCAGATAGATCCATAGTAACTCCTTAGGGAGTTGTTGAGGATGTTATGGTCCCCATTGAATCTTGGGATTATCCCACTGAATTCCTGGTACTTCAACCCAAAACCATGTTTAATGGTTATCCTATTATCTTAGAAATACCTTGGTTTTCCACTGTTGATGCCTATATCATTTGTAGGGCTAGAAACATGAAAATTAAGAATGGGCCCTTATGAAAACAACTGGTATTATATCCTCCCACTCATCCTTCTATTAAACATGATATACCATTATGGTTGGAGGATGAGGAATAAAATTATGTGTACCATGAAACACAATACCCAATATTTACCTTAGATGATGTTATTAGAGGGGGGAAACTTGATGAATATGACCTCATTTACCATATTCTTCAGAACCAACCCCCCAATCCCATTCCACTTGATGAACTTGTGAGTGAATCTAAAAGTAGTCCTTAGATTGATCTATGCTCAATTGACTCAGTCCCTGACCCTGCAAATATTGTATAATTTTTCCCATCTAAAACTTAAATATCAATCCTTCTCTCTCAGCCAAAGAGGAAAATAAATTGTGCCCGTTAGTGAGAGATAACTTATATGCTTTTTTTTGGGATTACAAAGAAATGAAAGGGGTGCATCCCTCAGTCTGCACTCAACATATTTTCATCAAAGAGGGATGCAAGCCCATGCGCCAGCCCCAAAGGAGGATGAAACCAACATTGAAGGACATAGTAAAGGATGAATTATAGAAGCTACTAGATGCAGGGTTCATATACCCTATCTGAGACAATGAATGGGTGTCTCCTGTATTCTTAGTCCCAAAGAAGAATGGGAAGTGGAGAATATATGTTGATTATGGAGAGTTGAACAAGGCCACAAAGAAAGACCATATCCCCTTGCCTTTCATTGACCAAGTCTTATATGGTCTAGAAGGAAAGAAGTTATTCTCTTTTTTGGATGGATTCATTGGTTACATCCAGATCTAGATAAACCCTGAAGACCAAGACAAGAGTACATTTACATGTCCTTGGGGTACCTTTTCTTCTAGAGTTCTCCCATTTGGCTTGTGCATTTCCCCTTCCACTTTTAAAAGAGCAGTTATGAGCATATTTTTTTATATTTTCCATGACTCTATGGAAATCTAAATGGATGATTTTACTCCCTATGGGTATGATTTCCAAGAGGCCCTCTCTAATATATCTAAAGTCCCGAGAAGGTGCATTGAAATTCATCTCTCCTTGAGTCCTGAGAAGTGAGAATTCTTGAGGAAGGGATGGATTTTCCTTGGCCACTCCATATCTAAAGAAATAATACAAGTAGACCCAAACAATATTTATATCATATAAATGGTCCCTACTCCTTAGAAATAGAGATATTGTAGGAGTTTCTTGGTCCTGGTTGGTTATTATAGGAGATTCATCAAGGATTTTAGCAAGGTTGCTTCACCATTGTTTGGATTGTTAGCCAAGGACTCATAATTCTATTGGTCAAGTTTGTGTCAAGAAGTCTTTGAAATCATAAAAGATAATTTGATCACTACTCCTATACTCTGAGGTCCCAATTTGGCTCTACCTTTCCATATCCATACTAATGCATAAAATAAGTCTATGGGGGGGGATTTTGGACAAATGGATGATAAGTTACTTGATGCCATTTACTTCATCAGTAAAATTTTGTCTAAGGCTGAATTGAACTACATTGTCACTAAGAAAGAACTTTAATATGTTGTCCATTCCTTGAATAAGTTTAGACATTATGTCAATGAGTACTAAACTTTTGTGCATAATGACCATGAAAAAATTAAATACTTGATGAAAAAAGCTGATGTGAATGCTAGAATTATTTGGTGGTCATTTTTTTGCAAAAAAATTATTTAACTATCTTTGATGAGCCAGGGAAGGAAATGTAGTTGCATATTTTCTGTCTAGACTCACTTTTCCTATAGATTATGAAGGGTTGATTGATGATCAACTTATAGATGAGCACTTATTTTCTATCTTAGTACACTCTACCTAGTTTTTTGACATAGCAAACTACCTAGTTGCTGGGAGATTTCCTCCAATCTGTCATCTAGGGAGAATACCAGAATTGTGAGAAAGAGGTGAAATATTTTCAAACTGGGACTAGATTAGATTCTAAGTTGATGTGTCAGGGAAGAAAAAATCTTTTAAATCCTCTCATCATGTCATGATGGGCCCTGCGGGGGTCATTTTACTACTAATAGGTCAGATTTCAAGGCCTTACAAGCTGGATACTATTGCCATACTCTCCATCAAGATGCAAGAATGTATACCAGTAGATATTACTAGTGTCAGAGGATGGGAAAACCCACAACCGAGGATGAAATGACTTTACAAACTCAAGTGGCCTTAGAGCCATTTGACAAGTGGGGTTGGATTTCATTGGGCCAATTGATCCACCATCCAAACAAAAAAAATACATTATAGTATGCCCTGATTATTTGATAAAGTGGCTTGAGAAAAAGGTCATCAAGGACACAATAGAAGATAAAGTGGTTGAGTTCTTAATGGAAAATTTTTTCTACAAATTTGGGTATCCAAGGGATATAGTCAATGATAAAGGAGCTCAGTTCACATCACATCTGATTGAGAACCTCCTAAGGCAACATAATATCAAGCACAAAACATCTATTGCCTATCACCCTCAAGAAAATGGGTGAGTAGAGGTTACCAATAAAGCACTAGAAAGCATCCTCACCAAGGTGGTGAGCAACAACAGGAAATATTTGGAAAAAAAATTAGTGGAGGCAAAATGTGCCTATAATACCACCTGGAAGACAACTATTGGGTTCACTCCATATGATCTGGTTTATGGGAGGAAATATTTTCTTTCTATTTAATTTGAGTACAAAACTCTTAGAATGACAAACTAATTAGATTCAGATATCACAAGAGAAAAAAACAAAAGGTTTCTTTAGTTGAATGGCTTTGGTGAATTCAAAATGGAGGCCCTCCTTGACACTGAAGTTATACAATTGCATAGGAAGGTTTGGCATGACACGCACATCAAGGAGAAGATATTCCAGGAAGGGAATTAGGTTTTTTTGTGTGACTCTAGATTCAAGGACTTTAAACTAAAGTTGATGACAAGATGGTTAGGCACATACCTGATAGATAAATTCCATGACAATGGGGTTGTTCATATTAGAACCATTGATGAGGAGGGGATCCCTCTATTTTTCAATGGTTATGGGCTAAAAATATACGAGAATCCCAAGTCTAAGGCAAAGATAATCAATACAATAAACACGGAAGTAAATGTAATTGGGAGCCTCATAGCTTCGAGTTCACAACCTTCTTAGAGAAAAAGGAAAAAAAAAAAAAAAAAAGAGTTTTGGGTGAAAACCTCCATGAGGCATCCAAGGCCAACTCCAGGATTACAAACCTCTTTGAGGCAGTCTTGGAGAAAAAAAGAGAAGAAAAATAAAATATTAGTGAGTAAAAACCTCTCTGAGGCAACAAGGGCGTGTTGGTGGGTTGAAAATTTCTTATGAGGTAGCCCACTGGTCTTGAAAAACCAAAAAAAAGAGAGAAAAAAAGAAAAAAAAAAGACAAGAAGGTGAGATGATACCATGACTGCTGACCTTTTATTTTCTATCTTGCAGGGTTATGAACATTGGCATGTCGTAGTCACAAAGTAAATAAATTTTCCCATATATCTTCACTCCTTCATCCATTCACTCTCAACACAACACCATGACTTACCTCTTCATCCCTCTACACCATCCTATAAGCTCAAAATCCAAAATTTTCACCCTCTTTGTGGTGCTAAAGGAAGTGCTTGTGGTGCTATAGGAAGTTTCTGTGGTGCTACAGGAAGTTACAGGAAGCTACATGAGGGTGGATCGAAGAAAAGGGAAGTCACAAAGGGTCCTGTAATGTCAAAATTTTTATGAAGAGAGTATTTACACCATTTACTATCACCCTCTCATCACTCCTACATCTCAACCACAAAGATTTTTCACTGAAGCCCCTCACTTTGTCACCTCTGTAAAGAAATTTTCTGCAAAATCAGAGTCCCTTCACTCCATTTCTCGAGGGCCTCACCACTTTCTCATCATCCTACCACTACCCTAATACCTTTCCACACTCTCCCTCATCAGCCATAAATTTAGAGTCCAAAAAATGAAAAGAAGAGGTCACTACATGAAGAAGCATCTTCCTGTAGCAAACTATGTGTAAGCACCAGAAGATCCCTGAAATTAGTTTTGATCATCCATGGAGACATGGAAGACTTGTGAGGTGAATCTGAAGGAAACAATGGCCCTCCAAGAAGGATTATCCACCAAAACATATACTTTCAGCTTCATCAAGGTACCTGCACACACAAAAAACAAATCCATTTAAGCACCTAAAAAAGAATGAGGAGACACAACAAAACCTCAAACAATAATTCAAAATTAGTTGATGTCACTCCAATGGTCCAAATCTAGCATGCAAGTTCTTGCAACAATTCGACAAGGAGGTAAGGCTCAGGTATGCCACTCTCTCACCCTATCCTTATGCATAAGTGGCTAAATGGATGAATGTCGAGAGGGGAAACTTTAATAAGTTGAAGGTGTCTAGTTAACTTGGACACCCTCGACTAGTTGAACTAAAGGTGATTGGTAGAGTCCTCATGAAAGGTGGATCTGTCACATCAGTTAAAGTATGATCACTAGGAGCGGGTGTTGATTACGAGGGATAAGGAAATGATAAATTTAAGTGGGACCAATGGTGCAAATGAGGAAACATTGTGTGAGGGACCCCGATCCACTGCTGCTACGAGACAATGCTACGAGAAGTATTGTAACTACTACAGGAAGAGCTAAGGAATGTGATATGAAGGTAGAGGAAGTTTATACAAGAAAAAAAAGACCCAATTGATTCATAAAAATTAAATTTTCCATCTCATAGCATCATTTTAATAAAGTTCCAACACCCTCATTTATCCATCATAATTTCAAACAATTTCTCCTAAAAAGTATGCAGAAAATAGTCAACAAATTGTGAAATTAAAAAGGGCTGTGTGAAGAAATAAAATTCAGTACATAGAATTGGAATGACAAGAATTTTGTGACCCTCTACTACCACTCAATTGAACACTAAGGCCATAAAAGAAACACCTTTTCTTCACATAGTCAAATAGAATCAAGAAAAAATGGGGGGTGGGTTCAACAGGAGAGAACCTTCATATACCAAAATTATTCATTTGCACCCTCCAGTAGTAGATATCTTTAGGAGACATTAGTGGCTAGTATTATTCAAATTACTTAAGGGATATCATGATGAATTTTCCTTTAAGTTGGAAATGATTCTAAATTCCCAATCAAATGTCAATGCCACCACTGTAAAGAGGAGGTTAGCCATTCTAACAAATCCTGAAGTGATTAGAAAAGTAACCACACTACCCCTAAGAATCAAATGGAATAGGGAAGATAAGGACACTAGTGACACTGCAAAGAAGAATTTCTTTAGGTCCAGGGAGAGACCCATGGAAGACAAAAATGGGGTTAGGGGAGAAAGCTTGCCTTATCAATGGGATGAGGTAGCTTATAACATCTTAATATATATCTCGTTTGAGGGCAGATTGAGTGTAGTGTATAGATACCACTTTAGGATATTTCATGAGCTTATATACAATCCAATGTTTCTGATCTTGACCAGAGATTAAATGTACCTTGCTTCATCCTCCAGTCCATCAGGGACATGACCCAAAAATTTAGATAAGGGAAGCATCAAAACTTAGGCCATTATGGACTTATTAAGATGACAGTGGAGGATGCCCTAAACAACTCAAGAATATGGATGTGTTCTTAGATTGGATGTGTTTTTAGATCAAATTTTAACATAGGTTAAGTAGGGTTTTCCATTCAACTCATATTTTCCACTTTTAAGCATGTTAGTTTGTCAATGATCAATGCATGAACGTGTGTAGTTGTTGCACGACTATCTAAAAATGTAGGTAAAGGAACCCTTTCATCATTTTCATCTTGTACCTCATCCTTCTTCTCTCCAACCTCCAATTCTGCCACCAAAACCATGTTTTGTGAAATCACCTTCATCACCACTGTGATCAACCGTCCAAGTGAAAAACATGTCTCCCAATGGTTCTGTGTTTGGCTGGAGGTGTTGGTCACCCCTCAATCACTTACTTCCACCATATCCCACCATTTCCACCTTCCTTCCACCCTTTTCATCCTTCAATCCTTCTCGGCATGTTTCCTGTAGCACTTTAGGACTTCGTGTGGCAATTACAGACATCATGTAGAAACTTCTTGTAGCAATGTTGTAGGTCACCCATTCCACTCTAGTTTTGATCCTTTTGTCCCTTTGACCCTAGAATAGGATGCATTTTACCCCCAACTCTGAATTCATGGTTAGAAGAGACCCCTAGGCCACTCCAAAGTTTCTTCCCTCCTTTCTCAAAACCATATTAGGCATTAACATTTTATTTCATTTCAGAATTAGATTGAATAGGACAACAATTTACTTGTGATTAAAATTTCAATGAATTAGTAGAGAGAGGTTGGTTTATGCTTTGATGAAGTGTGTGATGATAGAATAGTTTCTTTACTGCAAATGAATGAATAGTTAGATGAATGATTTCCCATAGCATAATTTCCTTTTCTGCAATTAAGTTAAATGTTTTTTATTTGATTTCAATGTCAATTACAAGTAGAAGTTTGATAGAAACTCTCTTTTGTCTTAGCTCAGAAGTAATTATCTGCATTTACATTAGATAATTTCCATTTAATCAAGTATGAGGAATTACCTAGAAGTAATACTGATCCGAAGACCTAGGTAAGGGTGGCATGAGTTGAATCCATTTGTTGTGCATATAGCACTGTCACCTCTAAGTTTGTAAAAGCCCCGGGTTGATAAGTAAATCTGAGTAGACCTTGGGAATTGCAGCACTCTTGGTGCAATACCAGGGCTCATCAATAGATCTTCTTGGGAAGGATAAGATTGCAGAAGAATAATCTTCTTTTATCTCGGCAGAGGTTATATGTTGAATTTTTGGTGTCTTTGGTATATAAACCACCCCATTTTATGGGAAACTCATCTCTTCCCACTTTATCATTTGGAATTCTATTTTCTGATTCTAGGCATCCGTAATAACTACAAGACTTGACTTGGACTCTTGGCTTGGGGAATGTATAACTATAGGATAAAGTGTATTTGTATGACCAAAACAACCCCTCGTATGAATATAAATATTTTTCTTTTCTTCTTCATGTCAAAATTAGAAGTTTTGATCTCCAATTGTAAAATATATTTGATGTGTTCATCACATATCTATATAGAAAAGTTTGGATAACAGTCAAACCATACTGGGCCATTTGAAAGAGGAGCAACAATCCCACCAAGCAAGGAGTCAGTATATTTATTGTGTGTCATATCTCTGATTGTGGCCAAGACAAAATTATTCAACCCCCTGTGGGTTAAGGCAGAGATTCATACCCTTATACACCTAAGATGAACATAAGATATACTATGCTTTTGGGATTCTTTTTGTAGTTATTTGGGATCTAATAAAGGGATCGTCTAGGTAGATTATGTATTTTCTTCAATTTGACTGACATGTTCTTTGACATACACTCTAATAATAGCCTTTAAATGGAATATAGAGGTATCAGAATAGAATCCAGAAGCATTGATTGAGGGAAGCTTCCAACATGAAGAAGGTTGATTTTCAACAATCTCTAATTCAACAGATTTATCATAGAAGAAAAAGCTTTGTCAAAAATATTTTGAATGTCAATATATCCAATATTTTGTTCTTTTTCTTAGATTTCACGGAAAGATATAGATTTTCTTCCAACTTCCATTTTTATCAAGAAGAGTATTTTAGAATTACCCGATGAACCATTCATTACTGGCTTTGATACCAATTTGGATCGCTCTGGTCGTAGAGCCTTCCTCCGACAGAGAATGAGGCTTGCAGAAATATTGTTGAATTTTCTACATAAACTTGTACACGAATTAATATATCCAAATAGATACTAATTAACTAATATATTTATGGAAATTTGTATTTCATCTTTAAAAACAACAAAAATTTTAAACAATTATCTCAAAAAATTAAATCTTTATTATAAAAATTATATTACTTAAAAACTAGTATTGCTTTTTAGGAATTTTAAAATATTCAACAATCATTTCATTAATTTAATTTAATTTTTAATTAATTTAATTAATAAATGTATTTAATATATTTTTTTAAAATAATTGTAACATTCCTCGCAAATGTAAATCATGTAAACAATTTTATTACATATAGTTTGTTATTTACAAGTTAAAAACATGAAAGTAGGATGAGTTGGATAATAAGATAACAATCATCATGTTTATTAATATTGTTTTGAAAATGAGACAAGTTATTAATGTTGACCACGTTCCATTGCATGTGATTATTACCGAAAGAATTTTTTACTAATTTAGAGGTTCTTAGTCTTTCTTCTCTGGGGGAGAGGGAGAAGAGGAGAATAACACTGATAAGATAAGGAAGACTAGCATGAAACTGCCCACAGAGTATTCTTGAGCTAGCTAGGAGCTAGTGGAAACTATGTTACAGACAAGAGTTTGCAATTCTTAGACCGAGGAGACTTTGATGCATGTAGATAGACCCAGTTAAGGGTCATTGCCTAAATAAATAGTCTGAGAAGATTAGAGCTTGGGGGGAGAACCAAACGTAATTTTTGTTTTTGTTTTAAGGGAGAATAGGTATTTCCAAATGAGTATCCAAACTAGTCCATCTGATTCTTATAAGTATTTATTTTTTTGTGAACAGGGTTGGAATAGGTTCAGAAATATTGAATTGGAATTATAATATAAAATTATAAGGAAAAATGGTTAATGAACCATAAAATAGAAATGTTAAATATGGGGTATATTGAAAACAAGTTGATATATTATGTGTAAATTTATTTATAAAAACTGGAAAAGAATAGTCAATGGTTTTTGTATATATCTTTACTAAAACTGGAAAAGAACAGTCAATGCCTTTTGTATATTTCTTTACTAAAACTAGAAAAGAAAGGTCAATGTTTTTTGTACATTTATCTATTACAACTATAAAATAACAATCAATGCATTCTGTACATTTCTATATTAAAAACGGAAAAATAACAATCGATGCATTTTGTACATTTATTTATTTAAACAGATAAAGGAATAGTCAATGTACTATGTACATTTATTTACTAGAACTGATAAAAGAATAGTCCATGCACTCTGTGAATTTCTTTATTCAAATGATAAATAATATTTTAGTATGTGTTCTAAATATTCTTTACTAATTAAATTGGTAAAGGGATAGTCAAATTAGTATTATGTGTATTCTTGAACAAAATAGATAAAAATACAGGTACCACATATCTTTGTGTGTTTCATATATTCAACAGTTACAGGACGGTTGCTTAATAACTTTGTTTTTTTTTCCAATGAGGAATGTTATCAATCAAGAAAAAACACAGAGTAAACCATAGATTGTAGTGAATTGCATGGTAGAGTAAAAAAAAAAACCATTACCAAACTGTACAACATAACAATTGAATATCTACAGGTTGTCTGAGTTAAGTTTCCACCTCACCGAGGGTTTTTCAGTGGAAACAACCTGCGAGAAAAGTCAAATCTATATTACACTGCATGGGCAACAGGTCGAGCTCACAAAACCGAGAACTCAGCCTCCATCAGATGTTTAAATTATAACAGAGAAATTAAGAATATAAAATAAGAAATGCAGCCGAACTTCTAGCAAGTCGGATTGAAACCATACAATATGACCTAATGTTATATGCTAAAATCACAGCTATTACATCAAAAATAGAGCCATGGAAGAATCAAATGAGTTGAAAAGAATATTACAGACAACCCTTGCAACCAGATAAGTCATGTGACAAAATAAAAACTTATGTATAAATTACCGCCTCCTTAGAGGTTACGAAAGTCTCCATAAAAAAAAAAACATGTACCATAAGTGGCCATTCAACGTAATAAAAAGAAAAAAGTTCTTAACAATATATGTGTTATCACAAAATCTAACCCTGATAGGCTGCTCACCAAGTAGACTTCATGTAACTTTTTCAAACCAATATTTTGGCTGAGGCTTAGCCTCCTCAACCTGAGAGGGCTCTATCAAAGGTTTATGATTTTGATTAATGAATAGATGGCTAACTCTAAAATAAAAGGATAAAATTTATAACTGGTTGTATCACAGATTAGCAAACATTCATTGGGCCATGGAGTCAAGATATTCTTCAAAAAAACATCATAATCTGTTTAGCATGGAAGTCAAGGCACTTGGAGTCTAGGTTAATAAATAAAATAGTAACACAGTGAAAAACACATTCTATTTGCATGTGAAGGAAGTTAGAGCATTGTCAAATGAATTCTAAGTAACACATACAAATACTACTGCAAATAGATAATGAGGAAGGACATAGAAAGATGATACACATAAACTCCTTATGAATCTTGAGTTGTCAAAATAGATCTTTGTATTAAGTTGAAAAAGACACAGTCAACTACAATAACACAGTCAATTGCTAATTAAAATGCCCAACCCTTGTAGAATTCGACTTCATGCTCTATATAGATAATTTACAATCTAGAATTCCTTGATCCTCCACTAGAGAATTCGAATTCTCTTATTTTGACACCTTTTCTAATATTAAACATGCCATTAATTACAAAGTGACAACTTTACTGCCTTTGAAAAAGTCCTATTTCATTTAAAACCATCAATTTGATTAGACCATGGTGAAATAGAGAAGTTTCACACCCTTCAGATTTCATTTGAACCTTGTCTGCCATCTTAGCTATGCTTCTATACACGAAAAATGGAAAGTCTAAAGATATAATGCCTATAAAATTTAACAGAAGTTTAAAATGGTATGAATAAACTTTATGATACCTGCCATCGCATGTAAAGTACCTCTGGATATAGAAGAGTAGATTTTCATAGCTCTCTTTGATGCAGCTCCTGGGAATTGCATTGTCTAAATCCATCTCTGTGAATTCTGGCTTTAGAAACACCTTGCATGCCTCCATGTCAAATCTGAAACCCTTAAACCATGTTTCTTGCACTTTAGGAATCTCAGTTACCAAATCTATGGTCTTAGGAGTAATTGATAAATTTAATATTCCAATCTTTGTGTTTGAACCAGTAAAATGCAAGGCAAATTCCTTTGTTACTTGAATTTGTCCTCCTTGCAACTTTTCGCAAAAATTCAAACACCCTGCCTTCCTGAAGGCCTCTAACACTGTTTTGTCTTTAGCTAGGGCTCCTGTGCTTTCAGGTTCTGACCTTAGGAAATACGCTGACCTGTGATTTTTCTTCTCTTCTATCATTCTTGCACTCAGAAATTTTTGTCTGCTTCCTGTAGAATCTGATTATCAGCCTCCCTTGAATTCAAAACAATCAGCCTCGCTTGATAGAACAGTCAGCCTCACTTGATAATGGATGAGGAAAGCTTTGGTGTAATATGACCATAAGCTTAACACTTGAAAAATATATGTTGAAGTGTTTTGCATGAAAACTGGAATAAGTAATCAGCCTTTTAAAATTCGAACTTGCCTTACATAATGAGACCTCTGCGATTGCAATGATGAGTTTGAATGGCTACATATTTTGGAAATGACATATAACTGACACCTAATGATGAAAACTTAACGAATTCTGGCTGATTTGATGATTTTACATGACTTCCCTATGAATCCGCGCTTTCGTAGCATGCTTAGTGCATTTTTGGGGATATGCACAACGAAAGTAGCAGCGCTTTCACAGCGCAAAACTATTTTTTTTAACTGGCTACACTACGAAAGTGTGGTTTCATGGCTTATTGTAAAAAAACTTTTTCAAAGTTTAAAACATGACTTGTAAATGGCTGATGGGACCTTTAAACCATGAAATGAAACCTTTAAACTTTATTTGGAAATGAAAATGAAAATTTGAAGACGTCAAACCCTATCACTTACCCTTTTAAGAATGAGATGACTCAAGACCCATTTAACACCATAACTAGAAACAAGGTAAACCTTCAGAGTTTAGAAAAAAAAAACCTTTATAGTGATAACAGTGGATCCACTTGGGATATTGTGCCCCTATGGTACACTAAGAACCCGTAGCTCTAATGCAATACATTTTTGATATATATATATATATATATATATATATATATATATATATATATATATATATATATATATATATATATATATATATATATATATATGAGTTGAAAAGCATCTTCTTCAAACTCTAATGGCCTTCACCTCGAGCTCAAGATCTCTGATTCAACTTGTCATTATTAGCAATAAAACTAACAAAGATGAAATATGTACAATGTCATGAATGATTGATAAAACTTCAGCAAGTATAGTGCTTTAGGAACCTGCCATTAACAGGCCCTCCAACATATGATCCTCCATCAATTTCCTGCAATATATAAGTGTTGTTCCCATGAAAAGCAGCTATCTTAAAAGGACCCTTCCATAATTCTCAAACTTACCATGTTTGCCCTTTTCCTCAATTTTGGCCTCCCATTTCAGCACTTTGTCTTGTATTTGGAAACTGTCTTCTTTTATCTTCTTATCAAATGTACATTTGATTATGTTTTGAGCATGCTGATGGATATCATAAACTTCATTTCTCTTTTCCTGCAAAGCTATCAGCTGATTAATCCTCCTCTAAATGGCATTTGGTTCCTCTTCAAGTCCTTGAATTAATTTCATAACAGGTACCCCAAGTGATGTCAGAAAAACAACTTTAGCACCATAAACCAATTCATATGGCGAAGTCCCGATTGACCTATTTGTACATATTCTATCAACCCATAAGGAATACTTCAGTTTCAAATGCCAAGCTTTCTTGTTCTCCTGAAATACCTTTTAAATATTCTTACAATACTCTTATTTGATGATTCAGTAATACCATTTCCTTGCGGATAATATGCTGTATAGTGTCCAAGAGTGATATGGTATTGATGACAGAAATTGATCATTTTATTAGACTTGAATGCTTGACGATTATCTGTTATAATCCTCACAGGGCAACCAAATATAGAGAATATATTATTCTCTAGAAAAGAAATAATTACATAATCATTAGCTTGCCTTGTTGGGATTGCCTCTATCCATTTGGTGAAGTAATCCGTTGCTGTGAGAATCCAGTGATGTTGTCCTGATATTGATGGATGTATCTCTCTGATAAAGTCTAATACCCACTGTTGAAAAGGTGCTTCCACATAAATAGGAACCAAAGGTATAGGTACAAGCTTTCTTCTTCCTTCAAAAATTTGGCATTCATGGCATGCAACAATTATTTTGTAAATGCCTTTAAACATTGTTGGCCAAAAATATCCTACTCTTAGAAGATTATTTGATGTAGCCTTCCAATAATGGTGACCTCCGCAATCCCCTTTATGGAATTCTTCAATTACTTTATCAGCTTCTTCTTCAAGCAAAAAATTTAGCAAAATTTCACTGGTATCCTTCCAAAACAAAATTCTTTCAAATATGAAATATCTTAAAGATTTCAGCTTAACAAACCTTGCTTTGGAATTTGTTAGATTAGCGGGAGCTTTTTGATGCTGTAGAACAAAAACCACCTGTTTATACCAATCTGAGGTAAGGTATTTCTCATCAATAGGGACCAATTCTCCTCATCATCAGAAATTTCTGATATTTCTGCATTCAGATTTATATCAAGACAGACCAAGTTTGATTGTGTCATTAACTTTGCCAAACCTTGTCCCTTTACTAGTTTTGTTGGTTTAATGTCTATGTCATATTCCAACAATTTAGCGATCCATTTTCCCCTCTTACCATCGGGATGTGACTGAGTTAAGATGTCTTTTACTACAGTACTTGGAACAAATGCCACAATGTGAGAATGCAAAATGTAAATTCTGAAATATTTGATAGCTTTCACCAAAGCATAGGCCTACTTTTCTAGAATATTATACTTCAACTCAGCATTTTCTAATGTTCTACTAAAGAAAGAGATAGGTTGTTCAGTACCTTGCTTTCCTTTTTGTAGAAAAACTCCGGCAATTGTATTTTTTGAAGCAAATGTAAAAGCCAGAAATTCTTTGGAAAAATCTGGACTGATGAGTATCAGTGCTTGTGTGAGTGCCTTCTTGATTTCTTCAAAGAATGCTTTGCCTCTGCTATCCATTTAATATCAACTCCTTTCTTTAACATCCTTGTTATATTTTTGACAATCTCGGCAAAGTTAGGAATAAAACGCCTAACAAAATTCACTTTTCCAAGAAATGATTGGATCTCTTTCCTACTTCTAGGAAGATCTACCTTTTGAATTGCATTAACTCTGTTAGGATTTATCCTAATTCCATCTTCAGAAATAATATGACCAATTAATTTTCCTCTAGTTAAAGAAAAAATGATTTTTGTAGGATTAAGAGAGATACCAAACCTTCTACATTTCAGCATAATTTTCTCTAGGTGTTTCAAATGATCTTCTTCTTTCTTTGAAAAGACTGTTATATCATCAAGATAAACAACCATCGTCTTGTCCTTTTCTTCAGAAAAAGCAATGTCCATTGCTCTTTAAAAAGTAGCTCCCGCATTCATGAGACCAAAAGGCATCTTGGCGTACATGAATGTGCCTCATGGTGTTGTGAAGGCTATTTTTTCTTGATCACCCAGATGTACAAGAATTTGATTGTAACCTAAAAAACCATCAAGCATAGATATTATTTGAGAATCAACAATATTTTTCAGAATTGAATCCATCTTGGGAAGGGGATAGTTGTCCTTTAGTGAAGCTTTGTTCAAATTTCTGAAGTCAATACAAATTCTGATTTCTCCACTCTTCTTTCTAACCAATACCAAATTTGCAAGACAATTTGAGAATCTGATTGGAACAATGATTTTAGCATCAAAGAGTTTCTTAATCTCTTTTTCGATCAATGGCATGAGAAGAGGATTAATTCTCCTCAATTTCTACTTGAAAGGTATTTCATTTTCTTTGATAGGAATAGTATGTTGAATAATGGAAGGATCATACTCTTTGAAAACATCATAACTCCAAGCAAAAACATCAATAAACCTCTTCATCATCTCAATATATTTAAATTTCATATCGGCTGAAAGAAACTTTGAAATTTTGATCATTTTAGGCAAAGCTAATGTACCACGATTACAGCTCTCTACTTCCTCTTCATCATCTTGTATCTTTGGTGATTTGAAAACATCATTCTAATCAAAAAGCTTCTAAAGGGGAATAAGACCTTTTGGTATTGAATTATTTTTTAATTGCAAAACTTCAGAATTTCCTTTTGATTCAACAAGCATGTTTTGTTGGTATACTTGTGTACTTTCAAATTCTTCTTTCAGCTCAATAAAATTATTTACCTTTTTATCATCTTCAAAAACTTGCCAATTGGTTATATTATTTGGTATAGCTAGTATATGATGAACTTCAATCTCATATTTTTTAGTACAATGAATAGGAATGATGAAAAGATTTGCAGAGATAGCAAGAGAATCAGCAATGGAATTTTGGTCTCTAGTTTTGACAGTGAAAGAATAGGCTTGAAAATTTTCCAACGTGTTTAAAACTAGAATTCTGTATGCTCTCATTCTTACATCCTTCGTTTGATAAACACCTTAAATTTGTTTAATAACTAATTCTGAATCTCGAAAAACAGAAATATTTTGAGCCTTCATTCTTTCCAAAACATCTAGACCCAAAATCAAAGATTCATATTCAGCCATGTTGTTTGTGCAATCAAAGTTCAATTTGTAGGAGAAAAAATTACTCTCATCATTTGGACTTGTAATCCAAATCCCTACTCTAACCCCTTCCTTTCCTGCTGATCCATTAAAGTACAATGACCACCATATTTCCATCTCTTTGTCATTTACTTGCTGATTTTCTGTTTGCTGATTTTCGGGCTGCTGAATTTCAAAGTGCTGATTTTTTGCTCTCATTCCTTGTTCGACACTATCGACTGACTCATTGAAAAGAATAGCAGATCCAAGTTCAGTATCAAAGGCATAAATAGGAAATTTTTGAGGCTTGTCTTCACTACTTACCATGTTAGCCATTCTAGTCTCTCGATACAATCTCCTTTTCTCACCAAAAACAGGAATAGTAGCATAGGTAAGATCCATCTGCATTGTGCCTTTGATTTTTGCTGCCCACGATCTTGACAATAACATACTAAACTTTGGCAGAATTTCAGCCACTACAATTTCCATAAAAACCATCTTTGTTGGGATTTGTGTTAAACCAACAACCACATCCTTAATTAGACCAATGCATTGAACTCTTTTTGAATCAAAAGAAAACAAATCCTTATATGGTCTTGTTATTTTGCAACCCCATCCTTTCCATGATTACTTTGGGCATAAGATTGTGAGAAGCCCTTGAATCCAACATAGCATTATGTAAAGTCATATCATGAATACTAATGCTTACATAAAAAGGAGGAAACTCTTCATTTTGTTCATCTTCTAGACTTGGACCCAAATATATAGTAGGCTTATCTTCTTGAACATTCAAAATATCAGCAACTCCTGGTTGTGAATTCAACATCTTAACAATCTTGCTTCTATAATCATTTACTTTGAGAATATCACCAAATGGGACTAATATTTTAATCTTTGAAATTTCATTCTCAAGGTTGAAAACAAAAACAGATTTTTCAGCTTCTTTGATAGGAGGAGGAATTTGAGTGTCTTTCTTACCCTCAATGATCTTTGGAGTATCCTTTTTGACTTCAAAAACCTTTGGAGTATCTTTCTTAGGCTGTGTTTTGTTTGCAATAATAGGAACATTTCTGTTTCTAAGATTATATTGCTTTTGCATTTCAAAAATAACATGTTGATACCCCTTAAAATAATATGATGGTTCTTCTCCTTGATTAGCCAAATCTGACTCATCATGATCTTCTTTAGTCAAGAAAATTCCTGACATCTCTTCGTCAAGACAATGGATAGATTCTTTAGGAATTTCAGACTCATCTTCTTCATCTACCAAATTCTACTGAAAAGGAGGTCTCACTGGAGGATCAGGCTTTCTCTTGGCCTTTGTTGATTTTGAGGTCTCCTAAATTGAGGGTTTCTAAATTGAGGTTCATGTTGCACAGGAGGAGCAGAAGTGTTTCCAAGAGCTAACCTATCCATCAACTTCTCCATAGTTTTCATCATTGAGTCAAATTTATCATCGGAAGTTGAGGAGGAAGGTTTCTCTTCTTCTTTCAATTTAGTTTTTCCCATTTTTGACTTTTTAGCAGCTATCATGTTTACCTCTACCTTTACTGCATCACTTTTCATTTCAGCAAGTGTAGGCAATTCTCTTTCTCTCAACAAGATAGAAAAGTCATAATCAAATCCTTTAGCATATCTCATTTGTGCTAAGGCTTCTGGAGGTTTCAAATGAGATGGAATTGAATCAAAAACTTTATTAAATATTTTTGAAAAGTTTTGGATAGATTCATCAACTACCCTTCTAAGACTGCTATATTTAGTAAGTTCTTGAATTGGATTGGTTCTGTTTCCCCGTTTTCTCAAAAATTTGTCTTCAAACTCATCCCAAGTTCGAATACTTCCCGATGTAAGAGCTTTAAACCATTTTCTAACTTCACCTGTAAAACTTTGTGAAAATAGTCTTAACTTCACATATTCATCATCAACCTCTTCTCTGTCTATAAAATCATTAAATTAATCTACATGTTGCTCTGTTGTGAGTTCTTCATCACTTCCCCAAGTATGAATCCTAGTAGCATATTTACTAGGGAGATCATGTAAAACAACAGGAATGACAAGTGGTGCATACCTAGCAGGGCCAGCCATGTTTAAAGGATGAACAGTAGTTTTAGGAATGGCAGAAACAGAAGATGAAGAACTAATATAAGAAGGACTATTTGGTTTTTGTAAGCCACTAACAATTGAGCTCCAATTTGGAAGGGGTAAACAAGCTTTGGATTTCAGCAAGACTTCAAAAGGGTCAAGTTCTTTCAATTTATCTAAAGACTCTTTTTCTAACAACAGCTCAGAGGTAACAACTTCCCAAAATTCTTCTTTCTCTTCTTGTGTTACTAGGGCTGAAGTGTCAATTCCTCTTTTATGCAAGTCTAAGATAATACCAATGAGTTGCTTTTCACTTTCTGACCTAAACAACTCTTCCTAAATTTTATCATCAACTCTTTTGTATTCAAGACTTCTTAATATTTTAGAGGACAAAGATTTCGAATGAGATGGAGTACCTGATATTTCTGAAATTCTTTGACTGCCTCTTGAAATAGTGTTTGGATTGTCCACGATGGTAGGTGGATTGGGATCATGATTGCTCCGTGTGTATCTCCTTCTCGAAGCCACCCTTTAAGCTTTTGAAAATGTATGGAGTCACCAAGGTATATGCAGCCTTGAAAAGCTTTCTGAACTCCTGCTACCTTTAGAAGTTCAGCTTCTTGATTTTAGGAATGAGTAATCTTCAGGCTCCCGGCAGACGCACCAAAATGTTATCACAAAATCTGATCCTGATAGGCTGCTCACCAAGTAGACTTCATGTAACTTTTTCAAACCAATATTTTGGTTGAGGCTTAGCCTCCTCAACCTGAGAGGGCTCTCTCAAAGGTTTATTATTTTGATTAATGAATAGATGGCAAACTCTAAAATAAAAGGATAAAATGTATAACTGGTTGTATCACAGATTAGCAAACATTCATTGGGCCATGGAGTCAAGATATTCTTCAACAAAACATCATAATCTATTTAGCATGGAAGTCAAGGCACTTGGAGTCTAGGTTAATAAATAAAACAGTAACACAGTGAAAAACACAGTTTATTTGCATGTGAAGGAAGTTAGAGCGTTGTCAAATGAATTCTAAGTAACACATACAAATACTAATACAAATAGATAATGAGGAAGGCCATAGAAATATGATACACATAAACTCCTTATGAATCTTGAGTTGTCAAAACAGATCTCTGTATTAAGTTGAAAAAGACAAAGTCAACTACAATAACACAGTCAATTATTGATGAAAATGCCCAACCCTTGTAGAATTCGACTTCATGCTCTATATAGAGAATTTACAATCTAGTATTCCTTGATCCTCCACTAGAGAATTCGAAATCTCTTATTTTGAGACCTTTTCTAATCTTAAACATGCCATTAATTACAAAGTGATAGCTTCACTGCCTTTGAAAAAGTCCTAGTTCTAATAGGAGTGAAACTCCTAAATATGCTTGCAAAAACCTTATATAAACTTAAATACTTCCTTTTCCAGCTGCAATCCCATGTATTCAAACTTTGATGATGCTTCCACCTTTGAAGTAATCCTGTTGATGATGCTGAAAACTATCCTAAAAATTAGGAGACAGGTTTCCTGCTTTTTAGCCCTTAACTTCCATTTTCATCTTCGAACACTTGTTAACATTGATAGCTTAGTTTCATATGTGTCACATGTGTTAATCATTGCCTTGAAACCTTTAATCTTCCACCTGTGCAAATAAAAATCTCTGAAATAGTGTAAAAGGGTATGAATATGTTTGTGCTACGAAAGTAGCCTTTTTTCGTAGCGCAATTTGTATGTAATTGAAAACTTTCCTTTAACCACTTTTTTATTATGTTTTACAATTGGAGCCTTTACCTATAGTCTCCATGCTTCCACTAGCAACATTTAAACTCAAAACCCATCAAACTTATCTCCAAAATTCATATGTAAAAGTGCAAAAAGTCATCTTCAGCAGTTTCATAGCGCGCTACGAAACTACTGTGTAAGTTTATTTCAAAACAGTCTTCAGAAATTTTTTAAGGTGAGGATATTTACACTTCACAAGGACTGATATTTTTATCAAACAACATAGTAAATTAACCTCAAAAAGATGATTGTTATCAAAATTGGTCTTCACCTTAATGAAAAACTGAGTTAAAATTTATCATTTTTCTACACTGTTCCATTACTCTGTTTCATTGTTGCTTTAGCATTTCTTGAGATCTTGTTAGCTGGATTTATAAGTCCTCAACCTGTTTCCTTAGTCTCATGTTGTTGGTCCTCAAATGAGTATTCATAACCCTTACAAATCTTGCTTCTTTTATGGCTGGTACAGTCCAAGTGAAATATCGTGCTTCACTACTAATTATTTCTGGTTTAGAAACTTTATCACCTTCCCAGAGGATTTTCATCCTCTTGAAACTTGTTTTTTCAATAACATTCTTTCTAGCTCTCTTCTTTAATCTAACAATTTCATAATTAGTTAATTTAAACTTTTCCTCCATCTCTTCATAACTGATTTTCTCTGTTTGTGTGGAGAATACTCTGTTTTGGCCCTTTCTGGTATAGGTGAAGAAAAATCTATAAATTCTTCATGCACGGTAGATGTTTCCTCTGTTTCTTCTATCTCAACATTAAGCTCTTGCAATTTCTTTGACTGTCTGGTTAGAGGCTTCCTAGCCTTGAAGACATATGCTGCATCCTCATCATTGAACTCCAATTTTTTAGATCACTTCGTCTTTTTCTGTTTATCTTCATCAATTATTATGAATTCAGCTTGTACCAAATGGGACTCTTCTATGTCTATGGCTTGCAATATAACATCTAAATTTACCTTTAGACCTGGACTGTCACTTGTTCCTGAAAACACTGCTTTCCCCTTTGCTTTTGCAACTTGACTCCTAGTCAATCTCTGTTGAACTTGTTTATCACTTGATTGTTTCTGTGCAATTTCTTCAATTTCATCTAACCTTTGTTTTGTAGATTGAGGAGTTTCTTTAATGACAACTGATGTCTTTCCTACATGTTCTTTCACTTGTTTCCTAGGTTTTAACTTCACAAACCTTTTTGTCCTTGTCACTATAGGTTTACTAGATTCTGCTGGTGGAGTTTCTTTTTCCTTAGGGTTACTGCCTGTAGTTTGAGCTTCTACTCTAAATCCAAATAAAAATAAAAATGATGAACATTCTCTGTTAATATTTTGGAGTTCATTTAAAACCATCAGTTTGATTAGACCATGGTGAAATAGAGAAGTTTCACACCCTTCAGATTTCATTTGAACCTTGTTTGCTATCTTAGCTATGCTTTTATACAGGAAAAATGGAAAGTCTAAAGATATCATGGCTGTAAAATGTAACAGAAGTTTAAAATGGTATGAATAAACATTATGATACCTGCCCTCGCATGTAAAGTACCTCTGGATATAGAAGAGTAGATCTTCATAGCTCTCTTTGATGTAGCTCCTGGGAATTGCATTGTTTGAATCCATATTTGTGAATTATGGATTTAGAAACACCTTGCATGCCTCCATGTCAAATCTGAAACACTTAAACCATGTTTCTTGCCCTCTAGGAATCTCAGTTACCAAAGCTATGGTCTCAGGAGTAACTGATAAATTTAATATTCTAATCTTTGTGTTTGAACCACTGAAATGCAAGGCAAATTCTTTTGTTACCTGACTGTGTCCTCCCTGCAACTTTTCACAACAATTCAAACACCCTGCCTTCCTGAAGGCCTCTAACACTAGTTTGTCTTTAGCTAGAGCTCTTGTGCTTTCAGGTTCTGACCTTAGGCAATGCCCTGACCTGTGATTTTTCTTCTCTTCTGTCATTCTTGCACTCAGAAATTTCTTTCTGCTTCCTGTAGAATCTGATTATCAGCCTCGCTTGAATTCAAAACAGTCAGCCTCACTTGTTAGCCTCGCTTGATAATGGATGAGGAAAGCTTTGGTGTAATATGACCATAAGATTAACACTTGAAAAAGATATGTTGAAGTGTTTTGCATGAAAATGGGAATAAGTAATCAATCTTTTCAAATTCGAACTTGCCTTACATAATGAGACCTCTATGATTGCAATGATGAGTTTGAATGGCTACACGTTTTGGAAATGACCCCTAACTGACACCTAATGATGAAAACTTAACGGATTCTGGCTGATTTGATGATTTGACATGACTTCCCTACGAATTTTCGCTTTCGTAGTGCGCTTAGTGCATTTTCGGGGATATGCACTATGAAAGTAGTAGCGCTTTCATAGCGCAAAACTGTTTTTTTTAACTGGCTGCACTACGAAAGTGCAGTTTCGCGGCTTATTGTAAAAAAAAAATTCAAAGTTTAAAAAATGACTTGTAAATGGCTGATGGGACCTTTAAAATTTATTTGGAAATGAAAATGACACTTTGAAGACTTAAAACCCTATTACTTACCCTTTTAAGAATGAGATGACTCAAGTCCCATTTAACACCATAACTAGAAACAAGGTAAACTTTCATATTTTAGAAAAAAAAAAAAACTTGTATAGTGATAACAATATGAAAGCTAAATGAAACAAAACAATTCATAACCCTTGAGTCTCAGACCATATAACTTAGTAAATCCCGTTTAAATATAACATTCAAAAAAAGAGTTTGGAGAACCCCAACGCTGTTATTATTCCATCAACGTACTCACAAAATACTCATATAATCCCTCTAATTCTCAAGTTGGAGGTCCAGACCCTTTTCTAGGGCAAGGGGTGTAGTACATTAACTGTAACATAATGAAAATAAGGAAAAGAGACTAGACTTGGGTGAAACACCGGTGACATTGTAGTGAGTAGCGCTATTTCTCGAAATCAAAATCAAGAAAAACTTATCAAACAAGAGGAAAGCTGGATTACCTAAGGAACAAAGGAAAATTGTGAGAACAATAAAATTACATGAAAACCTTAATTTACCTGAAACAAAATTCTAGTAAAAACCCTTGGCTTACCTGAGATAGGTGACCATTTTGTTGGAAAAGAAAAGCTCCTGGGTACCCCTACAATGGAGCAAATTTTTTCTAATATTGGTTACCAGGAAACAACAAGTAAGGAAGAAAAATAGTAGAGTCAGAAATGGGTGCATGTTGCCATGAATCCAAGCCGGAGGTTGTGACCATAGTACTCTAAACACTCGGAGAGGCATTGAAAACAAAGACTAGAGTCACTCCTTTCCAACCCTTCGCAGAAATTTGTGGTGTGAAACAAGGCGAAGTGATACCACTAGTAAGAACCCTCAAAGAAAAAACAACTAATTACAATAGTAGACAAGAAGGAAGACCCTAATTGGTAAAATTCTAACCTAGAATATGTTGTAGACCAAACTCTCCAAGTGAGAATAGAATCAAATGAGCGCTAGGGCAGGGGAGGGGCTAGGTAGTTTCCCTAACTGTCCTTGGTAGCTTTCCCACCATCCAATCAGGTGGTGCAAACTAATGACCGAATGGAATACACCTGTTTGGAGTACACCTAGCAAAAAAATTCAAGAATTTTGAGAATTTTCTAATGCTCCAGGGTATTGGGTATGGTATCAATCAAAACCACACCATTATAATTAAGTTTGGAAGGAAAAAAATCCATATGGGTATATGAGTTTAGAATTTCTATAATGTTGTAAAACATACTGTCAACCTTTATATTTAGGTCACATGAAATTTGGGTGTTATAAACCTCAAAATTTAGCCAATGTTTTTTTTTTATGATAAGTAAATTTTATATAGTAGAACATGTTACAATTGGTATCAGAGCAAATATTACAACACTATGGTAAGTTGGGTTGTAATAGAAAAACTATCCATGTGCACAAAAATAAAATGAGAAGAGGATATGGAAGCATGCCACCACCAAGGCCCCATCACATAGAACCAAAGCCAGAGATGTGTGTTGATCTGGAACATGACCCCCACAATACTAATGCATTATTGCTATAACTGGTGAAAAAAATATGAGCTGAAATGACAAACTTACGAACTGATAATGAAAACTTAAAGATGAAGCGAGAACGAATTGTAATGTTCCAAATCTGAAACTCTGCAATGAATAAGTTGTATAATAGTCTTTTTATGACGAATAAGGTTAAAATATACATAAGAAACACATAGACATCAGCAAAGTGGAAGCTACAGCAGCAACTGGTATTTCGTTTCATGATCCGGAAAGTGGCGAAAAAGGGTGTTTTATGCCCTAAAAAGGTTGTTTTCAGAAATGAGCGTGAAAATAAGCAGGGAAAACGGTTGGATATGATATCTTATGTCATGAGGGACCTATGCTCCAAATTTCAGCTCAAACTAATGCTTCTAGCTATACTAAACAGCTCCTCCTTTCCCGACAAGGCTAGAAAACATTGATTTCCCATGACTTTACTAAACAAAAATTTCTGAATACAGCGAGAGCGTAATTCCCATGAGGGTTTCTACATAAAATGATAAATGAAATCTGATATGAAGTCTATATTAATAAAATGGTAGAAAAATGGAGGTTTAACATCATTTATACAAAGAAAAATACACCTGGCAAAGGTTTCCAGCAAAATGCATGAATAACAAATAGTGCTGCAAAGAATAATGCAGTTACTACATCTATGTATTAAACATGGCTGTACATGACATGAGATATCAGAATAATACAAATATATGGCCCTAGTCCTCTCATTAGAACTTCCGGAGGGAAATGAGCACCTCCTCCTCAAAGATTTGCATCAAATCAAAGGGTGTAGCTGTGTTATTGCTACTGCTGCATAAAGGACGTAGTTTTCTAAAGGAGACTACAATGTGGTTGAATGTGGATGAATGGCCCCAAGCCAAATACTTAAATGAAGCTGAAATCCTTCTCTCTTGATCCCTTAAGCAAGCTGATCCAAAGAGATGATGGAATTCCTGCACAGGAATCCCTTGCACTAAGCAGTGCAACAACTCCAGCTAAATCGCTGAAGTATGCAATTGGTCTCTAGTCCAAGAAAGCTAAATACATGAATGATCTCCCTTTGATGCTATGCCTTCCTTTTATCTTTGGTGAGCCTCCTCACCCCAAACCCCACACATTGTTGAGGTGACTTCTTCATGAAGCTTCCTCTTTCAAAACTGTGCTACCCTAGCTTGCTTCCCTCCTCTTGTGGCTGCATTGTTGACTTGGTCAACTAATCCACCTCCAATGCCTCTTTTCACACTAGGGATCTTCAATCTAGTTTACATATGTGTCTTAGGGTGATTCTTGTTCATATTGAACCGTTTCGCTTAGGTGATCTCTTCCTCCTCAAGAATGCATGTTGACTTAGTCAAACTTGACGATGTCCTCATCTATTTTTCCCATGTTCACACTTGTAAGTGTAAATTTGAGCTCCTAAAGTGATCCCCTTCCTTCTTAAGGTGGAAATTATTCATATTTTTATTGTTCATGGGCTCCCTTACCCATTTATTCTTCTCCTAGGTGAAAGTAGCAAAATATAATGTTCCAAATTGCTATGTGAAAATTTGGGAACATTACAGTCCTCCCATCCCAAATGTTGCTTGTCCTCAAGCAACTGCAAGGATAAGACTGAAGAGTATCCTCTCCTCCCATGTAGCAACCTCGTATGATGCAACCATCCAAGGATAAAGGTGTTGTATCATCAATATATCTCCAAGTTTCTCCTCCCAAGTGTGCAAGCCATCTATTGGGGAACATCCCAAAGAGCTAACATGATGTGACAATGAAACATCCATGGGGGCAACAATGGGTTGTTCGAAGATCCCCTTGAAGCATGAGGGCTGATATAGATTGGGATTCATTATCCCCATTTGAATCTCTCTTCCCGAAGCTATCAACCAAACAAAATGACCCACCCTCTAAAATGGTAACTCATCATCCTCCACCTGAAGCTTCGGAAAATTAGGTGGGCTGAAATTCTAGACATGGTAGACATAGTAGCCTACCCCACACTGTCTTCCTCTCCAATTAAGACAAGTGTAGAGGATTTTTTGATCTTGGGCTGCAATAGTGTTTCCCTCAAATGGCAAGAAGGAAGCTAAACCTCCAAAGGTCCCTCTCCCAGAGCTGTGAGTCAAGCTGGCCCAAACCATATCATACATGATGGACAAGAACTTACCACCATATGGCATCCCATCCATCTCATGGTCCTCCTCAGAAAGAAATAAATATTTTTCTATAGAGGCCATGTCCCTTCTCATGCTCCCCTCAGAGCATGCAATGCAGAAAGTGTGGGGATGCTTCTACCCCAAGAACACATCCACTCCATGTGTCCCCCGTCCAACCATGCTCCTCATATAGGCAAGAATGATATCAACAAGTAGGATCATGATCATCATCATAATGAAAGAAAGACTGAAGGTTTTATGTGGTGCTGGAAGGTACCAATAGTCTTCCAACTAGTCAGAGCGCAATATTCCCCACTGCAGCTTCAGAAAATAGTATGGAAAGTTGTCTCCTGACAAACGACTTGTTGTATAAGTCATCACACCCACTAGTAAATAGTAGATGGCTGAGTATGTCAACTGAGCACACAAGAAGCAACCATATACTTGCCCTGGATCATACATTAGATGGTTGTCTCCCTCATGATAGTTGGCAAGAAATAGACCATGGAGCCTAAAGAGAAATTTTCCCCTTTGAAGAGAAATGTATTACAAACAAATGGTAAGAGAAAATTATTGTATGGTATAATCAATAAATTCAATAATATAATTCTTACCATGTAATGAAGACAAGAGGGTGACAAGATCTATAGATGAATCCTCCATAGTGGCATGATATACCCATATGAAGAGGAATGAACCACATGCTCCATGAAAATCCTCCTTCTTATGCTTGGAAATCCAAGTCAAGGAGATCATACCACAATAATCAATGAGTCCATCCACCATTCTGCTATTCTCACCTCCTCTATGCCCACCAAGTGCATCAAAAATGAAGTGATCCTGGGAACACTCCATCAATAAGCTCATGCTCCAAAGTGACAGCACTATTAGCCTATGCAAATAGGCTCCTGCCAACTCATAAATCCATTATCTGACATGCCCAATGTCAAAGACTCCTCCCATAATGTTGCCATCTCCTCCTATTGCAACATCATGCAAAATGTGAGAGCAGTTTTTCCTTGCTCTCTCTCAATCCTCCAAAGAAACAAATTTCTCTACTGCCTCAACATACCTCCATCATATGACTCATGTGGTGAAGAAATAATGATTCCATCATCACAATGCATCCACACTCCTTGCTGCCCCATGATGAAATTATCCTGCCAATCTTTCTTCCTTTTCTCACCCCATGGGAAAGGACATGACATAGGGTGACCAAACTCTCTCAAGAGTAGCCAACGCAGCATTGCCTCTTGCTGCCGAGTGTCATAGACTTGCAAGAGGTTTACTAATCTCTTGCCTCCCATCCACATCCACTCAACTCCATGTGGATGCCTCCTAGCCTTCTCCATCTTGGCATTCCTCCAATGAGGTCTACCATCCTCCCATATCAGAGTTTCCTCTTTGCATTTAATAAGAGGCTGAAATAAAACTCCTTGGAGACCTCCAAGAAAATATCTCTCATCAATGATTATATTGGACCCATAAGGATCCAAAGGGGATGAAAGCAAAGCCTCCTTGCTGCTACCACTTGACAGCGTTGTAACCCTCCTCCAGGGTATTCTAGTTATCTCATTTATCAACTCCTGGATGAATATTTTCTCCTGCATGACTTTGCTTGGAAACAAGTTCACCCCATCCTCCAAGAATTCATACTCGAACCTCAAGGGTTGTGTGTAACTCATCAGTGATGCATGAGGTTGATGGTTCAATTCTCCCTTGAACCCTCCAAGCTTGCAAAGCGCAATGCAATCCTACTATTCTATCTTAGCAATACAATTCGATCCTGGGCCATAGGCAAACAAATCTCCAAATCTCTCCATAGAATTTTCTGAAATGTTAAGACATGGAAATTTATGGATACCTTTATGAGCCTTTGGAACATCTTGTATGGCTGCAAGAGTCCCTCTCATCAATGTGTTGGCTGATCCAACTGCTACTATGGGTGGCTGCTCTCTCAAGGTTATGACAGTGCTGGTACTTGCCTCCTCCCATGGTGGTGTGGGCCTATTCTTCTCTGACCTCCCTTCATCAAAGGTTCTGATCAGCTCTTGAGTGAACTTAGAAATGGAAGTCACTCTTGTGTGGCTCAAGTGATTGCACCACCAAGCATTGGCTTCACCCTCCAGGTGCAACGCTGCAACTTCTGCTGCCTCCTCCTCTACCACTGGATGAAGTAGGAAGAATTCCTCAAACTTCCTTGTCCAAGCTCTTGTTGTATTTGACCCATCAAATTTAGACAATAGGAGCCTATTACCTCTGATCTCTCCTTTGCTGCAGGGTCTTCTCTCCTCTCTCAGTTAAATAAACTGAGGAAAATCTAGGGTTTCTTTGATAGCCCTAGGTTGGCAGTTGTATTCTGCCAAATATCCACTTAGGATTTCATGCTCTAAGTGGTCTCCTTACTCTTCACCTCCTCTATGAGAACAGGAAGTGCATGCATCTTCTTCTGCTTCTCGAAACCTTATAGAGGTCGCACTGCAATTCTCTCCTCCTTGAAACCCTCTTGGAGTTTCAATGCATTTCTATTCTTCTTTCTTCTTGGATATGAAAATGGATGAGAGTAAGCTCATCCTATCCATCATTTTGTTCTCCTCTCCTTCTTATCTTCTGAGTGGATCTGAAATCCACAAGCTAAGCCAAGATGGCAGCTCTGATACCACTATAATGTTCCAAATCTGAAACTCTGCAATGAATAAGATGTATAACGGTCCTGTTATAATGAATAAGCTTAAAATATACATAAGAAACATGTATACATAATTTTTAGCCACAACAGCAACTGGTACTTCGTTTCATGATCCGGAAAGTGGCGAAAAAGGGTGTTTTATGCCCTAAAAAGGTTGTTTTCAGAAATGAGCGTGAAAATAAGCAAGGGAAAGGAGGAGTTACTGCATCTCTATATTAAACATGGTTGTACATGACATGAGATATCAGAATAATACAAATATATGGCCCTAGGCCTCTTATTAAAACTCCTGGAGGGAAATGAGCACCTCCTCCTCAAAGATTTTCATCAAATCAAAGGGTGCAGTTGTGCTGCTGCCGCTGCTGCATAAAGGACGCAGTTTTCTGAAGGAGACTGCACTGTGGCTGAATGTGGATGAATGGCCCCAAGCCAAATACTTAAATGAAGCTCAAATACTTCTCTCTTGATCCGTTAAGCAAGCTGATCCAAAGAGAGGATGGAATTCCTGCATAGGAATCCCTTGCACTAAGCAGTGCAGCAACTCCAGCTAAACAGCTGAAGTATGCAATTGGTATCTAGACCAAGAAATCTGAATACATGAATGATCTCCCTTTGATTCTATGCCTTCCTTTTATCTTTGGTGAGCCTCCTCACCCCGAACCCCACACATTGTTGAGGTGACTTCTTCATGAAGCTTCCCCTTTCAAAACTGCGCTGCCCTAGCTTGCTTCCCTCCTCTTGTGACTGTGTTGTTGACTTGGTCAACTAATCCACCTCCAATGCCTCTTTTTACACTAGGGATCTTCAATCTAGTTACATATGTGTCTTAGGCTGATTCTTGTTCATATTGAACTGGTTTGCTTAGGTTATCTCTTCCTCCTCAAGAATGCATGTTGAATTAGTCAAACTTGACTACGTCCTCATCTATTTTTCCCATGTTCACACTTGTAAGTGTAAATTTCAACTCCTGAAGTGATCCCCTTCCTTCTTAAGCTGGAAATTATTCATATTTTTATTGTTCATGGGCTCCTTTACCCATTTATTCTTCTCCTAGGTGAAAGTAGCAAAATCTAATGTTCCAAATTGCTAAGTGCAAATTCAGGAACATTACACGAATTTTGAAAAGTCTTTATGATAGGCAGAATCAGAGAATTCTAAACCCCATCCTAGAAGATGAAAACAATGATGAGGCACAAAAATTGAGAGAAGGTAACCCAAAAGATGAAGGGGGAGGGGGTCGAATGGACCATGATGAGGAGTCTGAAAATGTCTCAAGTGGTAGAGGAGGAAAAAGACAGAAGGTTGAGCTGCAGGGTGAATTTAAGAATATTAAACCTCCATTTTTCGATGAGAAATAAGAGGAGACAATAGAAGCCTCACTAATTAATATCAAAAAATATTTGCAGATCTATGATTACGATGACAATTTAAAATCTAGGTTAGTAATCTATGAATTACAAGGGAAAGGCACCTTGTGGTGGGAGGATATCAAAATAGTACGAAGTATTGATGAATAGGAGCTAACCTGGGAGAAATTTTAGAATAATTTTAAGGAAAACTGTATCACATAACATTTTTATGACGAAAAATATAAGGTGTTTCATGATTTAAGATTGGGTAGCAGACAATGGATGAATTTGTAGCTAAATTCACTTCTGTCTTAAGGTATGTACCCTACATCCGAGAGGAAAAATATAAGGTACAATGCTTTTTTTGCAGCCTACAATTTTATATGAAAGAAAGGTTGGAGTTTGATAATCCAAGGACAACGGATGAAGTTGTCTGAAAGGCCCAGATCTACTACCATTATATGAAGTAGAAAGGAGAAGGGAGTAAGGTCTGGCCCAATAAAAAGGGACAGAAAAAGTTTCAAAATAGTAAGAATGTTAGACCATTAGGAGTCAAGACTACACATTAAAAACAATTCAATGGATATGGAGGATGAAATCAAGTAAAACCTAAGGTATCGACTGAGACTTGACAAGCCGAAGCGTCCAACAAACTAGAAGCTAGGAAATCATAGAAACCGCCATTGCAGTGTTGGGGTTTCGGGGAGCCTCATTATTAAAAAAATGGTCCTGAGCATGCTAGAACTAAACCATTTATGAAAATCTAGGAAGATTCTATGGTAGGGTAAGTAGCAAGAAGCATGGAACGAATTAACACTACATTAGAATACCATCAGGAAGAATATCAACTTTCCATGGTGGAATTTAAAGATACCTTGGCTAACCATCTTGTTTCCATTTTATTAGACCCAGGTGCAAGTTTAAGTTATATCAGTCAAAAAATAGTTGATTTGTGTCATTTGAAAAGGGTTAAATTTAAGAATTTGTGGTTAGTTCAGATTGCCACTGGAGAAAAAAGGAGACTGACATATAAGGTTGAAGACTGGCCCATTGAGATAAGAGGGTAACAGATCATTTTAAATATGAATATATTACCCTTAGGATCATATGGAATACTCATAGGAATGGAATGGTTAGATGAACACTGTTCCTTAGTGGATTGCAAGGACAAAACCATTATTTTCCTCATGGATTAAGGTGTAAGGAAAAAAATCCAAGGGATTCGAAGGGTCATTAAACTGTGACCCATTACTACTAATCAGTTACATAAAATAATTTGTAAGGGCTACCAGATATATGTTGTACAAGTTTCCTTCACTAAATCAAAAGATAAGACAACTACCCTAGAGGAAATACCAGTGGCGCATGAGTTTTTGGATGTCTTTCTAGAGAAAATTATGGGGTTACCACCAAAAAGGGAATTTGAATTTACCAGAGTTGATACCTGGAGCATCTCTCGTGTCTAGAGCCCCTTATCGAATGAGAATACCTGAGTTGACTAAACTTAAAATTCAGCTTGAGGAGTTGCTGGATAAAGGATATATCCACCCAAGTCTGTCACCTTGGGGGGGTTCCAGTATTATTTGTAATGAAAAAGGATTGCACCTTGCAGTTATGCATCGATTACCGACATCTGAACAAGTTGAAAATCAAAACAAGTATCCGCTGCCAAGTATTGATGAATTTTTCGACCAAGTTAAGGGTGCAACTATATTATGCAAAATAAACATAAGGTTGGGCTACCACCAAATGATAATTAATTATCAAGATATCTATAATACAACATTCAAGACTTGATACAGTCCGTTAGGGTCCCATGATTTAGCAGATTGGTAGACCAAATGCACAGGGTAACATGAAACCAGTTTTTGGAGTCCTAGGACCTAGCCTTCCTGGACTCAGAGAGGGCTCTCTCTATTATATGCAAATGATGTGAACTTGTTTGCTTGAGATGGTTGATTTTAGGCTAGTTGTGAAGTTTAGGGTTTTGTTTGTTTGGTTGGGTTGGGTAAAATGATCAAGTGGAATAGGTGGAATGAGAGGTCATGAAATCATGTGGGCTATGCATTCTATGAAAGTCATGGATATCTCAACAATGAGTCAGAGTGCATCACAAGGCAAATCTAGTGTAGTCAATGGATATTTTAAGGCTATGTGTGAAGTGAAATGGACATTAAGTCAGGGAAACAAAGTAGGGCAAAGAGAAGTTAAGAATCCTTTTTCATAAACCCATAAACAAGAAGGTCTCAAATATTGAAAAGCAAAAGATAATAATCATGAGATAGGGCAACCATTTACTCAATGACAATACTAAAAACAAATAGGCATCCAAGATGAAAAATTTAGTGAAACACATAAAGCAGGAAATCCTATCTAACTTTAGTGATTTCACCTAGAAAGTTTGAAAACATATAAGATAACAATTAAAATTAACCAATGAAGAGGGAACTCCTAGACATCATCAATCAAGCTATAAAGAAATTTGAGGCAAAATGATAAGCATGGGCAAAGGGCAAGATCGGAACAAGACCTCTTTAGCCTAACCTAACAAGTAATAATTTCAAAGAGAGATTTCAAAACAGAGTTTAGATAGCATCAAATAAGCAGGGCTTACCATAAAAAATATTTGGAAACTAGTATATTAATCCATTGATGAAATAAACAAGCATAAAGAGGCCTAAGGAGCAACTAATAATTCCTTAAAAACACCTAGCAGAGGAAAACACAAAGACAATATCAAACAGGAGGACTAAGGTGCCTCAAGCAACATTTCTTAGCCTATACTTTTCTGATCGACTGCAACATAGAAATATGGACATAATAATAAACAAAAAAAAATGAACAAATTAGAGACACATCACCATTTACCAAACCCATGGATCCTACAAGCAAGCTTTCATCATCATCAATCAAAGCATATCATTCACAAGCTCCATAACACCAAATTTCTCTTTAACCTCAAAGAACCATGTATTGCTCTCAAAACTCATCAAAAGCCAACATTTACAATGAGTCCTCAATGCACTATTTAACCAGCAAGGAGGAGAAAAACCTAATAGAATATCTAGAAGCCTATTGGCTAATCAGAAATGTCACTATTTTCCTTGAGACCTTGCAAGGCCCAAGGCACAAAATATCTAAAACAAAATAGCTTTTCGGGCATTTTTAGCAAAGAAATTGATGTTTGAGGTCTAACAAGCCTCCTAAAACTTTCCAAGCGTACATTTTTGACTTTTCCTCTGCTAAGGGCGCAACACTGTGTTTAGGAGGAATTTCCATCCCAAGGGCATAGCACAGGAGCAGGAAAAATGGGTCATCTTGTAGCAGTGTTTTTGAATGCCTTCCTGATGTCAGAAAAGGCTCCATGATGACTTGTTGGAAATCCCTTGAAGTATAATTTCCAGATCTACCCTTGTTTCTCTAATCTGACCTCTACAACTTGTTCAAAAAGTAAAAATTCCAATGCTGGTAAAGGCACAACACATGTCCTGAAAAGCAGACAAAAAGGTGAATTTTGACCCTTTTGGAGGACCAAAACAACTCCAACAGATCTAAAACTTTATGGGAATGCTATATTTTTGATGAGGATCACAAAAATGTAGGATTTCCTCCTAAAGATGCTCTGAAAAAGAGCGTAGCACCATGTGTGATACCCCCTTGACCCTCAAAATTAGCAAAAAAAACAAACTTGTCAAAATTCTCCCAAATTTGGTGAATGAGTGCCTCATGGGTTTTTGGAAACCTGTAGAGAGGCTTGTACCAAGATTCCAAGCCTAGTTTGGCCGTTTTCTTCTTTTAGTGCCTGGAGCTTGTCTTGAGCCTTTTTCAATTTAGCCCTTATCAAGCCTTTGAGCTGATGTAGATGGCAAGGTCTCTTGCCTTTTGGAGGCAACACACACTTGCCTTGATCCTCTTTGATATGTGAGAGGTGTTGGGCACCGAATTTTTATACTTTCTTCTCTCATTCTTACCCTACCTTTCTATCTCTTTATGCCATTATTTATCTTAAAAGCATGAGGTAAAACCCTTCTTCCTATATTTTATGGGATATTTGATTAATGACGTACTTGTCATGGAGGTTTTACCTTTTTACGTATTAACTCCTATATTTCTTCAGATTTGGCTACAACAGGTGCGTCGTGCCTGCAAGTCAAGGCACAACCCATCATTTCCAGCATCTCCCTTATTTTCTTCTACAACATGACAGCCATGGGTGTATCAGCACTATCTTTGGCTTTCTTACGGTTTCTTGTTGGGCAATCCGGTTGCCATTGTAACAATATGTATTTTTGTAACAATGGAGTCGTTGGGAGGAATTGGGGGTTTCAGGACTATGGTATAAAGAAGCCTACGAGTTGTGAATCGAGAGACCCTTACAGATACATAGATTTTTGTAATTATCTTTTTATTATTAATTCAATATACAGTAGCTCGTTGTTTCTCCTATAATCTTTGAGTTTTCGTAGCCCTGATCCAAGAGTTGGGCCCACTCTTGTGATCAGGTGTTGCGTTCTTCTTTATTTTTCTGCAGTACTGTGTTTTGTGTGATTCTTTAATTGTTGTTATAGTCGCGTTAATTGATGTGGATGATTTTTATTTTTGCAGTTCATTTATTTTTGTTACAATGGTATTTATGTTATATATTAAACCTGTGATCTACAGTGGACCATGTGCTTGTATCTGCATATACTTCGTCATTAGTCTTGAAATAACTAACGCCCTCTGGTTGATAATTTATGTGGAAAAAGGATTGAATCTTGTTCATATCTAGACACCAATATTTTGGCGCCATTGTTGGGGAAGGCTAACAAGCACAAGAACAACATATGCAACAGATCTCAGAGTTGATCTCTCGTCTTGAGGTGGGAATCTATTGCCCAACTTCAAGTCCTTAGCGTAAGTGCCTTATATTTTCTTTTTTCTTTCTTTCTTTCCTGTTTCTTGTATCATTTTTTTTTGTAAAATTAAACCCTCGTCTTGGGGAAGGTGTTTTGTAAAACCTTTACCTAAGTCCTGGGCGTAGTCCAGTTTTTCTTTCGTGTCTTTTTTTTTATTATTTCTCGTTTTCTTTCTAGGGGCCAATTTCTCATCCTAGGGAGAGTAGTTTATTACTCTGCTCCAGGTCCTGAACTCTGCTTTCTTTTCTTTTGTTATTTTGTTTCATTTCCTGTGAATTTGTTCTCTCGTCTCAGGGAGGAAGTTATCTGTCCTACTTCAGGTCCTGAGCTATTGATTGATTTTTTCTAATGAACCCTCTCCACAATTTGTATGAACAAAGATCCAAACAAGAGGGGTAGAGGAAGACCCCCAAAGAAAGGGAAGGATTTGGGAAGGAAGACGTATATTCAGGAAATTATTGAAAAATCTATATCTGAGGCATCATCCCATGCTACGAAGTCCAAAGGGCAGTCTGTGGAACAACCAGTGCCATCCATGGTACCAAAAGATTTTCTTTCTACAGCAGAAGATTTAATAAATAGGGTACCATTGGAAGAGAAATCCTTATCAATAGCAGAAGGGGAAGAAGTGGTCAGTAGGGATCATAAGATTTGAGCAACTCTAACTAGGAAGAAGAACCTCAAAAAGGGTTTTCATCCCCAAGAGACCAAGGTAGCACTGTGAAAATTCCCATTGTTGCGTTAAGAGACTCTGATCCAGTAAAGGAATTTTTGAAGGACTTTGAGTCACCAAGGGACCAGGGGAGCGTCGTGCGACCACCTTCGATTGAATCACTCCAGATACCGGCTGCGAAACCGATCAAAATTCCAAGTGAGTATTGGAAAATATTTATGGCACCTATAAGTTCCTCCATTGATTTTCCTATAGGAAACATTATAGGTGATGCACCAATGAGACCCATACCTTTGACAGCCTTGCCTAGTTTTCATGGGCTCTCTTCGGAAGACCCTGATACGTTCCTCTTCGAATTTGATATTGTTTGTCTAGGATACAACTATATGAGTGATGCTCAAAAATTGAAAATATTCCCTGCTACCTTAAAAGGGACAGCCTTGAGATGGTTTATGGGTTTAGGGGGAAGCACGATTAATTCATGGGAAGAAATGAAGAAAGCCTTCTTGGAAAAATACCAAGAATATTATAATTCTTGTGACATCAAGGAGGAAATATTTAAATTTTCACAGAAGGAAGATGAAAATATGGAGGACTGTGTAGAACGATTTAAATACATACTGCATAGATATGGACATAGTGACTTGGATAAGGACATTCTAACGATCATTCTTCTTAGAGCACTCAGGGAAGACTCTCTGAAACTCCTGAATATAGTGGGTAAAGGAGATATTTCAAAAGAAAACTTCAAAAGTGTCTGTGATTACTGTATCAAATGTTCAAGGGGGGCTACAAGAAGTGGACAGGGTATTCGGTCATTAAAGAGCTCCAATGGAAAGGTCACAAAAGCAGAGATTTGGAATCTATTAGATAATCTAAGGACTGATATCTTGAGTACACTAACATCCTAAATGAACACTCTACAGGCAAAACAGAAGTAGATGGAGCTCGAAAAAACCATGGCCATATTTTTCCCTCAGTGCAGGAAGAAACACCCTTTGAAGGAATTCTCGCTGAACACAGTGGAAGCCTGCGCAATCTGCGAACAGACTCATGCAACCAATGCATGTCCTTCCTTGCCCGGGCTGAAAGTAGTTTTCCAAGGAGAAAGAGAGGAAAGCATAGTGGACTAGCTATATTTCATGGGGTAGAAGAAGCCATGGCAACCTCGACCACCGATGGTGAATCCAGGTATGTTTCAGGACCCATCTCAGTATTTTCATAATTTTAGTATGGGTCCCCAATTTGCACCATTTTCAGCCATGTGGCCTCAATACCAGTATCCCCCTTGGTAGCAATGGGTTCCTCAAGCCAGTTTGAATCCTTCATGGAATCAGACTTGGTGTGGATCCCCTCCCACTAGGCAGTTTCCGCAGCCTATGCCTCAGCAACAACTTCAGTTGCCTTCCAATGTTCCCCCAGGAAACCCGGCCGTTAGACCTCAGCTTCCTCTCCAACCCAACCCAAATCCGAATAATAAAGGGGTTCAACAAACAGATACTCTGAACCTTCCATCCTACAAAATTTCTACTGCAGGGCTCAATGAGATAAATCTATGGTATGGCCGGGTAGTAAATGCACCTACTTCACCCATTATTACAAAACAACTTGACGGTGAAGATACAGAACCAAAACAAAGAATAGTGAGTGTGGATCAAAACGTAATAAACCAGACACCTCCCCAAGTTGTTCCTAATCAAGGTCATTTAACATTTCCCCCATATCGTGAAAGATTGACCTTGAGCAAACCAAACCCTCAAGCAGAATTTGATTTTCTAGGGGAAATACAAAATATTTTTGTTAAAATACCCCTTTTACAAGCTATGAGGGATGTACCTATTTATGCAAAAACTCTGAAAGAATACTGCTCAAAGAAACCGGGTAGAAAACCTAAGGATCCATTAACTGTGCATGTAATGGGCAGACTATCCGATATCATGTTAGGAAAGATCATGCCTGTAAAATACAGAGATCCTGGGAACCCAATTCTAACAATACAAATTAATGAGGTTGAAATCCCAAATGTACTGGTGGATTTGGGAGTAGCCATTAACATTATCACTGCTGAAACAATGAACACATTAGGACTTGGAAACATTAAACCAACCCCTACTATCCTGGAACTTGCAGACAGATCCATAATTAAACCAGTAGGTAAATTAAAGGATGTGATCATTTCAATAGACTCATGGCATTACCCTATAGACCTCCTTATATTGCAGACTCGATCTTCAGTAGGTGGTCACCCATTGATCCTAGGAAGACCCTGGTTGGCAATTGCATATGCCTACATAAGATGTCGGTATGGACATATGATCATATCAAATGGGACAGTTACGAAGGACCTCAAGCTTTATTCTCCTGCGAAACCAAGCCCATTTGAAAAATCATCAACCAGTCAAAAACCTCTACCTACAGAAGAGCCTGAACTTGAAAACGAAGATGTTAGACCACTTCTCACTATTGGCCAGGCCCTTCGATTTGAAACAGAGACTGAAGATGATGCCATTAGCGCCTTCATTAATGATTCCAATTCTATTCCTAATCGAACTTAATATATTCTAGAATCTGCTATGAGCTGTGAGACACAGGAAAACATTGAACCAGAAGATGACATAGAAGACATTCCTGTAACCCCATTCCATGATAGTACTCCAATCGAGATTGAACCAAGGAAAACACTTAATATCAACTTGAACCTGTTTGAATCCCAGACCAAACATCTTTTGAAAGTTCTTCAAGAACATCAGGAAGCTTTTGCCTGGGATTATACTGACACGAAAGGTATCCCTGCTAGCCTATGCACTCATCATATTTACATTAAGGAAGATTTCCGCCCTGTAAGACAACCTCAACGGAGGATGAATCCTGCTCTCAAAAATATTGTTAAAGAAGAATTATAAATTTTTTTGGATGTAGGATTCATTTATCCCATCTCAGATAGCCAATGGGTATCCCTGCTAGTTATCATTCCCAAAAAGAATGGTAAATGAAGGATCTGTGTAGATTACAGGGAATTAAATAAGGAAACACAAAAATACCATTTTCCTTTGCCATTCATTGACCAAGTCTTGGACACCTTGGCTGGAAAGAAGTTCTTTTCCTTCCTAGATGGATTCAACGGATATAACTAGATCTAGATAGCCCTAGAAGACCAAGAAAAGACAACTTTCACATGCCCATGGAAAACTTTTGCATATATGGTCCTTCCATTTGGCCTGTGTAATGCTCCTGCTACCTTCCAGAGGGCAATCTTGGAAATTTTTTCTAATTTGGTCGATGATAGTGCCGAAATCTATATGGATGATTTTACTCCATATGGGAATTCATTTGAGGAGGGATTGGAAAATTTGGAGAAGGTACTCAAAAGATGTAAACAGACCCATGTATCGTTGAGTACAATTAAATTCCTTATGATGAGGGAAGAAGGAGTAGTATTGGGACATTTTCTCTCAACCACTGGAATTCAAGTTGATCCAGCGAAAGTAGAGGTAATATTACATTTTCCGGTACCCAAAAAACCCACACAAGTACATAGCTTTCTTGTTTGTGTTGGTTATTATAGGCGCTTTATAGAAAATTTTGCTAAAATAGCACATCCACTATTTCAATTGCTAACAAAAGATGCATAATTTTTGTGGACCGAAGATTGCGAGAGAGCCTTCAAGAAAATTAAAGGGCTGGTGTGCATGGCCCCAATCCTTCGAGGACCTGATTGGGAATTACCATTTCACATACATACTGATGCTTCTCAGACAATAGTAGGGGTTGTTTTAGGATAGCAAGTAGACAAAACACCGTATGCAATTTATTACGTTATCAAGAATCTAATTCCTGCTAAACTAAAATATACGGTGACAGAAAACTAATTCTTAGCTATCATTTATGCTATCAATAAGTTCTGGCGCTACATCACCGAGTACTCTACTATTGTTCATAATGATCATGCAGCAATCAGGTATTTGATGAATAAACCCATTACTCCTGGCCGTATTACGAGATGGTTACTATTTCTTCAAGAATTTGATATTACAATAGTAGATAAGCCAGGAAAAGATAATGTAGTAGCTGATTTCCTATCTAGAATGGATAATAGTGATGAGTGCACACCAATAGAAGACAGTTTTCCCGATGAACATCTTTTTGCAATCTCTACTAAAGCTTCGTGGTATGTAGATATTGCTAGCTATCTTGCTATAGGGAAAATGCCTCCTCATTTTTCATATAGGGAACAATGAAATATTATTCATCATAGTGCTCGATATTCTTGGATGTCAGGGTACCTTTTTCATACAGGAGCAGATGAGCAGATCCGGCGCTGTGTGTCTGAAGATGATATCTATGAAATATTTAAATCTGCCCATGATGGCCCTTATGGAGGGAATTTCATAGACAAAAGAACAGGCTAGAAGGTGCTACAAATGGGATATTACTGGCCTTCCATTTTTCGTGATGCTCAGAATTATGTTAGGAGGTGTGATAGTTGCCAACGCATGGGGCAACCCGGTAGAGCGGATGAAATGCCTTTGCAGGCACAGCTAGTTCTCGAGCCTTTCGAGAAATGGGCTATTGACTTCGTTGGACCCTTTAACCCACCCTCCCAGCAGACATTCCACATCTTGGTCTGTACTGATTACGTCACTAAGTGGGTGGAAGCCAAAGCGGTTGCGAAAGCAACAGAGCAGGTAGTCTCATATTTTCTATTTGAAGAAATTTTTGCTCGGTACGGTACTCCAAGAGAGGTTGTTTCAGATGGAGGAGCACAATTCACATCACACAAGATAGCAAAGCTCATGCAAAAATATGGGGTCAAGCACAAAGTGACATCTCCATACCATCCCCAAGCGAATGGACAAGTGGAAAGTACAAATAAGACATTAGAAAATATTTTGAAAAAAACAGTGGCATATCATCATCGGGATTGGGCTCAGAAACTTCCAGAGGCTCTATGGGCATACAAAACAACATGGCGGAATAAAATTGGGTTTCACCATTCGAGTTGGTTTATGGGAAATCCCCGTTGTTTCCAATTGAATTTGAAATAAGCATGCTCATAACAGGTCTGGAAGTTGGTTTAGATCTATCAGATGCCAAGAAACACCGATTGGCTCAGCTTAATGAACTTGATGAAATATGTTCAATGGCTGTCCAGCGAACTGCTACTATTTAGAAGAAGAGAATAAAATGGCGCGATCAATTTATTAGAAACAAGGTGTTTCAAAGTGGAGATTGGGCACTACTTTATGACTCTCGTTTTAAGGATTTTAAGGGAAAGCTTTGTACTCGGTGGATGGGACCTTATGAGGTGAATGTTGTATTTGATAATGGAACAATTAGGCTAGTCACAATTGATGATACACGTACTTCCTTTATAGTCGATGGACATCGCTTGAGACTATACCACTGGCCGGCCTCTAAGGATGCTTTTATTAAACAACTCTCTGAGAAATATGGTTTGAAGGTTATCAGTGCAAAGAATATTTCCTCTGCACCGTTCCTGTAAAAAAAAATAATAATAATAAAAAAATACATATAAATAAATAAAGAATTATGTTATATTTTCTTGTCTTTTTGCAGGAGCTACGACTAAGGAGTAAAAATAAAGGAATTTTCATGTTGTTGTTACTCGATTTCTGCTACTCTGATGCTGCTACACCAAATGCTATTACTCGATTGCTGCTACTCATGTTGTTGTTACTTGGTTGTTGTTCCTCCGATGCTGCTACACCGAATGCTATTACTCGGTTGCTGTTACTCATGATGATGTTACTCCACTGTTGTTACTCCGCTTCTGTTACTCCGATGTTGTTACTCCACTGCTGTTACATCGAATGTTGTTACACCAATGTTGTTACACCGATGTTGTTACTCCGCTTTTGTTACACCGGATGTTGTTACACCAATTTTATTACTCTGCTGCTATTACACCGGATGCTGTTACACTGATGCTGTTACTCCGATGCCATTTCACTGATGTTGTTACACCGATTCTGTTACACCATCCACATCATTAATCCGCCACCATCCTATCAACCATCCCATCATCCAGGTAGGCCATCAGGTACGCCTCCACATGACTTTTACTGATTTAATTAAATATCCCATGTGAATATTTTAATGCCGCGAACGTCAAAAATTTAAGTCGGGGGGGGTGTCGTCATGCCAAGTACGGTAAAATAATTACCCCATAAGTTAAGAATGACATCCTGCTCATGGTACACCTTAAGAATCACATCAATATGTGGTATCATCATTTAAATCCTATTGGGATTCGCAAAATGTCTCATCCACCCTGTATGAATAATTATTATTTCTATTCTACCACACTTACTATACTATTTTATGATTTTTCTTAGTTTTCGATAATTACCAACCATATTTACCATTACCATCTGTCCATTTTCACTATGTTGTTCCTCCAAATTCAGTACCCACCACCTTGCCCAACGGTGTGCTGCTACAAGTCTCCACAGTATGGGTGGGCTGGCTGTGCGGCATGAACCTGAAAACATAGTTTCAGTTCGTAGAAATCCAGAGGTTTGGCATGTTTTTGTAGTCACAGGATGGGATATCTACTTTGACATATTGCAGGGATTCGATGGAGATATCATAATGGAATTCACACTCAATTTAGAGGAGAACCATTCGTGGGTTAGATGTCTGGAAGTTCCTGTTACAGAGGAAGTAATTGCAGAGGTTATCGGGCAGAGACAGCAGGGGCAACAATGGTTTGCTCAGAATGTTTCTCTCCCGGAGTTTCCCGAATTGTTTTTGCAGGAAGGAGAAAGTGTAGTTCAATTGGGCAGGGGATATGAGCGTAGAACTGTACCATATCCTTGGAACGAAGTTAGAGGTTTCATAATCAAATACATTACCTGCGAGGGTCGGGCCTCAGCTCTGTTCAACTATCACTTTAAAATTCTAACGCACCTTTGATTTCCATAGAATCAGGTGCATGCCCTAAACATGCCATTTTTTCCATTGAAATAACTATAGCATATGGCACGGTCTGCTCGGCGCTCCCACCGGATGATGGCATTACTTTCTAACCATGGATTGGTGTGATTATTGGTAGTTCATGCAATAGGCAGGCTGCGGGTTTCTTGGGTGGAACTCTATGGATCCTCAGAAGAAGCGGTAGCAGCTATGATTGTTGCTAGAGAAGAAGAGCCATCCTCTCCGGTAGGTCAGGTGGAAGAAGAACCTTTAGAGGAAATTGATCAAGAGGAACCCAAGGAAATGGAAACAGAGATTGATAAGGAAGAACCTGAGGAAGAGGATATGATGATTGATCAGGAGGAACCTGAAGAAATGAGTATGGAGGAAGTAATCGGCAACATAGCCAAGGCTGTCACACAAGAACCAACCTCGCTAGAAAAATCCACGAAAGAGGAAATAAGAATGGAAGAGCTAATTAGCGGCACAGACGACGCTGCAAACAAGAACCAGCTTCGCTCGAGGAACCTGCAAAGGCAGGGATTATGTACATTATGCAGGAAATTGATATTGTGATACAGTCGGCAACCTTTGCCAATGAAGAACAAAGGGATGGAATTGTGGACAGAGAAATGGCAAGTGATGATGTTTCGCAAGAAACAGCATCACCTACTTAGATAAAAATGTATGTTGATACAGTTGGGGGTGCTACACAAGAACCACCCCCGATTCGGCTAGAACAGGAGGATTCAACCCGTGGAATCAATGCTGGACCTCAAGAATCGGTACCAACTGTGAAAACGAAGGTGATTCCCGAGGAAAAAGAGGCTAAATAAGGAATGAGTCAGGTGGTCGATACTGTTCCACAAGAACCAGTATCGACCCATGAAGAAGAAGTGATAAGAAAAGGACAAGAGGAAAGAAGGGAATTGAGCCACGAAATCAATGCTGCTCCACAAGAACCAGCATCGACTCTGGTTGAGGTAGTAACGCATGAAGTCCCGGTCCAACCCAGGAATGATTATGAGGGTTATGTTCCCTGTTCTTCGTTATAGTCCCTGATGCCGAGAGGGGCGAGGGGATTTCGCTCTCCCAAATGGTTAGTGGAAGAATTCGCTATTCCCCAGGTATCGAAATTTGTTGACACGGCCAAGGTTGGCCCAAACTCTACTGAACTGGAACAATTGGAGGTTCACTAGGAAGACATAGTTCCTGTAGAAACTTCGGAACACTGAGGGGTCAATGAATTTTCCGGCGAAACAACAGAAGTTTCCGGAAGAAATGGAGAAGAAGAAGGGCCTGTGGGTCGGGGGCCTGGCCAAGAGGGTTTGACGAAAGAATCTAGAGAAGATGCGACAACATTCCATCGCCTCTTGAGCCTGTCGTAGGTCCATAACCTGAATTCACTGTTAAACAAGAATGGGTCGAACAGTGCAAGAAAAGAAGATTACCTCTCAAAAAGAGGTACCAGCTACAATTCAATGAAACCATGAGACTGAAAAGAGAGGTTCGAAGTTTGAAGAAGCAAGTTTCACGTTTAAAAAGGAAGGTAAAAATCTACAAATGGAGGGCAATAAAGCCAAATATTGAAATCTCCACTGCGGCTACCCAGACCGGCCCAATCAAAGAATTGTTTGAAGGTCGAGAATTTGTATTGGTAACTGAAATTAAAAGATGGTAGTCTGCAACGAGCGACCACAAGAAAGAAATAGCTAGGGTTCAAGAATAGACTGTTGGAGTCATTACAGGGTACATAGATCAATTATACAAGGCTCGGCTGAAGCAGGCCAAACAGAAGGCTAAGATAGAAGAGTTGGAAGAACAAGTTCAGTTGCTAAAGACAGATAAGGAGAAGATGTTCTCCCTAGCACAACAGGTAATGGCCTGTAGACCTCTTGCACATAGCTATGCCTTATTCCTTCATGAACAATTTATTTTATTTTGTCTTGAAAGTATATATAAGGAGATTTGGTACGAAATTGAGGACCCCATTCAATTTCTCCATATTTTAAAAATTCATGATGTTATAGGACAACACTTAATGTGTGAGCTCTACATGCATGGGTATTATTTAATGCATGATCAGTCCTTTAACCCCGTTCCATTTGTGGGGGACATCCACTTAAGGGCTTTCACCTCCTATACCATCAATCAAATTAAATGGAGAAAGGCCTGGGATACATTTGAAGAAAATCAAGCCGGAAAGCCATTAATGGTGAGAAGAGAGGATGGTTGGTCCTCAAATATTTACAATAAGCATTATACCTTTGTATAGATTGAGGGCCGTAAGGAACACATGACGGCAACTCAGAAGTGGTGTGCTAACCTGTATGTCGGCTAGATTATGACATTTCGCAAGGAAGCCCTGGACAGTTGTCAGAAAATATGGATGTTGTCTTCTTCAGCCGTCAGGGGAAGAGAACCATTTGGGGCACCTAAATTTGCACATGGCTTAGAAAGAATGCCGCGTTATGTGGCATGTAGTCATACATGTGGGGTTGGATGGATGGGATTAACATTTTGATTTCCCCTTTTATGGCTGCCAGCTGAACAATATACTCCTGCTTATAACGTTGATCCCGATTAGTGGAAAGACATTGTTTTGATAGAAGGATATAAGCCACCAGAATAGAGATGGCTATAGAATATGACCTCACACAACTTCATGCTAATCACAATCAGTCTAATCTAGACCTAAGTAGATAACGAGCTGCATGAGGACATGCAGATAGATCAGTTGGGGGGAGATGTTGGGCACCAAATTTGTATACTTTCTTCTCTCATTCTTACCCTACCTTTCTATCTCTTTGTGCCATTATTTATCTTAAAAGCATGAGGTAAAACCCTTCTTCCTATATTTTATGGGATATTTGATTCATGACGTACTTTTCATGGAGGTTTTACCTTTTTACGTATTACCTCCTATATTTCTTCAAATTTGGCTACAATAGGTGCGTCGCAGCCACAAGTCAAGGCACAACCCATCATTTCCAGCATCTCCCTTATTTTTTGCTACAGCATGATAGCCATGGGTGTATCAGCGCTATCTTTGTCTTTCTTACGGTTTCTTGCTGAGGAATCTGGTTATCGTTGTAACAATATGTATTTTTGTAACAATGGAGTCGTTGGGAGGAATTGGGGGTTTCAAGACTATGGTATAAATAAGCCTACGGGCTGTGAATCGAGAGACCCTTATAGATACACAGATTTTTGTAATTAATATTTTTATTATTAATTGAATATATAGCAGCTCGTTGTTTCTCCTATAATCTTTGAGTTTCCGTAGCCATGATCCAAGAGTTGGGCCCACTCTTGTGATCAGGTGCTACATTCTTATTTCTTTTTCTGCAGTACTATGTTTTGTGTGATTCTTTAATTTCTCTTACAGTCGCATTAATTGTTGTGGATGCTTTTTATTTCTGCAGTTCATTTATTGTTGTTACAATGGTATTTGTGTTATAGATTAAACCTATGATCTACAGCGGACCATGTGCTTGTATCTGCATATACTTTGTCGTTAATCTTGAAATAACTAATGCCCTTGGGTTGATAATTTATGTGGAAAAAGGATTGAATCTTGTTCATATCTAAACACCAACAAGAGGAAGAAACTCACATTTTTTTACTAGAATTCTCTTACCATGACTGATCTCAAGATTTCCTTTCCTTTCATCAATGATCTCTGCATTTATGTCTTCTGGATTTTGTTCTTGACTGCCCTCTTGAGAGGTAATTTTCATTTTCCTTCATGTTAACATCACTGTCATGACCTTTGCCACTATCATCAACCTTTTGACTGTCCTTTTGGTTCATAGTGTCACTGTTGTTATCATTATTAGGGCTATCAGTCATCATGTTTTCTTCTTCATCCTCCTCCTCTGTGTTTGCAGCATTATCATTGCCATCATCATTTTCTGTGTTGTCACTGTTAGAGGTGTCTCTGTCAATATCTTCATTACTGTTTGGAGTATTTTCATCATTTCCATCCTCTTCCATAACTTCTACATTGTCATTTTGTTCTAAACTATCCTCTTCATCATTTTCATTATTTTTCCCATTTTCATGCTTACTGTTTTCATACTCATCACTATCATGTTCACTTCCCTCTTCTTCTAATTATGCCACTATCTCTTCTTCAAATTCTTCCTCTATCTCTTCTTGATAATCATTTGTTTCTTCCTCCTCATTTGGCTCACTACCTTATTCTTCTTCATTGTTCTTCTCATTGCCTTTGTTTTCAGAATCTGCCTCATCACTGCTTGCATCTGCCACTTCTTCATTGCTTGCATCTGCCTTTTATTCGTTGCTTTCATCTGCCTCTTTTTCATCTGTTTCTTCCTCACTATTTGGCTCACTTCCCTATGCCTTTTCAGTGTTTTGTGCACTATTTCCCTTATCATCATTATCATTATGGCTCTTATCTTCACTACCATAGTCCTCTTATTTCTGATATTTGATCATTGCTGCTTTGAACAAAACCCTAGGACTACATAATAAAAATGAGATGAAGGGATGGAGGATGGCAGTCTTTGCAAATGAATGATATGGATGGGTGAATGGCAATGGATTTGTCAATCCTTTTGTGATTCAGAAGACTGATTTGGTGAATTGGGTGAGTGAAGGCACAACTTTTAAGTGAATCAATGATTTGCAACAATGTACCCCTATGTTGTCATTGACTCCCTTTGCAGGTAGATAAATGAGGTTTTAAACAGTGATTTTTAGGGGTGAAAACTAGGTTATCTCCTTAGGGTACCATTCCTTGAATCAAATCATCAAAGGAGTTTGCAAATGTGTGTATTTAGTGGCACTTACTCTTAACAGTGCTTGAAGGACCTTTGGAGGCAGCTTGACTTGATTTTGAGGTGATTTGGGTGTTTGCAAGGCTTAGAAGCCTCCATGGCCAAACGCGCAGCGCAGGTGCGTAGCGCCGGGTCAGTCGGGAGAGGTTGAACGAACCTGTCAGGCCGCTGATGAACACGTAGCGTAGGCGCGTAGTGTCGGTCAGAGGCTACACGGGCATATCGAGTCAGCCAAGCACGCAACACCAAACGCATAGCGGTGTGGGCAAGCACTACCGGGTGATTCGAGTGAGGCACGAGCAACGTGCATCCTGGTGCACAGCGCCATCTCCCAGGTGCACAGCGCCCTATGTAAAAATACACAGGGGGACATGCCAGGCACGCAGCGCCACATACTTAGTTAATTTTGACCCGAAAAACTCAGAGTTTGTCTCTCCTGAATGTTATAATGACCCTGGAGGTGCAAAAATAACTTGGTGAAGTGTTAGATGTGCTTGATGGGTAGATAGAGGTTTAATTTGGTCTTTGAAACCCATTTCCTACTGCGTTAAAACTTCTTTGCTCTCATCACTGATATTTTTACTTTTTCTTTGTAGGTAACAGAAAACATTAACTTGGCTCTACTCTTACTTTCTGAGGCATGATGGCTTTACTTTGACAACCTTGGAGGTCACCAACCACAACCTCTCAAAACCCTTTGTCTGTTGTCATCATGGAGGCTTATTTTCTTCATTTACGATTTCTGAAAATCTTCTTCCATGCATGGTTGTATTGATGTGATGGTAATTAACCTTAAATATTTCTGGAGGACCTTCAGCAAGATTCTGGAAGTGAGTTGAGTGTTTTTAGGGTTGATGAGGCCCTCCTAGCCAAGGGCGCAACACCACCTCCCAGGCGCGCAACATCTTTTTGCAGAGGGAATTTGGAGGCCTTCCCGATGTTGGAATTAGGCTCGTGATAGCTCGTTGGAAATATCAACCTGTTGAATTTCCAAATATACCATTTTTTTCCTAATTGGATTTGATGTTCCTTGTAAAAGGTTGATTTTCCCAAGACTAGTCAAAAAGTGCTGAGTGATGGTGCAAAAATGTAGAGTGCTGGTGCATACAATGTTTGGAGTCCTTCCTTAACTCAAAATTGAGCTCATGATAGCTCATTGGAAATATCTTCAAGTATGGGTTTCATTTTACTCATCAAGAAAATCATTTGGACACTCCAGCTATAAGAAAACCTGATTTTCCCAAGGTCACTCCAGTAGTGCAGAAATTCTCTTGGGAAACCTGTATTTTTGACATTGCTCCCAAACCATGATACCTGTGCAAAACCTGAAGGAGGTTTTTCTTCTCGGGCATATGATGGATAAAAAAATCTCTTACGTTTGTCAAATTCATCTCTGTTTGGTCAGAAACACAGTTTGAAGCAAAACTGGCCCTAGGTGTGACACATGGCTTGTCTTTTGGCAAGAAATCCTGGAAAAATATGGAGGCATGATGTTTATGAGTTGGTATGGCTTCATGATTGCTGATATGACCTACCATATGAATCTTCTGTTCTTATGACTCTTTTCCATAGCAAACCCTAGCTTAGTTGGAAGAGGAAATTAGGGTTTGGTGTAGGGAATTTAGGACTGCCTTGTAGAGGGAGGGGAATGAAGGGGTTAAGGGTTGTCTAAATTCTTGGGGAAATTTTAGGGAAATTTTTGGGAATAGGGATAGATGTTAGAGAGTATGGGAAAGTATAATTTCAAGAATTGAGTGAGGGGAAGGGGTCCAAAAGGGAAAAACACAGGCCTAGTCTCAAAAAGTGTCAAATTGTGGCAATAGACTAGGTTTTGTAGAAAAATGATGATTTTGAGGGATAGGAGTGATGGTAAGTGTTTATGAAGGTATATTAAGGATAAGGGGAGGTGTAAGAGCATCAGGATACAAGTCTTGTTGATGATTTGATCATGGAATTCATGAAATCAAGAAAATTTCCCTAAAAAACCCTAGTTTTTCTGTCTCCCTTGCTGCAAGATTTCATCATTTCTTGATTGCCCTAAATTTCCCTAAAAAAACCTTATCAATTTCTTCTGTTGGTTGGCCTCTTATTGCTTCTGCAAAAGTTTCAAGATATCCCATTACCTTATGTGCAGACTTTGAAGCTGAATGGTAGTCTTTTTTGGAGATGATGACCTTGAAACACATGAAACCCTAATTGACTTAGTGGGGATTCTTTGACCTCTCTTTGACTAAAAATTGGTTTGGAATCTTCAAGTGTAAAAACATAGTATTGACAAAATGGTGTATTGAAGATCTAATATCCAATGTACTTGATTTATCTAAAGAGTCTACAAAGATAGTTTAGAGACCATCAATGCTTGATGTATCCGAGAAACGCAAGAGTGAGTAGGTTTGTTGGTGATCCTAGGTGGCAAGTGGAGGAATTAGGCAAGCCAAAATAGAGTGCTAAGGTCAGGGGTGACAGAATATAGACAAAATGAGTGGTATGAGCCCATGATGGGTCTTCTGGGATTGGTGAGATGAGCATGACATGATGGGATAATGAAATAGTGAAACATTTATCCTAAGGATAATCAAGGTAGTGAGATTTCTAGAACTCACAATATTCATGAATTTTGTTTCTAGAAATCTATGATAAGCACTTAGTCATCTACAAAGGCAAAAAATTACTGATGACTAACACGGTCATTATGAGTTTGCAGTATTGCCATTCGGGCTTACTAATGCCCCAATAACCTTTATGAACTTAATGAATGACATTTTCTACCCCTATTTGGTCAAGTTCATTTTGATTATTATTTTTGATATCCTTATAGATTCCAAAAGTGTGGAGGAACACAAGGAGCACCTCAAAGTGGTATTACAGACTCTAAGGAAAAATCATTGTCATGCTAAGTTTAGAAAGTGTGATTTTTATCAAGAACATATTCAGTACTTGGGACATGTAATCTCATATGAGGGTATAGTGGTAGATAGAAAATATTAAAACTATTATGGAGTGGCCTACCCCAATAAATGTGACAAACATTGGATGTTTTATGGGACTGGTCGGATATTATTTCCAATTCATAAAGGGGTTTACAAGAATAGCTTACCCTATGACTTCATTGTGAAAGAAAGGAAGATAGTTTAAGTGGACAAAAGAGTGCCAACATAGCTTTGAACAACTAAAACGATTGTTAATGAAAGCCCTTGTGCTGAAGATAGTAGATGTGGAAAAATAATTTACCATTTGCATCGATGCTTGTAAGGAGGGTGTTGGAGGAGTATTAATGGAAGAGGTCAAAGTAATCACATATGAATCTAGTAAGTTGAAAGAAAATGAGAAGAAATATTCCTCTTATGATTTGGAGCTAACCGCAGTGGTTAACGCTCTAAATATGTGGTAGCACTATTTATTATGTAAGAGATTTCTTTTGTTAACAAATTATAGCATTTTGACTAGATATTTCAAACATCCTAATTTAAATGCTCGTCAAGCGCCATGGTTTTCATTTTTGAGCGAGTTCTATTTTGAAATACGACATCTAAAAGGAAAAGAGAACCTAGTGACTGATGCATTAATTTGGAAGGTACATTTTGTGTATGAGGTGTCCTCCAGTTGGGTGGAAGATGGACTTTTTGATCAAATTAAGGAGGTTGCATTCAAAGTTCCAGAATATGAATTTTTGTGGAAGCAAATAAAATAGTCAAGGGAGTCTGGTAATTCTTCCGAGTCTAACATAAATCAATACAACTTGTTGACTTATAAAGGAAGGGTATACATTCCTAACTAGTTAAATTTTAAACAATTTATATTAAATGAATTTCATCAGAGTCCTTATAGAGCCCATCCTTGATATCATAAATTATTTTCCACTCTAAAGAAAATATTGCATCTGGTTGGGCACGAGGAAGGAAATTTCTAAATATTTATCCAAATGTTTAGAATTCCACCAAGTCAAGGCTGAGCACCAGCATCTTGCCGGTCTCCTCCATCCTCTTCTTATTCCTAAGTGGAAATGGGCACAATTAATTTATATTTTATCACAAGTCTTCCTAAAAACGTGAAAAAAAATTATTCCATTATGGTGGTAGTGGAAAAATTAAGTAAAACAACCCATTCCTGTCAAATCTAGTTATAAAACTATAGAAATTGCAGAAATTTTTATGAAGGTGAATTTTCTATTGCATGGAATATCTAGAGTGGTAATTTCTGATAAAGATATTAAATTTACTTCTACACTTTGGAAATCCCTCTTCATTGAGTTGGGTACTCAAATTTAGTTCAGTACAACTTACCATCCACAAGCATATGTGAAGACTGAATGAGTGAACCAAGTCCTGGAAGACATGCTAAGAATGTATGTAATGCAACAACCCACCAAGTTGGAGGATTACCTTCATCTAGTGGAATTTTCTTATAACAAGAGCTACCATGAATCTCTAAAAATGATCCATTATGATGTACTATATGGGAAAAGGTGTACGACACCTGCGAATTGGAGCAACCCTGAAGAAAAAATGATCTCAGGGCCTGACATACTAGAAAATATGGAGAAAACTCTTAAAAGAGTACGACAAAACTTAAAAAGTGCCCAGGGTCGACAAAAAAACATATCTTGATAAAAAAGGAACATATATATAATTTCAAGTAGGGGAGCATGTCTATGTATGAATTAAACCCAAGAAAATCACTCTAAGGTGGGGTGGTTGTGTCAAATTGGCATCTCGATATTATGGACCTTTCTATATATTAGAAAGAGTGGGACCTGTAGTGTATCAACTTGAGTTACTAATGTGTTTCATGTTTTTCTATTAAAGAATTATATCTATGATTACATGCATGCAATTGATTGGAAGGATGTGTAGGTAAGAATAAAAATGGGAATGATCCTTTTAAAAGAACATTATGCATTTATTAATTAGAGGTTGATAATAGAATTGTGTTGTGTGGCAATTCGAACTAGACGAATATTTCCTGGTAGATACCCTGTGCATTCTCGATTAGAGAGAAATAATGCTATGAAGGCAAGAAATCCCCCAGGTTAAAGTTTAGTGGAGGCACTTTAGCCCGAAAGAGGCCATCTAGGAGGATAAAATTTCATACAGCAAGCATACTGAGACCTGTTCTTGTGGGCATAAATGAACACCGAGGATGATTTTTCGCTTAAGGGCGGAGATATATAACATCCCCCACAAATGTAAATCATGTAAATAAGTTTATTATTGATATTTTGTTCTTTACAAGTTAAAAACATGAAAGTAGGATGAGTCGGATAATAATATAACAATTAGAAGATTTATTAATGTTGTTTTGAAAATGAGACACATTTAGGAACTCCTGGAAAGACCCTAATGAATTTTAACTAACTTCCAGATAAATATGGAAGTTATGTCTTTTTTTTCTAAAAGGGTTCTTAGTATTTCTTCTATGGGGGGGAGAGGGAGAAGAGGAGAAGACCACTTATAGGATAAGGAAGAGTGGCAGGACGTTACCCACAGAGTATTCTTGAGCTGGACAAGATCTAGTGGAAACATTGTTACAGAAAAGAGTCTGCAAGTCTTAGGATGGGGAGACCTTAATACCTGTAGACAGACCCAGTTAAGGGTCATTTCCTAAATAACTAGTTTGAGAATATTAGAGCTTGGGGGGAGAACCAGACGTAATTTTTGTTCTCGTTGGAAGGGAGGAGAGGTATTCCCAGAGGATTATCCAAACTAGTCCATCTAATTCATATAAGTCTTTCTCGTTTGTGAACAAAGTTGGAATAGGTTCAAGAGTATTGAATTGTCATTATATGATAACATTATAAGGACAAATGGTTAATGAACCCTAAAACTATATGTTAGAGATGGGGTCTATTGGAAACAAGTTGTGATATCTTGTTTACATTTCTTTATTAAAACCAAAAAAGAATAGTCAATTATGTCTATATATTTCTTTACTAAAACTGGAAAACAACAGTCAATGCTATGTACATTTATTTACTAAAAATGGAAAAAATAATGAAATTTTTTTGTACATTTCTTTATTAAAACTGGAAAATAACAGTTAATGCATTTTGTACATTTCTATATTAAAACTAGAAAAACAACAGTTGATGCATTCTTTACATTTATTTATTTAAACTGATAAAGGAATAGTCAATGTACTCTATACATTTCTTTCGTAGAACTGATAAAAGAACAATCCATGCAATCCGTGAATTTATTTATTAAACTGATAAAGAATAGTTAAGTATGCATTATACATTTTATTTACTAATTTGGTAAAGGTACAACGAAATGAGTATTATGTGTATCTTGAAAAGAATAGTTAAAAACACAGGTAGCACATATCTCTGTGTTTCGTATATTCAACAGTTAGAGGAAAGCCACTTACTAACTGTGTATTTTTTCCAATGAGGAATGTTATCAGTTGAGGACAATCATAGAGTAAACCATAGCATGTAGTTCCTCGCATGGTAGAGTAAAAGAAAACTCCATTATCAAACTGTGCAACATAACAATTGAATATCTACGGGTTGTCCAAGTTAAATTTCCACCTCACCGAGGGTTTTTCAGCGAAAAAACTCTGCAAGACAAGTCAGATCTATATTACACTATATGGGCAGCAGGTCGATCTCCCAGCACCAGGAACTCAACCCTGTCGGGTGTTTAACTTATAACAGAGAATTTAATAAAGGAAAATAATAAATGGCCAAACCTGCAGCAGGTCAGATTGAAACCATACAATATCACTTAATGTTGTATGCTAAAATCACAACTATTACATAAAAGACAGAGCCACGTAAGAATCAAATGAGATGAAAATAATATTACATAAAACCCTTTCAACTAGATAATTCATGTGACAGAATAAAAACTTATGTATAACTTACCACCTCCTTAGAGGTTACGAAATTCTCCATAAAAAAACCCATGTAACATAAGTGACCATTCAACTTATTAAAAAGACATAAGTTCTTAATAGACCATGTAAGGTAAACAAACCAAAACAATTCATAACCCTTAAGTCTCAAACCATATAACTGAGTAAAACTCAAAAAATTATAACAATCAAAAACATATTTTGGAGAACCCCAAGTTCGGGATTGTTCTATTAACCTACTCACTAAATAGTCATATAATCCATCTAATTCTCAACTTGGAGGTTCAGACCCTTGTCCAGGATAAGTGGCGTAGTACATTGATGATAACATAATGAATACAGGGAACAGAGATTACAACTGATTGAAACATAGATAACGATGTAGTGTGTAAGGGTTGTTTCTGGAAATTGAAACGAATAAAAACTTGTCAACCAAGAAGAAAGCTGGATTACCTAAGGAACAAAGGCAAACTATGAGAACAATAATCTTACATGAAAACCTTAATTTACTTGGAACAAAATTTTGGGTAGAATCCTTGGCTTACCTGAGACAGGTGACCACTTTATTGGAAAAGAAAATCTCATGTGTACACCTGCAGTGGAGAAAATCCGTTCTAAGATTGGCTGCCAGGAAACAACAAGTACATAAGTAAAACAATAGAATAGACAATGGCTACTTGTTTCCATGAAGCTAAGCAGTGTAAATTTTAAGGATGAAATTTTATTTTAAAGTTTAGAAACATTGGCGAATCTCACTAGTACATAATATGCAATTTTAAAATATTTGGTATTTTTTTGTAAAAGTATTCAAATTTATAATAATTTTATATAGTCTTTATTTAAAATTTTGGCGACTTCTAAGATTAAAAAATATATATATACTATAAAATTTTGGCAAATAATTTCTAGAAAAAATGAAAATTAACGAATTTTTATTTTTGGAAAAAGCATGGAAAATTGTCCCACTTGTAAATATTAGCCCCAAAATTTTTCTCTTATAGCCATGTCGGAGACTGAGCCCATAGCCATGTCGGAGACTGAGCCCATAGTACTCCAAACCGTCACAAAGGTGCCGGAAATCAAGACCAAATTGACTCTTTCCCAACCCTTCACAAAGATCTGTAGTGGGAAACGAGGAAGAGTGATGCCACTGGTAAGAACCCTCGGAGGAAAAAAAAACTCATTACAGTAGGATACATGAAGAAATACCATAATCGGTAAAATCCTAACCTGGAATGTGTTACAGACCAAACTCTCCAAGCGATAACATAACCAAATGAGCGCCAAGGTAGTGGAGAGGCTCGGTAGTTTCCCTAACCATCCTTGGTAGTTTTCCCACTGTCCAATCAGGCGGTGTAAACCAACGCTCGGATGGAACACCCCTGTCTAGAGTACAACTGAAGAACACAATCGAGAAGTTCGAGAAGTTTCCAATGCTCTAGGGTATTGATTATGGTATTATAAAAGAAAACCATTATAATTAAGTTTGGCGTGAAATCAATCCATATGTGTATATGACTTTACACTTTGTATAGTGTTGTAAAACATACTGTGAGCATTTTGAGTTAGGTCACATGCAATTTGTGAGTTATAAACCTCGAAAGTTTCCCTATATATATATATATATATATTTATATTTTTACGATAAGTAAATGTTATATAGTAAAACATTTTACAATAATTTTATTAAGTAAAATTATTTTCTTATTACTAAATAATATTAAAAATAAAAAAATTAATGAAATGAAAATAATGAAGCATTTAAAATGTTAAAAGTAATTATTAGGGACTTCCATGAAATTAATTAATTTATTTGAAATATTAGATATGTCATGATTAATGACTCCTATTACAAAACATTTTTATGAAATAAAGTATTTTAGTAATCAAAGTTTCTGTATTTTAATTTAGAGATGAAATAGTCTTTTTATGTAAATTTGATCATATAATTTTAATTTAGAGATGAAATAGTCTTTTTATATAAATTTGATTATATAATTTTAAAATTGGTTGTGACTTTTTGTTGTTTAAAATAAATTTTTGAATACATAAATAAATTTAACACCCTCAAAAAATTTTAAAACACTTGAATTCTATATACTAAACAGCTCAAATTTAAATTTCAAAAATCTTTATCAGATTTCAGTTAAAATTAACAAAAAAAAAAAAAAAAAAAAAAAAACCATTTTGTCTATTAATTAAACTCAATGATTAAACTTTTTTACTAAATGTAATTTCAAACTTTATAATAAATAAGAAAAATAATAATCCATAGAATTATAAACTTAAATTCAAGGGAGTTTTATTATTACTTTTGATTTTAATATAAATTAAAACCAGTTTAATTATTACTTTTGATTTTAATATAAATTTAAACCAATTTTATTACTACTTTTGAGTTTTAGTATGAGCAAAATGAAAATATTAAAAGATTAATGGAATCAATTTAAATAACAAATTTAAAATATTCAAATAACTTATGATTATATGAGATTGTATATGTGTGCATTTGATTTAATACATTTTAATAATAGAATATTATTAAATAATAGATAAAATAGCAAATTGTTTTTCACGAGAAAAAATATAGGATGACTCAAAATTTAAGATTTTAATTTAGGCGGAGAAGATTATAATGATTTTATTTGGACACCAAAGTAAAATTTAATTAATTGATAAAATATCACATAGTATTTTGACTTTTTAGCATATTATTTATATCTTATGAAAGTTATTAATTTAAGAATATTAAGTTAAATTCAATTAATTCATAGAATATCAAATAGTATAGCTGATTTTTAATATATTATTTATAACAAAGCTAATTACTTTATATTACTTTATTTGAAGATAACTATATTTAATTATTATTTTTTAAAGGTAGCAAAAAATCATGATTTTCATGTTGATTTGACATCATTTTTTAGCATATTTTTTACACTTTAAATTTTATTATGTATTAAATATAGATATTGTTTTTCAAATGTTAATTATTTTTATGTCAATTTTGAAAAGTATTGATAAAGAATCAACGCCCCTTTTGAGCTTATTTTTGACACTTTAATTTTCCTATTTAAAATGTTGGTGATTTTCAAGCTAATTTTGATAAACATTGATGCAACATAAATATTTTTCTTTTGAGGACATATTTTTGACACTATGAATTTTCTTATTTCGTAAGTATGATTTTTTTTTTTTTAAATGATGTGTTTTAACTACTTTTCAATTGGTTCTTTTTCTATTTTTCTTCTTGAGATTTTTTGTTTTCAAGAATTTTCCAATTCGCATTTTTTTATTTTTCTTTGCAATATTTTTTTAAATGAAATATTTAGTTAAAAATTACATAATTTGCAAATCCATATAATTGAAAAAAATGAAAACTTCAATTAAAAATTACAAAATTACACAATTTGCATATACATATAATTGAAAAGATACACATTTCAAGAAGTTTTAACTAAAAATGTTATGTCACATAAAAGTTAAAAAAAAATGAATATAAAAAGATGAGAAAATAGCAAATTTTATAAATATTTTTATGAAATTTATGTCCAAAATGATAATATTTGAAATTCTTTTTTTCAAAAATGTTAATTTACATAAAAATTTAAGCAAAAATAACAAAATCAATAAAATGTTTAAAATAAAATTAAAAACAAAAAGGAAAAAAATCAAATAACAAAATAAAAACTAAATTGTAAAAAAATTGTTTCCAAATATTTATTTGATAATGAACCACGTATGTTAAAAATATTGAATAAAAAATAATACTAATTTCTAAGAGAAACTTATTATAGAAATCTAAAATCCAACTCAAAAAAAATGAAAAAAAAAACAAAATCAATAAATAAAAAATAGAATTAGTTTACTCAATCATATATATATCAAATTTTATTAAAAATAATAATAATAATAATAAACTAAATAACATATGAAATAATTAAATATATATATATATATATATATATATATATATATATATATATAAGTTTGAAAAAAATAAAATTAAATATTATTAAATAATAACCCTTCTTTAAAAAAAAAATCATTATATCTAGAGTTGAGTTTTCAATAAAATTAAGAAATAATATACTCTCTTTACAATTGGATTCAAATTCACTAACTCTTATTTCTCAAGCTCTCCCCATTAAAAAAATAAATAAATAAATAAAAATTAATTGTGGCCAAACTTTTCACAAGAATCTTTTAATGTTTTTCTTTTTCACTTCTAGTTTTTTCTTAAAATAAAATTTATTAAAAACGGTTCAATGTGAGTTACAATATGAGAACTTGTTTAATGGAAATAGATGAGCCTCTTTAAGAATAGCTCTCGCCTCTTCTCTTCTTTAATTCATATTAGGTTGACTTGGACTTCGATGGCCATGCAGTGCTGTGTTTAATGCCCTTTGAGATTAAACCCCCTATGTCGAATTAAAAGTTACATGAGGCGGAACAAAACAAGGGCCTTAGGTCTTCTGTGTTCCTTAGGTCTGCGAAGCTCTCTTCTCTTTGCAGAGCTTAGTCTGTAAGTAGACTTACTTTTCTTGTAAGCCTTCTTTGCTTGTCTCTTGTGCTTTCTCCTGTGCACAAGGGGATCATCCACTGTGATGCCATATTTACTACAAAATGACTTAGTACCAGGAAGTCTATTGAGCTTATAAATGGACTTCTGCATCTTGGACCTAGTACACAAAGAAATCAAAACTTTTGTTACGATGCCATAGAAATCTCCCCACACATGTTTCTAATGGCAACGGGAAGGCATCTTCCATTTTCAGTATGTCTACTAGCTTTGAAGGTAGAGCTGCTAGATAGACTTGCTTCCATAATATATTCTTGGGATCTTTTACCCAGAATATCCTTTGCATCCAATCACGGTGGAAGTCTTCATATTGATTGATATTGTTGCATTTTAGATTCATCAATATCATTTCATGCTTGTCTGCTGCAACATATTCCAATCCACAAAAATGTTCTTGGATCAATGCTGTGAGAGCACCGATCATATTTATCTGTGCTGTGCCATCAGGGTTGAACATTATGTCACCCTGTTCATCCTTTAAAATTTCCTTCTCCATTTTTTCAATCAGCGCTGGAGAAGACTCAAGTTCCCACCATCTAGCCAATGTGCCAGTGAAACACTGCATGATTGTCTTGCAGGCTTCAACCTCACTCTTTCCATCCGCACACATCAACTTATATTCAATAATCATCTTATCAAGGACTTGCCTAATCTGATGTGCATACATGTTATCTATGTTCCACTCCTTATGGCTTCCTTCATGGAACGTTTCTCTTGGTGGAATTTTCCCTGCACCATATAGGTCAGGGGCTGCATGTCTGGTGAACTGCGGCTCTAAGGGTTCATAGATAGGAAAGACATGATCTTTAGATTCTGAGTCTTTCATGACTTCAACAATAGTGATCTTCTCAGATCTTTCTTCAACTGGCTGTGACTCAGGTTTTGACTCTGATACAGGGGTAAGAGACAACTGAGGAACTTCTCTGGGAATGAGATGTGGAAAACGAGAGATAGGAGGATTCATCTCAGGTCTCGGGATCTCATGAGGCACAACACCTTTTGCTTTACCAGCAATGAATGCCATTGGAATGGGCTTGCTGGCCTTCTTGACACTCAGACTTTCAAACTTCTCAGACAATTTATAAACAGACTGTCTAGTGGCAAGGGACTGATCTATGACACAATTTTCTACTTCATCAAATTTAATAAAAGAATTTTCACTAATACTCCTAACTGCTTGAAGGTCACACTGTACAGAATTCAATACTCTATGTACATCATTCACAGACACCTGAACTGAATCAATCTGGTCCTTGACCAGTGCAGTCTTTGCAACATTCTTCTCCAATCCTGTGAGTGCAGTATTGGTCCAATTAATCTGCTCACTCACCTTCTGTATTCTACCTTCAGAACCCATTAAAGAATCATCATGCTTAACCAGAGGGCTAGCATGGGCTGTGTTAGAACCTTCTCCTAACACAATGCTTCTGAAAGGAGGATATGTGGTGGAGGTCTCTAGTTTACTGCCATCAGTTGCAGTCCATGAATGTGAGGAAGATGTAGTAGTATCAGCCATTAATACTACATCATTCTCCATTCTTTTCTTCCAAACATAAAAAGATATCCAGACATCTTTTCTTTCCATATACTCTTTCCATTCTGCTGCCAGCTTTATCTTCTCTTCCTTTGGATAGGCAGCTGCAAAGGCATTGGCCTGAGGATGTGTAAACAAATCCCAATTGATCATTTGTTTCATCCATTGTGCTGGGATTCCTTGTTTAGGACATCCATCCATAAGAGTATAGAATTTATGAATCTCTAGAACAGAGGGTCTTTTTACATCTGGAGGCAGATCTCTGTATCTACACTCTGGTATCAACTTGTTGGCTTGCTCAATATAACCCAACCCATATCTAGGACTCTTGGGAGGTCTCTGGTTAACTAACAACTCATTCAATCTGGGATCTTCTTCTTCAAGAGAAGGAAGAAGATGCATCATCATAACATGTGGGTGCTCATCTTCATGAGGAAAGGGAATGTCTGAGAACTTCGGATTTGGACAAGGATTGACAGAGGTACTAGGAGGTGCTTGACCAGTTCTGGGGTTATGGTTTCTATGTAGAACAACATAGGCCAAATTCTGCAAGTTGACACTTTGATGACATTGCGGGCATTCTACTTTGACAGGCTGAAAATTAACAAACTGTGCAAACTCAAAAAGCGCTACATGACTACAATTTGAAACAACAGAACTACAACCCGTATCTCTACAATCGGGTGAAATGTAACGAGGCGACTTTTTACATTCAGCTTCTAATCTTCTGCGATCTATAGTAGATCTTCTGGGAAAAGACAAAGTAGCAGAAGACTGATCTTCAGTGATGTTGGCTGTGGTAATCTTCTGGACAGACAGAGGTCTGGGATTTGGAACCGTCCAGTGTTGGGGAAATTGCATATCTTCCCACTTAATAGCCTGGTGCTCAATCTTATGATTTTTAGGATCTGTGAGCACGACGACACTGGTTTTAGACTCTCTGCTGGGTGCATGGAGTACTGCGGGAAACATTGTGGATGTGTGGCGAAAACAGCCACGAAACTGGATAGCGATATTCCTTCGTTTTCTTCTCATATCAAATCCCATGGTTTGGATTTGAAGCTGTAGAATATCGGCCAATGTTTCATCTTAAGCATGATGATTCTTTAATGGGTTCTGAAGGTAGAATACAGAAGGTGAGTGAGCAGATTAATTGGACCAATACTGCACTCACAGGATTGGAGAAGAATGTTGCAAAGACTGCACTGGTCAAGGACCAGATTGATTCAGTTCAGGTGTCTGTGAATGATGTACATAGAGTATTGAATTCTGTACAGTGTGACCTTCAAGAAGTTAGGAGTATTAGTGAAAATTCTTTTATTAAATTTGATGAAGTAGAAAATTGTGTCATAGATCAGTCCCTTGCCACCAGACAGTTTGTTTATAAATTGTCTGAGAAGTTTGAAAGTCTGAGTGCCAAGAAGGCCAGCAAGCCCATTCCAATGTCATTCATTGCTGGTAAAGCAAAAGGTGTTGTGCCTCATGAGATCCCGAGACCTGAGATGAATCCTCCTGTCTCTCGTTTTCCACATATCATTCCCAGAGAAGTTCCTCAGTTGTCTCTTACCCCTGTGTCAGAGTCAAAACCTGAGTCACATCCAGTTGAAGAAAGATCTGAGTGTGCAGTGTATAATTTGTCTGCTGTTTGGACACAACATTTGATGGAGAAGCAGACTGATTGTTCTGTGCTCTCAGAACAGAAAGTTCATTTTTGATACTGCGCACTTCATTTTTCAACTCATGTATCTCCCTACTCACCTCCCCCAAAGTGAGTCCACGAGCTTTGCTATGTTGTTGGAGATACGTCTTGGTATTCCGGTCGTAAGAAGCTTCAACAAAATTAGGCTGCTTAGACGAACTAGAAGAACTGGAAGAAGAACCAGGAAGATTCTTCATGTATGCAGAAAGGAGAGCATTTTTCAAATCTCCTTCATCCATGGCACGGATCTGTGCAAAAACCTTTAAATCATCATCATTAGTTTGTGCCATGAGGACATGAGGTGGATCTTCCACGGCAGAAGAATAACAATCAGAATCAGACTCAGAGGAGGAATCACATTTACAGGCATCTGGGTCTGAGCATTGGCAGTACATATTGACTTGTTCGTCAGAAGAGGAAGACGAATAGTCGTTAGAGGAAGAACTAGTAGAAGAGGCAATGGCATGCTGTTGTAGAGACAGACGACGACCTGGGTAAGATGGACAATCAGAAATTCTATGAGATGTAGATTTACAGTATGCACAGGCGTCAGGGTCTTGCTTGACAGTGGTCTGTGAAGAAGAAGGTTGTTTGTTTTTGGCATACTTAGCAGACTTTTTACCTAGACCTCTTTTGGACTCTAAGGCAGTAGGACACATATTAGAAGTATGGCCCTTTTGACCACATAACCAGCATTCTACATCTTTCATTTTGGCCAGCTTTGCATCTTTAGGCCGGATATCATGGGGCTGGTAATAATGGGTATTAGGCCTCCATCTGGATTGCCTTTTTGGGGCCTTAGGTCTTCTGTGTTCCTTAGGTCTGCGAAGCTCTCTTCTCTTTGCAGAGCTTAGTCTGTAAGTAGACTTACTTTTCTTGTAAGCCTTCTTTGCTTGTCTCTTGCGCTTTCTCCTGTGCACAAGGGGATCATCCACTGTGATGCCATATTTACTACAAAATGACTTAGTACCAGGAAGTCTATTGAGCTTATAAATGGACTTCTGCATCTTGGACCTAGTACACAAAGAAATCAAAACTTTTGTTACGATGCCATAGAAATCTCCCCACACATGTTTCTAATGGCAACGGGAAGGCATCTTCCATTTTCAGTATGTCTACTAGCTTTGAAGGTAGAGCTGCTAGATAGACTTGCTTCCATAATATATTCTTGGGATCTTTTACCCAGAATATCCTTTGCATCCAATCACGGTGGAAGTCTTCATATTGATTGATATTGTTGCATTTTAGATTCATCAATATCATTTCATGCTTGTCTGCTGCAACATATTCCAATCCACAAAAATGTTCTTGGATCAATGCTGTGAGAGCACCGATCATATTTATCTGTGCTGTGCCATCAGGGTTGAACATTATGTCACCCTGTTCATCCTTTAAAATTTCCTTCTCCATTTTTTCAATCAGCGCTGGAGAAGACTCAAGTTCCCACCATCTAGCCAATGTGCCAGTGAAACACTGCATGATTGTCTTGCAGGCTTCAACCTCACTCTTTCCATCCGCACACATCAACTTATATTCAATAATCATCTTATCAAGGACTTGCCTAATCTGATGTGCATACATGTTATCTATGTTCCACTCCTTATGGCTTCCTTCATGGAACGTTTCTCTTGGTGGAATTTTCCCTGCACCATATAGGTCAGGGGCTGCATGTCTGGTGAACTGCGGCTCTAAGGGTTCATAGATAGGAAAGACATGATCTTTAGATTCTGAGTCTTTCATGACTTCAACAATAGTGATCTTCTCAGATCTTTCTTCAACTGGCTGTGACTCAGGTTTTGACTCTGATACAGGGGTAAGAGACAACTGAGGAACTTCTCTGGGAATGAGATGTGGAAAACGAGAGATAGGAGGATTCATCTCAGGTCTCGGGATCTCATGAGGCACAACACCTTTTGCTTTACCAGCAATGAATGCCATTGGAATGGGCTTGCTGGCCTTCTTGACACTCAGACTTTCAAACTTCTCAGACAATTTATAAACAGACTGTCTAGTGGCAAGGGACTGATCTATGACACAATTTTCTACTTCATCAAATTTAATAAAAGAATTTTCACTAATACTCCTAACTGCTTGAAGGTCACACTGTACAGAATTCAATACTCTATGTACATCATTCACAGACACCTGAACTGAATCAATCTGGTCCTTGACCAGTGCAGTCTTTGCAACATTCTTCTCCAATCCTGTGAGTGCAGTATTGGTCCAATTAATCTGCTCACTCACCTTCTGTATTCTACCTTCAGAACCCATTAAAGAATCATCATGCTTAACCAGAGGGCTAGCATGGGCTGTGTTAGAACCTTCTCCTAACACAATGCTTCTGAAAGGAGGATATGTGGTGGAGGTCTCTAGTTTACTGCCATCAGTTGCAGTCCATGAATGTGAGGAAGATGTAGTAGTATCAGCCATTAATACTACATCATTCTCCATTCTTTTCTTCCAAACATAAAAAGATATCCAGACATCTTTTCTTTCCATATACTCTTTCCATTCTGCTGCCAGCTTTATCTTCTCTTCCTTTGGATAGGCAGCTGCAAAGGCATTGGCCTGAGGATGTGTAAACAAATCCCAATTGATCATTTGTTTCATCCATTGTGCTGGGATTCCTTGTTTAGGACATCCATCCATAAGAGTATAGAATTTATGAATCTCTAGAACAGAGGGTCTTTTTACATCTGGAGGCAGATCTCTGTATCTACACTCTGGTATCAACTTGTTGGCTTGCTCAATATAACCCAACCCATATCTAGGACTCTTGGGAGGTCTCTGGTTAACTAACAACTCATTCAATCTGGGATCTTCTTCTTCAAGAGAAGGAAGAAGATGCATCATCATAACATGTGGGTGCTCATCTTCATGAGGAAAGGGAATGTCTGAGAACTTCGGATTTGGACAAGGATTGACAGAGGTACTAGGAGGTGCTTGACCAGTTCTGGGGTTATGGTTTCTATGTAGAACAACATAGGCCAAATTCTGCAAGTTGACACTTTGATGACATTGCGGGCATTCTACTTTGACAGGCTGAAAATTAACAAACTGTGCAAACTCAAAAAGCGCTACATGACTACAATTTGAAACAACAGAACTACAACCCGTATCTCTACAATCGGGTGAAATGTAACGAGGCGACTTTTTACATTCAGCTTCTAATCTTCTGCGATCTATAGTAGATCTTCTGGGAAAAGACAAAGTAGCAGAAGACTGATCTTCAGTGATGTTGGCTGTGGTAATCTTCTGGACAGACAGAGGTCTGGGATTTGGAACCGTCCAGTGTTGGGGAAATTGCATATCTTCCCACTTAATAGCCTGGTGCTCAATCTTATGATTTTTAGGATCTGTGAGCACGACGACACTGGTTTTAGACTCTCTGCTGGGTGCATGGAGTACTGCGGGAAACATTGTGGATGTGTGGCGAAAACAGCCACGAAACTGGATAGCGATATTCCTTCGTTTTCTTCTCATATCAAATCCCATGGTTTGGATTTGAAGCTGTAGAATATCGGCCAATGTTTCATCAAAGACAGACACTGAGAAATTTGGGTAACAGTCAAACAAAACTGGCCCATTTGATAGTGGAGCCACTATCCCTCCAATTAATGAATCAGTGTATTTGTTATGTGTTAAGTCACGGACTGTGGCTAACACATAAGCGTCCACTCCGGGATGCACCAACGCATGAATGCCAACTCTTAAACAACCCAAATGTAGAAACTGAGTTCCCAACTTCTTGGCTTCGGCTTGAAGTTCCTTGGGATTCAAAATAGGGATCAACTGGACACGATCACTATTTTCCTTGATACTGGACACAGACTCTTTAATGGTTACTCTAGTGGCAGCTTTTAAGTGCCATACTCCCATATCACTATAAACTTCAGAGGGTTTAATGTTGGGAAGGACCCAACGAGCTTGGGGTTCTACTTCTTCAAACAGGTGATCAGACTCATTGATCACACGACTACTACTGGTAGCAAACAAATCTCTGAGAGGGTTTTGTTCTGCTCGATCTTGTTCTTCGAGCTCCCTTAATGATACAGACTTAGACATTGAGGAATCCATTTCAACTGTTAAAGAGAGAAAGAAATACTTTTCTATATTACTCAAGATCCTGAACCAGGCGACAGCGTCGACTTATTGGCTCTGATATCAATTTCTAGCAGAGGCTTCTCAAAAAGCTTGCTTGCGGTCGTAAACCAACCGACTTGGCCTTGTTAAGTTTCTCTGAACACAGCTCTATGTGAACCCAAGTGTAAACCTAGACAAACCTACTGAACCCTCACGCTCTTGCGGCCTACCACACGGCTTCCTCGCCTTCAAACGGCCTTAGCGATCCGTAGTTCCTCGCGAACTCCAGCGAATCTGGCGAACTTTCGAGCTATGCAAGTATCTTAACAGCAATTTTAAAGCACACAGAGTAATAATGCGGAAACTCAAATGGAAATTCTTCTCTCTTTATTTATCAGAATGCTTCACAATCAGATTACAATGTCTCTGTATCAGAGATTGACTGTCTCAGCTTTTACTGGACTTATGATCTTCACGAATGAAGGATCAATACCAGAGGCTTCCTGGCCGATGAACAGACTCTGTCTCAGAGCTTATGACTTATAACACACAAACATAAAATATACAGACTCACTAATGAAGTGGCCACTTTAGGTTCTCGCCTGTCACATGAACAGATGCGCAGGCTTCTCACTTCACCTAAGGACTGTGAGTAATGAACTTCGTGATGCGAGCAGATCGATTGAATAGCGCAGACGCAGAGCAGGGAGAAACTACTCGGACTCAAACACAACACACAAGACTCAAACAACCGGTCCCTACAAATGAGCCTAACCTCTCCTTATATAGGAATGAGAGGGGGACAAACATTACTATGCACCGTCCGATTATTGACACTTGGCAGAAGATCATCGTCTTCGGGTAACACCGAAAGGTGACATCCGCATGGAGATCTGTCATGCCGACAAACTTTAGTGTAAGTGGGTGGAATATACACTGTGGATACCTTACAAAGGCCCACGAGGAATCAAACTTTATTGATTACACATTGGATACTTTTCGGACGAAGGAAAAGTCCAAGAGAAAAGCTTCATCACTATACACCCGTGACTAGGGATCATTATTTACATAGGGAAAGCCTTTCATGAGTGGGGCTCCCGAGGACCACTTGTACTGGATTCTGCTGCAGGCTCATCAAGAATCTTTATGCCCGGATATCTGAGATGATAGAATTCGTCATCCCAGGCCTTTGTGTAGATACGTCGGACGATCATGGGCTTATTGAGTACTATCTCATGTTTGATCTTCGTCATGACTAACCACTGATAGTGCATTTGCATGTGCATCTTCAGTATGGGGTTTCCCAGCAGTTTATGTTCTATACTGCCAAGTTCTCTGGCTGTATTGCAGGGATAGTGAAAACACTCACCAGCTGGTCCTGCAAGACAGTCATCACAAAATAGTCTATCATATGATTCATAAAAATTAGGATCCATACTATAAGGACTAACTCCATAATGCCACCACCAATTTGTTAGCCATGGAATCTATGATTCCTTCTCATTTATCCATGTCGGGGCAAATTTTAGCTTTGTGTAGTGGGTTTCTTCTGGTCCATCTTTATTGAGTAAATCCCACCACAATATTTCATAACCTGCAAAATTGTAAACAGTGTCAGGAAATAAAAGCTTTGGATCATCATGTGGCCATGAAGTGAATTTTCCATGAACATATGGGCCGATCTTTCTGACTCTGTTTATCACAAATGATTTGTAATATTCTTTGGATCTGTCACTGCCTCCAGTACTAATGACATACAGATCCCAAAAATCTTCTGAAAGTGACCTCTCAGCTTCATGTGAAGCTGCCATGCTGTGTGAATACATCATTTCATGTATCCACCGATTTCCCTTCGGGTACACTTTCCTTCCTGGAACCAAGTGCTGCAAATCCGTGTGATTCTGCAAGTTTCCATCAAGCACTTGAGTGTTTCGGAGGATCCAAGTTGGCCTCCACTTATCTGTATACACAGGCCACGGCTCATCATCTACAACATATCTGAGCTCTTCTCTTTTATAGGCCTAGTTCCATTCTGTCAAGATGACCATGCAATGGAGTTGTACCTTCTCTTCAGGGTCATCTTCTTGTTCTTGATGCTGGATGTATTCTCTGCTCAAGAAATCTGGAATACAATTGTCAATACCCCTAATATGTTCAACTTTAAAACTGAAATAAGCAAAGAGAGCTTGCCAACGAGCAAACTTTGCGTATTCTGGGTTCTTGATTTCTTTAGTCAAAACTTTTCCCAGAGCTTTGGCGTCTGTTCTAAGCAGAAAATACTTATTAGCCAAATGAACAGAAAACTTACTCATGCAGTACCAAGCTGCCTTTACCTCTTTTTCTATAGGAGCATAATTTTTCTCGGCTTTGCTCCATACTCCAGAGACAAACAGGACAACCTGCTCTTTTTCTTTTGGATCGTCTTCTGTCGGCTTTTGCTTCAGCACACCTCCCCAACCAATGTTACTGGCATCTGTTTCAACAATCTTATAAGCATTATCATCAGCAACATGTAATATGCGCAGATTTCTTACCTTAGACTTGATTTCTCTGACTGCTTGGGTGTGCTTGTCAGTCCAAGGTTTAGGGTTCTTTCTTAATCTCTGGTTTAACAGAGATCTGTCAATGGCACAGTTAGGATAGAAATTGCTTACATAATTGAGGCACCCTAAAAACCTCTGCAACTGGGTTTTGTCAAGAATGACATCTGGGAATTTATCTGCAAACTCCAGTGCGTGATGCTGCAGAGCAATCTGGCCATTTTCTATTTCATGTCCTAAGAATTTAATCTTTGTCTTGCACAATTCCATTTTCTTTTTACTTAGGACCAAACCATTTCTTTTGACCAACTTCATAAAGATCTTCAGGTGTCTGAAGTGGTCACTCAGATTCTTTGAGAATATTAGCAGATCATCTATATATGCAAGCAACCAGTCTGCATAAGGTTTGAAGATAGAGTCCATTACCTTTTGGAATTTGGATGGCACATGCTTCAACCCAAAAGGCATCACGTTCCATTCATAATGTCCATGAGGGACACTGAATGCAGTCTTCCATCTGTCACCTTCTGCAATGGCAACCTGCCAGAAGCCAGACTTCAAATCAAACTTGGAAAACACCTTAGCTCCTGAGATTCTTCTTATCAGATCACCTTTGTGAGGGATCGGATATGTGTCATCTGCTAATACATTATTCAGAGGCTTATAATTTATCACTAATCTTGGAACTCCTCTGACTTGTTCACTTCTTTTGTTCACATAGAATCCATAGCAGTTCCATGGGCTACTGGATTCTTTGATCAACTTCTTCTGTAGAAGCTGCTCAATCTCTTTCTGACAATGCTGTCTATCATGGACAGCCATAGGGATGCTTCTCGACCTACAAGGCTTGCCAGTATATCCCTCCTTGTAGGGTAGCTCAATGTTGTGCTGCTTTCTGTGCCAGAAGGCATTCGGCTCTTCAGAGCAGCACGTTTCTTCAAATTCTTTTTGAATTTCAGCAATCTTCTTTTGAACCTCTGGAGTGCTCAACTGTTCTTCAATTCTGATATTCTCTTTGTGGTCTTTGAGCTCGACCAGGCTTTTTTCAACAGCTTGAAGTTTCTTCTCCTTGGATTGCATTATCTGCACCATGGGTGAGATTCTATTTCTGGAAACATATGGCAATTCAAATCTTTGACCAGAAACAGTTATAAAAATTCCTGCAGATTCATCAGGGAATCTAAACGACCCATGTGGTTCTACTGCTGCTAAAAACACATTACCCAAAATACAATCAACAGGAATGTCTGAGACTGTAAGGGAAAGCTTGACACATTTCGAATCAAAACAGACAGTAGCTTTAGAGACTTCAAACTTTAATTGCTTCATTCCTAATCCCTGAACTTCTTTTTCTGCTGTAGTCCAATATCTCGAAGGGATTATATGCTTAGAAATGAGGTTAAGATCTGAACCAGAATCAATTAAAGCACAATTGTAAATATTTCACCACAATACACAGAGTTGCATTTAATGTGTCACCATACTGTTAAAAGGGGATCGTACACCCCATCCCCCACCGAAGTCTTTATGGAACAAACGCTCAGCGTGTCATTTCTGGATTTGCCTATTGGTATTGAGCAAAGAAAGTATAATTAGTCCATTGCCAGACACGGCATTTGATGAGAAGGACCATGATTCTCAGCTCTCATAGCCTAGTGTTCAGCTGACATCACATCACTAGAACCCAGTATCTCCTGTTAAACTCAGATACACATTCTCTCAAGCTTTTCTCTCATACCAAACCCACAATGACTTTGAAGCTGTAGAATATCGGCCAATGTTTCATCAAAGACAGACACTGAGAAATTTGGGTAACAGTCAAACCAAACTGGCCCATTTGATAGTGGAGCCACTATCCCTCCAATTAATGAATCAGTGTATTTGTTATGTGTTAAGTCACGGACTATGGCTAACACATAAGCGTCCACTCTGGGATGCACCAATGCATGAATGCCAACTCTTAAACAACCCAAATGTAGAAACTAAGTTCCCAACTTCTTGGCTTCGGCTTGAAGTTCCTTGGGATTCAAAATAAGGATCAACTGGACACGATCACTATTTTCCTCAATACTCGACACAGACTCTTTAATGGTTACTCTAGTGGCAGCTTTTAAGTGCCATACTCCCATATCACTATAAAATTCAAAGGGTTTAATGTTGGGAAGGACCCAACGAGCTTGGGGTTCTACCTCTTCAAACAGGTGATCAGACTCATTGATCACACGACTACTACTTCTCAAAAATCTTGCTTGCAGTCGTAAACCAACCGACTTGGCCTTGTTAAGTGTCTCTGAACATAGCTCTATGTGAACCCAAGTGTAAACCTGGACGAACCTACTGAACCCTCACGCTCTTGCGGCCTACCAAACGGCTTCCTCGCCTTCAAACGGCCTTAGCGATCCGTAGTTCCTCGCGAACTCCAGCGAATCTGGCGAACTTTCGAGCTATGCAATTATCTTAACAGCAATTTTAAAGCACACAGAGTAATAATGCGAAAACTCAAATGGAAAGTCTTCTCTCTTTATTTATCAGAATGCTTCACAATCAGATTAAAATGTCTCTGTATCAGAGATTGACTGTCTCGGCTTTTACTGGACTTATGATCTTCACGAATGAAGGATCGATACCAGAGGCTTCCTGGCCGATGAACAGACTCTGTCTCAGAGCTTATGACTTATAACACACAAACATAAAATATACAGACTCACTAATGAAGTGGCCACTTTAGGTTCTCGCCTGTCACATGAACAGACGCGCAGGCTTCTCACTTCACCTAAGGACTGTGAGCAATGAACTCCGTGATGCGAGCAGATCGCTTGAATAGCGCAGACGCAGAGCAGGGAGAAACTACTCGGACTCAAACACAACACACAAGACTCAAACAACCGGTGCCTACAAATGAGCCTAACCTCTCCTTATATAGGAATGAGAGGGGGACAAACATTACTATGCACCGTCCGATTATTGACACTTGGCAGAAGATCATCGTCTTCGGGTAACACCGAAAGGTGACATACGCACGGAGATCTGTCATGCCGACAAACTTTAGTGTAAGTGGGTGGAATATACACTGTGGATACCTTACAAAGGCCCACGAGGAATCAAACTTTATTGATTACACATTGGATACTTTTCGGACGAAGGAAAAGTCCAAGAGAAAAGCTTCGTCACTATACACCCGTGACTAGGGATCATTATTTACACAGGGAAAGCCTTTCATGAGTGGGGCTCCCGAGGACCACTTGTACTGGATTCTGCTGTAGGCTCATCAAGAATCTTTATGCCCGGATATCTGAGATGATAGAATTCGTCATCCTAGGCCTTTGTGTAGATACGCCGGACGATCATGGGCTTATTGAGTACTATCTGATGTTTGATCTTCGTCATGACTAACCACTGATAGTGCATTTGCATGTGCATCTTCAGTATGGGGTTTCCCAGCAGTTTATGTTCTATACTGCCAAGTTCTCCGGCTGTATTGCAAGGATAGTGAAAACACTCACCAGCTTTCAAATTCATAAACAGTGTTATGCTTCTTCTTTAGAGATGCATGTAATGTCTTATGAATCCCAACGAGCAACGACCGTTCATCGCCGATTGTGGGTTGGGATACCACAGGGAACGTGACGCCCGATGTGATTCACAACCTCTCCAACCGCATCCCTGTCATTGTTTTGTCCACGAGAGAGGGAGCCACTCACTTCTCACTTTTTTCCCGGATTATTTACGTGAACTACATAGTGGCGTCTCAATTTAAAAACTTACTTTCTTCCTTCCGATGAAATCATTATAATTTCTTTGCCTTAGAATTTATAATCTCTAGATTATTTGTATGTTCGTCGATTCCCTGAATGGACGAATCGACCAGCGTCCTAATGAAGTTGTCTATAGACTTAACATAATACTTTGGATGACAGTTTTTTATCGGAATTCTGTAAACAAAATTCCAAAAGATCAAGTAGTTGGAATGTTTGAATTGCATTTTTATGGTGGAAATGGATTTACTATCAAAAACCCTTAAGGCGCCCAAAATACTGAAGTTTAACAACTGTAACCTAAATTTTCAAAAAAAATTGCCGAAATTGTTCATAATCTTAACCAAATTTCTAAATTATTTGTGAGTTTTTTTAGACTAGGCCATACAAATTGTATTATGTATCTATGGAAACACTATAATGAGCCTCACCACTTTTCCCTTTCTTTTCTTAATAATAACCTTTAATTTTTTTGTTTTTTTAATAGATTGCAATTTTTTTAATTCTTTAATTTGTAAATTATTATTATTATTAAAATTTCATTTAATTTTATGTGTTAATTTGTTAGTTTTCTTTTTTAATAATGATTTTTACAAACATATTTTTATGTGTTTTTATTTATTTTTATTATCAATTTTTTAAATTTGTTTTTTATTTTATTTTTTTTTCTTTGGTTTGAATTTAAATTTAAATTTTTATTATTTTTCAAATTTTTATTTATTTATTTATATTTTTATTATGAGAGTTGTATTGATAGCAAACAATTTTTTTTTGTTAATCTGTTAGTTTTCTTTAAAGTTTTTGTTACAATGGATAAGTCTTCCCCACTGTATGCCAATTTTATTGCAATGAGTCAAGTCTTCCCCTATTGTATGTCAATTTGATGATTGATATTAAAATTTTCATTGCAATGTGTCAAATTGTCTTAGGCTAAGATTTGTAGAGAGCGATACTTTTAACATTGAAAAATAATACTGTTGTTATAATCACTCTTTGATTTAGGTGTTCATTTTTTAGGTTTTTTTAATTGATGATATTTGGTTTTAATTTCACGGCTTAAAAATTTCGAAATTTTAAGTTTTTTAGGAGTGTGATACTTTATATTTAAAGTAATTGTTGAAAAATGTTAAAATTTTAATGTTTTCTTATATTTGTCTTTAATGCCATGGTTGAAAATTGTTGGAATTTTTAGGTTTTATTTAGTGATATTTTATATTTAACACTATTGAAATTTTAAGGTTTTTTCATATTCAAAATATTTTATTTTTAATGCCATTGCTAAAAAATATTGAACTTTTAACCAAAAAAAATTAATACAACATCAACATTTTTCAATTTTGGGGTTTTTTTCACGTTTATTGCACAAATATTTTAGTTTTTTCGAATTTTGACCTAAAACAAAATAGTGCTCATGTAGCATAAAAAGTTTTCATTTTCAAAGTGTTTTTTCATGTTTGGAATTTTAACCTCTAAAAAAAAAATGCTAATGCAGCCTCAACACTTTTCGTTTTGAGGTGTTTTCTCATGTTTTTTGCACAAAAATAGGGGATTTTGGGCTAGAATTCTCACTTTTAGGTTACAATTATTGTTAATTCAGTAACTTTGTTTTATTATTACTAAGTTAGGATAATAGGTCCTCTATTTCGATAAGCTTCAAAAGATGTGTTCCAATTTCCACTTTACATCGGTTAGTGGTCCCCAACCCTTTTTCCTTTCTTTAACTTCTTATCCAATTTTTCCTACTTAGAATTCCAATAGATGGTGGATTTTATTCATTGTGCTCCAAAAAACCTCATGCTCACATTATTTAGCCCCACTATAAGCTTATTTTGTGTGGCATAGAATGAAATATTAATTTTTGCAATGGTAACCTACAACTACCACTATAAATTTACACAAAATCTAGGTAAGCTCATCCCCAACCATAACGCTCCACCCTACATCCAATGTTTGTCCATTGTTAGAGTAAAGGGTAGAAGAAATGATAATAACATTCAACTAGACCACAAAATATTACAAATAAACCCACATGCATACCTCAACTCTCCCATCATATTGAACTTAATCTCACAGATCAAAGGAAGAGGTATGAGTTGAAGTGAGTTATGGAAGATCCTTAACTCACCATCCATTTTGTAATGCATGTTTGTATAGATGTTGTAATAATGGGGACTTCACTCAATGAACCTATAACATATCACGTGTGTTCGTGGCATACTAAACAATACCCTTAATTTCACTACATATTGGAAAATACCTCTAAAAATCACATTATTTAACCCCCTACCAATACGAACCCAATTCCCAATTAAAAAAACCCCTACTTTCACTAGATATTGTAGGTATCCATTTTTCCATTAACATTTTTTATACCCCTTTATATTTTTAATTAACTTTGAGCTCCCATTAGAGAACTTTTGAGATCTAAAATGGGCCTCCTAGGAACCAATACGATTAAAGATGACGCTATCAACCATGGGGGATGATTCACCAATTTTTGGGTAAGAAAGTAAAAATATTAAAAATTAATAAAATAATAAAACTAATTTTCAACTTGTATTTTCAGCTTATCTCCTTAAGTTTTTACTCAAATTTCGAGCAGGAGTAATCATTGGATGCAAAATTTGATTCCTCATCCAAGGAGTACCTATGTTGCATACTTTTGATGAACCCTGCTACAAGCACAATTAGAAATACATAAAAAAAATCATTGCAATCACATTTTTCATGTATTTAATCAAAGGCTCAGTATTTTAGCTCAAAAATGAAAGTGCTTAGAATTGAATGAAACCAAAATGGCAGTGACCGACATGTCGCAAGGAATCCAACGAAACTCGTTTCGTTGAAAATTGAGTTCGGATGAAGGAGTTATGATCTACTGATCGTCGTTCAAAATAAACATTTTTTTATTAAAAAATTGGAGAACATGTGTTGTAGGTGAAACCGAGAAGGATCAGATTGAGAAAAACATGAAAAGGTGTTTGAAAAGGTCGTGGAATTGGTTCAATATTATGCTTTGCTTTCAACAACTATCTTTCAACAAGAAAAGCAATGACAAATCCGCTTTAGTAGCCATGAAGTAGTATGCCTTGCACTTGCAGACTGGTAAATGTAAGTGTTGTAGAAGAGAAATTATGCCATTATAAATTATTTAGTTTTTATATGTTGAATTAACCATTGAAATCAAGTCGAAGCTGGTTAATTTGAAGCTCATTCGATTCGATATCCATTACCTTATTGGATTACATTGGGTAAATTCTGTGTGGAATTAGTGTTTAGAAATATGTTTAGAAAGTTGTATATAGGATGTATAAAAGTGGAATGTTTACCATCAAACATGGAAAATGATAAAATAAGCGGGAAATGATCTGGATCTCTTGTGGATAGGAGGAAAACAAGTATATTTTTTCGAAGGTAGCAACCACGATTCCTTCCAAAAATTCTAGAGATTTTTGAACAAGAGCGATGGATGGTTGAGATTATATCGCAAGATTACTGTGGAAGATAGACAGCTCTGAAGCATATCGCATTCATTCAGGAAACGTTTGATCACATATCATACTCGGCCATAAATATTTCATTGCATATCGCATTCGGTGAAAGGAGCCTTGGGAATGCGACGAGGAGCCATGTGTTGACTTGTTCTGCAATTTGTGATGAGATGAGATTTTTGATGTCATATTTGCAAAGGAGTATTCCAAAGAGAATCTACAATATGCGAAAGTGACCGCGATGCGATCTGTGGAGATTTAAATGCATTAATCCATGTATTAATACAATAATTTGTGGTTATCGCATTCATTCATGAAAAGTTTCATCGCATATCGCACTCAGTCATAAAGATTTCATTGCATATCACATTCGGTAAAATCAACCTTGGGAATGCAACGAGGAGTCATGTGTTGACTTGTTCTGTGATTTGCGATCAGTCGGGATTGAGATAAGACGAGATTTTTGATGTCATATTTGCGAAGGAGTATTGCGAAGAGAATCTGTGATCTGTGAAAGTGATTTCCATGTGATCTGCGGATATTTAAATGTGTTAAGTTGTGTATTAATACAATAATTTGTGGTTATGTTATGTTAATCCGACATTAACGAATAAGTGTGGGTTAGTGCTAAACGAGCTTAACCCCACATAAACACCACTTATATTAACATTAAGTGTATACTTATCTTGGCGTAAGATATGGAGGACCTGCCAAATGTGGAAGAGCTCCACATTTAGTGGAGTTAACTTGCAGACTTCTAGATTTAGTGGAGGAAAAATAGGGAAAATTGGGTTTTCCATAACTGAGGCAATATTCGACCAAATTGGGTGCAAGGATAGTCATTCTAGACATATTTTGAGGTTTTGGGGCCATGGGAACATGTTTTAGAGGTAGAAGAGGTAATCTACATAGGTTTTTTTACCGTGAATATTTTTGAAGCCTAGGGCCACTAGGAAAGAAGGCCATGCCCAAAGCATCTGGTAACCAAATTGAGTAAAAAATAGTTGTTTCCGATATATTTCGATGTTCTAAACTCATTGGAACAAGTTCCAAAATCATTTTATACATGTAAACAACATTTTGAGCAAATTTGAGGTAATACAGAGGCCCAAGCTATGGAGCTGTACCAAGGAGATGTAGCCCAGGAGGGGTGAGCTCCTTCATCAAAACTCTGTTTTATTGTATCAATTTGTGTGATTTGTTTTCATTTATGTTGTTGTTGTTCAACACTTTAAATTCATGCTTTAAGCTTTCAAAAACACTCATAAAATTCAGTTTTGATTACCTCTTTGACACACATAAGAAGCAAGGGAAGCTTCATATCAAGCATAAGATCAGTAAATAAGTTTTATATCTAAAAAAGAAATTAGCATAGTAAAACTAACATTCAATTTCATATCAATTTGGTATCAGAGCAAGTTGAGAGCCAAGGTTATTTTATTGATAGTTTCTTGAAGTTTGGTGCGAGTTAATGGTTGCAAATTTGTGATGCTGACAAGGTTAAAGTTGTTGAAAGGTGAAGGGAAGTTGTTGGCTGCAAGTCCTGAGATTAGGACCAGAAGAAGGAGAGATGAAATAGCATCATCCTTACCCAAAATTCCAGTCATAACTTCACTTGAAGAACCCCAAGTTTTGTCTTAAGAAGTTGATATTGAAGAGGTGAAATTTGTACAAGAAACTAAGTTGATTGAAAAGGTACAAGCACGAGGAGTTGAGCTTGAATCCTTAGCCATTATGTTAGGCGTTGGAGAGACTAATGGACATTCAAAAGAAGAGGATTTCAAGAGAGACTTCAAGTACATTCCAAGAATGGTTAAAATCGTGTTTGATGCATGCACTGCAGAAAGAGTAGGAGGAGGTTTTAAGCCTCCAAATGGAGAAGGAACTTCAGATGGTAAGAAGGATGAAGAGAAGAGTTCAAATGAAAGCGGAGGAAAGCCACCTCCATCTCCACCATCTACATAATCCTCATTATCCCCATCTACATCATCTTCCACTTCCACCACAAAACCACTCACACTCACACAAAAGTCACAAACGGAAAAGCTCAATTACTTAAATTGGACATTAAGTTTGAACTATCCATGTACAATGGCGAGGTAAATGCAGAGAGGCTTAACAATTGGATACGTCAATTATAGGTGTATTTCAGAATTCAGAACCTTCAAGAAGACAACATAAATATCCAGTAGGCTTCATTAAGGCTAGAAGGAGTTGCACTAGTTTGGTCGGAAGCAAAGACTCAAGAGGAAATGTGAATCCACGGTAAGATATCCATTTCTTGGGTTGAGTTTATTTCTTCATTTAAAATATAGTTTTATCCATTACCCTATATCCAAAAAGCTATTATGATTTGGAAAAATTTTAAGCAACTTAAGGGTCAAACAGTTCAAGAGCATACCCAGGAGTTTAGAAAGAGAGCATTTTTGTTAGGAGTAAATTCGAATTCCCAAGATACACTCTTGAAATACATTGGGTGTTTGCATTCTTATTTGAAGCATACTATTCTTATGTTTAACCCAAGAAATTTAGATGAATTTTGTGTACAAGCCACATACATAGAGGCAAGGAGAAAACAAGGCACAGAGGAGAAAGGTGAAAGTGAGGGTAAAGGGAAAGGAAATTTTTTTGGAACAGGAAAAAGAAATAGCTCTGTAAAAAGAGAGAAGGAAAAACTCACATGAAAAATTTTTTCAAAGAATGGCAATGATGAAGACCGTTGTTGGCAACTTCATCCAAAATTGAAACCAAATAGACTGAAAGCCAAAGTGAGGGGAAAAATTGTTGCTATAGCTGAACATGACTTAGGCTCAGATTCAGGAGATGAGACAAAAATTATAGCCATGGGTTTGAAAGGTAAACATGTTGCAAGCACTAGTTCCTCAAATTTTTCAAATGATACTCATGATGAAGATAAAATAATAGAACTTTTCCATATTAGAGTTGTCTCTAAACATACCAAAATTGATACACTTTCTGATAGTGGATCACAAGCTAACTTGATTTCCAAATATTTGGTTAAGAAGCTAGGCCTTGAAACTATTAGAAATCCAAGACCATATCCTTTGGGTTGTATATGAAAGAATGAAAAATTGCAGGTTACAAGGAAGTGCTTACTAAGATTCGCCATTAACTCAAACTTTCTTGATGAAGTTGAGCTTGATTTGGTGCCACTTGAGATATCAGGTATAGTATTGGGAAGTCCTTATCTATATTAGAGGAAAGTTGTATTTCATTTCCATGAGAACAAGTACCACTTGTTTAAGGATGGTATTGAGTACATAATTATATCACATAAGAAGAAGACAGGTTTGTCTCTTATGCATGCAAGTGAAATGAAGAGGACAGTGAATGCAAGTCATAACCTGACATTGGTGATGATCAAGAAAAGAGCCATATTGAATCACACTTTCCATAAAGATGCTTATGCTTGTAATTATTTGTTTCATTATGTTAACAGGCTGCCTTTGAAAGAAGGTGAAAAACATTTGCAGCAGTTAACATTGGTGTTGAGCGGTGTTGGAAAGAAGGTGTCGGTGCAAGAGAGTGCAAAGGTCAAAGAGAAAGTGACAAACCAGATTGGAAAAGAAGGCATAGGTTCCACAAATGCTGGTTTATGGTTTCCAAAAGGTACATGTCAATGGCAAATATACTTGGTCAAGAGTCGATGCAAGTACAAAGCAAAAGCAGCTAAAAATTGCCATGATGACAATGTGCAAGGTGAGAAAGTTTATAAGTTTCCTTTGATTGTTGACTAAGGTAGGAACAACATGGTTTCTGCAAAAATATATTGTTGTTCTACAAATCCAGAAATATTGTAGCATGACAGTGTCATTGATAGCAAGAGAGGGTCGCAAGAATCAAGGAAAATTTTGAATTTTTAGGAAAAGCTCCAAAGATAAAATTGGGAAAATTTCAGTGGATATAGACTCAAAGGGTGGAACAGTACCCTCATCCACATAATAATTAATAAAGAGATATTTTGGGGTCAAAAAGGATTCTAGTGGGGAGGAATGATCATAGGCTCAATATTTTATCTAAAAAATGAAAGTACTCAGAATTGAATGAAACTAGAATGAAAACAACCAACCTATCGCAAGGAATCCAACGCAACTTGTTTCGTTGACAACTGAGTTCGGATGAAGGAGTTATGGTCTGTTGATCCTCGTTCAGAACAGACAAATTTTTATTAAAAATTTGCAGAATGGGTGTTGTAGGTGAGACCGAGAAGGATCAGATTGAGAACAAATGCAAAGGTGTTTGCAAAGGTCGTGGAATTGGTTCAATCTCATGTTTTTCTTTCAACAACTATCTTTAAACAAGAATAGGAATGACAAATCCGCTTTAGTAGCCATGGAGTAGTACGCCTTGTGTTTGAATACTGGTAAATGTAAGTGTTGTAGAAGAGAAATTATGACATCCTAACTTATTTAGTTGTTATATGCTGAATTAACCATTGAAATCAAGTCACAACTGGTTAATCCGAAGCTCTTTTGATTCGAGATCGATTTCCTTATTTGATTACATTGAGTAAATTCTGTGTGGAATCAATGTTTAGAAATATGTTTAGAAAGTTGTATACAGGATGTATAGAAGTGGAATGTTTACCATCAAATAAGGATATTGATATATCAACCAATAAATGATCTAGATCTCTTGTGGACAGGAGGAAAATAAGTATATTTTTCCGAAGGCAACAACCGTGATTTCTTCCAAAAATTCAAAAGATTTCTGAACAAGAGCGATGGACAGTTGAGATTGTATCGCAGGATTACTATGGAAGATGGATGGTTGTGAAGAATATCGCATTCAACCATGAAAATTTTCATCGCATATTGCACTCGGCCATAAATATTTCATCGCATATCGCATTCGGTGAAAGAAGCCTTGGGAATGCGACGAGGAGTCATGTGTTGACTTGTTTTGTGATTTGCGATCATCTGAGATTCTGATGAGCCGATATTTGAGATGTCATATTTGCGAAGGAGTATTGCGAAGAGAATCTGCGATCTATGAAAGTGACTGTGATGTGACCTGTGGATATTTAAATGTGTTAAGCCGTGTATTAATACAATAATTTGTGGTTATGTTCTGTTAATTCGACATTAACGGATAAGTGTGTGTTAGTGATAAACGCGCTTAACCCCAAATAAACACCACTTATCTTAACATTAAGTGCGTACTTATCTTGTCGGAAGATATGGCAGACCCGCCAAATGTGGAGGAGCTCCACATTTAGTGGAGTTAACTGGCAGACTTCTAGATTTAGTGGAGGAAAACTAGGGAAAATTGTTTTTTCCATAACTGAGGCAATATTCGACCAAATTGGGTGCAAGGATAGTCATTCTAGATATATTTTGAGGTTTTGGAGCCATGGGAATGAGTTTTAGAGGAATAATATGTCATATACATAGGCTTTTGTTGTCGTGAATATTTTTGAAGCCTAGGGCCACCAGGAGAGAATTTCATGCTTAGAGTATCTGGTAACCAAATTGAGTAAACAAGTAGAATTTTCTGATATATTTCGATGTTTTAAACTTGTTGGAAAAAATTTCAAAAGCATTTGATGCATGTAAACATAATTTTGAGCAAATTTGAGCTAATACAAAGGCCCAAGCTATGGAGCTGGACTAAGGAGATGTAGCCCAAGAGGGGTGAACTCCTTCATCAACACTCTCTTTTATTTTATTATTTTGTGTGGTTTTTTGTCATTTATTTTGTTGTTGTTCAGAACTTTAAATTCATGCTTTATTCTTTCAAAAACACTCATAAAATTCAGTTTTAATTACCTCTTTGACACACATAAACAACAAGGGTACCTGCAAATCAAGCATAAGATCAGTAAATAAGTTTTATATCTGAAAAATGAAATCAGTACAAAAAAAATAACATTCAATTTCAGATTAGTATTTCTCATTTTTCGTGCAGCAGGTTCCATCGAAAGTATGCAACATTGGTGTTCCTTGGATGAGGAATCAAATTCTACATCCAACGAGTGTCCCCGCTCAAAATTTGAGTAAACCCATAGGGAGATAAGTTGAAAATACAAGTTGAAAAAATAAGTTTTTTTTTTCCCTCTAAAAATGATGATGTAATCTAATCTTGTTTTATTATTTCCACTATTATTTTATAATTTCCTTAGGAGGCCTATTTGACCTCAAAATTCTCCTAATGTTTTTTTGTACCTTCGAATATAAAAACCCTTTACCTCCTATTAAATGTTGAATCTATTATGTCATTTTTTCCTTAATATATATCTCCTAATATGAATCCATGTATATGGTATTGCTCCCCCAGTGAAGGCGCCATGGTTGTAATATGCCATAATTATCCTAATGCAATTCCAATTATGGAATGCATGATGGTGTAGATGTTTTAATATGCCATAATTATCCTAATGCAATGCTAATTCAGAGGAGAGGTAAGAAATCGGCAAGCACAGCAACCCCTCCCCTTGTCCCCCACCTCCACAAATTTACTTTATATAAACCTTTGTTGAATATAGCTCACAAGGTTTGCCTCATGTCCATCAACCTCCTCTTTTTTCTTTGTATAACTTGGAATACATCTGCCTTATTTAACTATTGAGTTAGAGTGAGAATCCTCTTGTTGAGTCTAGAGAGTATGAAGGGATTTGGTGGAACAATGATCTTGAAATTTTATTGGATCCCCAACCACTATCACTTGTCATATTCCTTTCAATTTTAGAGAAATTAAGCCTTGATAGGATTCTATCACTTCAACATCATTCTTGGTCTCATTTTTTTATCTCCAATAATAATCCATTTACTTTTTGATTCAGGATCATAGATGAACCCCACCTCCACTCGCACTTGTTTCCCTTAAAATTATAGTTGTAACCATAATCATTATATTATCTGAACTTAAGAATGACAAGAATGTGAGATTTGATCTAGTAACATATATATTCACAAAAGTGTGATGCAAGAATAAAACATTTGACCATTGTCTCTAAGTGCCACCATGGCAGCCAGAGGTTAGATTCCCTCCCTCATATAATTGTAAGATTTTATTATTCTACTAAATTAAAACAATAATTTGTTTTCATATATCTTAATAAAGTCATGTATAAAATAATTAAAGCAACATTATTTTTTAATAGATATTAAATAGATATATTAGAACACCCTATTATTTTAACCCATTAATATCCATAATCATTTATATTGAATTTATTTATTCATTACACACTTATATTTTACTATAATCTCGTAGAAATTTGGGCTTTTAAATCCTCAAATATGTAATCAATACCCCCTATAAAATGATCAATTATTGGGGGCATCAACCTAATGTATTTATTCCTCCTTTGTTATAAAGACAACAAATACTTTCCTAATTCCAACCCATACTCCCACTCACAATGTTACTAGTGACACTTTTTCATCCACATATCCTAGGAATCGTAGGCATCCCACTTTAATATTATTGATCTTACTCATGCTACTATCAACTTCTCTCATTGAACTTTTATTTTAATTAAATAAATCTAAAGGACACCTTGATAAGAATATATTTCATTGAACTAAAGCTACAATAAAGGTGGAAAACTAAAGTCCTCTTGAGATTGGCCAACATAAGTAGTGAGATAAAATTTTCAAAACGCCCAACTCATGTAGTTTAGAGATCTCTTTAGTGATCCACCCATTCAATTTATTTTGGTCAATTTAAACTATTCTAAGGTATATATGTTGCTAAGATGAAATGAACAATCCTTCCAATTGGTTCCTAGATAAACTTAGAAGTCACACATTAGTTGTAATTTTCATGCTCATAGATATTTCTTCCATAGGTTTATTTTTGGATAAATTAAGTATCATGTTTCTATGCAACACACTTGAAAATTTATGATAAACATGTTTCAAGTCAATATATAGATACTCATATAGTGTATGCATTATGAGTTGTGAAGATCCATTGATTCTAAATCCATTGAGGTTCTGAAGGTCAAATTGTATTCTCCTAATGAATATTTTTTTTAGTATATGAGTCTTGCACTTTAATAATCATATATACATACCCATTTGGAGGTATCATGGTGCATATTAATTTTATATTTTCACCTTGAACAACTCACCTATTTATGAAATTGATACATCTCATTCTTGATATAAAGCCTCATATATGTTGAACCATTCTCTCTTTAGTCGCCATACCTTAGCATAGATGTGTGATCTCATTGAGATATATAGGGCTTATGTATGGCATTAGGCACCTAGGTATTGGAACATTACATCATTATTGGCATATAATCACTTTCATTGGTTCTAGGCTTACTATCCCTAATAGAATTATTTATCTCTCTCTCTCTCTCTCTTTCTCACACACACACACAAGATATAGTTTTAGGGATAATCAAGAAATTGTTTGTAAGAAGAGTGTAAAGAAGGTTTCCACCTTGAAGTGGAACTGTTATTCATTATTTTGTTTATCATTATCAAGTCATATGATTACTTTAATTATAATTTTATGTTGTTTGGGCTAATTGGGTCACCACATTAAGTTTTAGGATGGAAGATCCTTGATTTACGAAATTACAAACATGCAATTATACCTTTTTCTCTCTAACATTATTTTCAATATATTTTCGATTATTGGATTTGTGTGGCACTTTTGGGGTTTGAAAAATGAATTATTTAAGTACGTAGGTCAAAATATCATATTATTATTCATTATAAATTTGGTAGTACACTCTATAAATTTTTTTTTTTAATATCAATATTAAAGTCTTGCTTAGACCATAGGCTCTATAAAAAAACCTAGAATCTACAAATTGATAGGTCCAAATGAAGAAACATTGATTTTATTAAAAAGAGAATAGATTAGATATTATAGTCCTAAATTTCACATCTCGACATGATACAAGTATATAGTGATAGGTTATACATGTTTTATCTCCTAAAATATTAAAAAAAGAGTATGATTTGGTAATTCCACCAAAACTTTCCATTGGATGGTCCAAATTGCATGGGATTAGTGGGATGCTAAAGAGTTAGAATGTAAAATAGAGATTAAAGAAGGTTTCCCTCTTGAATTAGCATTGTTATTCATTCAATTTTTATCATTATTGAGGCATAGCATTAATTATTATTTTTATTTTTATGCTATTTAGGTTAATTGGATCACAACATTCCACTTTAGGATGGAAGATCCTTGATTTGGGCAATTATAAACATGCAATTATACCATTTTATCTCTAACATTATTTTCGAATATTGAATTTTTGTGGGACATATGGGGTTAAAAAAATGAAATATTGAAGTATCTGTGGTCAAATATCATATTCTTATTGACTATAAATTTTGTTGTACAAGCTACAACTTTTTATTTTATTTTTAATATCACTCCTAAATCCTTGTTGAAACCATAGGTTCTATTTAAAAACTAGAATCTAAAAGTTAACAAAACTAAATGAAGAAACATTAATTTTTTTTAAAAGAGAGTAGATTAGGTATTATCGGTTTAAATTTCACATCATGACATGCTACCAATATATAGTGATAGTTTATACATGTTTGATCTCCTAAAATAGGAAAAAAGAATAGGTTTTGGTAATCCCACCATAAATTTCTCTTGGAGGGTCCAAATTGCATGGGATTAGTTGGATGTAAAAGATGACATATCAAAGTACATCTTCTAAAAATTCAATCATCACAATCTTTGAATTGGTGAAGTTGTAATAAGTGTAAGGTTGGTTAAGAAATAATACCCTAAATCGTAGATTTACAATGTGCATCATTATCATAATTTTTGGTTGGAAGCTTAATTTGTGTTGATTCAAACATGGTTAGAAAGAGGATGCATTTTGGTACCATTTGAGGATATTTTTTTGAAAAATTGGTCTGTTGTAGTGGCTACAAAGCCTTCCAAATTTTTTCCATTGCTTAGATTTTGGAGCCTAACCTTCTTTGTACATGATCTTACCTTCCACTGCTATCAGATATTTTTGTTTTGACTACCTTTTATCTTTCAGTTATGCTTGTGATCACTTTATCTTCACTTAGAAAATATTTTCCAAGTCACAAGCTAACCTCTTGTCTAAGTCTTACATAGCAGTTATGGGCTTGCCTCTAGAAACTGCGCAATTCATGGAGCTAGACTAAACCTTGATGTTCAAAATTGCGCATTCATGACTGGCATTTAGCCTTGAAATTGAAAATTGCACAATTATGACAGGCAACCCAACACTGAGCCAATAAGCTGTGCAATCCCTCACTGAGCTCATAAAATGCGCAGTGCACTGAGCCGAGAGCTGCTAGTTCTCCATAACTGCTCAGTCCTCCTGGTGATGTGCATGGTAGGTTTCCCCAGAAAACATAGAAAATCTAAAAAGGATAAAAGCATCCTTAAAAATTAGGGATCTATTTTTAGTAACCCGAAGGAAGCACACTTGCTATTTTTGGAAACTGTCACCATGAGTCGCTTTTTCCTTGATTTGTAGCATGCACGTCATAAACCCTAATTTCTCAAATCTATTTAATCAAAGTCCCTAGAGCTCATTCTCACATTCGATCTTGGATCTCTAGCATTCTCAAGGATATCAAGGAAGCTTCAGTATGATTGTCGTTAATTTTCCGGGCGAGTTTTTCATTTATTACTTTTTTCTGTCACTTTTTACTATTTTGCTAGCATGCTTGTTGTTTTGTTTGTTTATTTTCATGCATGCTTGAATTTTAACTTTCTTTAGCCTAAATTAGTGTTTTTTCAAGTTAAAATTTTCCTTTTATAAGTGTTACATCAGTTTCTTCATTTTTCACCGATGGTCGTCGTTGCGGCCACCAATCTCATTCACTTCTCGTTTGTTCAGTTTATGCACTCGGTTTATCTTGTTTCAATCACACTTAGTTATATATACACTTAATCATTCACCATCTCTCATATCTTCTCATTTTCATAGTTCCCTTGAGCAAATCTTCATTTCCCTTGCCTAGAATTCACTATCCCTAGCTGGCCATTTCACAATATTGAGGCCCAAAATCAGAGATTTGCCTCTTGAACTACGTAATTCACAGTACAGAATGGCCACACTACGCATTTCATAGTGCCCTGCCACAACCTGCATCCATGGCCATTGAGACTGTGTAATGCGCAGTCTCTCCCAACTCACTTCCTAGGCTGAACTACACATTGCAGAGTCTCAAGCCTTAAGAATTGACACTAACTATTGGGACTACATAGTGTGCATTTTCCTTAGCTATTAATACCCTCTTCCCAGCAATAATTATGCAATCCTTCCATCCAGTTTCCTCGTGTGCTGCATAAACATACCCTGAAATCAGGTTTTCTTATAATTGATTTTTTCTTGTTGTTAGTGTATTTTTTGTGCCACGAGTACAATAGTTGTTGAGCATCTCTCCATTAGTCACTTTCACAATGGAATCTAAGAGAGATTCCTCAAAGGAAGCCATTCAAAGAAGTATTGGGGAAGTAGTTGAACAAGTTCCTATTAACTTTCCATTTTATGCAAACACTTAGCTATTTATAGAGAAGGGTTCAAAACTGACATGGAAGGAGGTCAAACATGATTTTACAAAGGAATTTTAGGTGGAATTAGAGGACCATTATGTGTATCTTAGTATCATGCAATTAGGGATTTACAAGGTTTCATATAGGTATCCAACCTTTCCATGTGAAAATGTGATCAACTATGTAGTCTCAAACATTGATGTGAGAACTATGACATTGAGCAACACTAGCGGACATAAGTGTTCTACATTAATGGAAACATATTCTCAAAATATGTATCATATTCCTGGACTAGTAAAGAACATGGAATCATTGTTCTATGCCACTCACAACTACATGAACATAGGAGATATCATCAAGAGTTGGGTGAAGGAGCCAACGAAATTTAGACAAACACCCACCCACATGTACAAGACAAAGGTACACAGGAAGGCCTATTAACTTTTGGTTATACTAGCTTGCAAATTATATGGCCAATCAAACACAAATACCTTTACTTAGGGGAGGGCTTTCTTGTTCAACTAGGTAGTGAACGAGAATTCGTTCAACTGGTCAAATCTATTGGCTCATCAATTAAGAGTCCATGTAACACAAGCTTGGAATATACCTAAGGGCAAGAAAGCACACTTCTACATGCCTTCATACTTAATGGATGTAATCTGTCCAAATAATTAGTTCCCTGACATGAATTGGATATGGACACTGAGATAAATTGTCGTACATATCTATTGAAAGCTACTCTCGGATTAAATTCATCGTGGAGTCGTGGAGAAACTTATTGATCACTTCATTATCCAGATTTATAGACTCATATTTCAATAGGACCCACCTTGCATGTCACGAGAAACTATGGAGGCGATATCAAAGATCACAGATTGGTTCACCTTACCAGATGACACATTAATCAAAGTATTCGATAGGCAAAATTTGCCACATATTTTTCCAAGATATGCCACTGACAAACTTGTCATGAAAGATGTATCTTATCATATCTCCATAACACTGTCAACAACATTGCATAGGACGAATAAGGCATCATGGCTAAATATTCCTTTGCATGTCGGATTATACAAGATTAAGAATCTTAAAGTTGCATATGTTGAAGGGAAAGCCATAGTTAGATTCGATTTCGGCACAACGAGTTACAATCCATATGATCCGAGGGGAATTTTCAAATAACAATGTGCAAGAGTATATTCCAACTAGGTCAGTGGGGTATATTAGTGGTGGGAGGAAGAACCATGGAATAATTTTTATAGCTCCTATTGACCTCATGAAACAATCAGTATGTTTAGGACTTCTCAAGTTGTTTCACAGAGGGAAATAACTACGGCATAGGTAGCAACAATAGACAATCGTCTAGTGCAAGACAAGGAAAGAGGAAGGTTGATGACAGTGTAGAAGAGGAAAAAAAATCGAAAATGAAAGAAAATATTCTCACTGAGAAAGTAGCTATGGAAATCGAAGAAAAGATGGAAAGAGGTAGAAAAGAGCAGATCAGCGAAAGAGAGAGAAGAAATCCTTATAAGAAGCAATGAAGAGATTGCAAAGAGAAAAATAAGAGTTGAGGGAAGAATGAGAGCTTAGAAGAAGAGAAAAAGAGGAGAGACATAAGAAAGAAGAGTAATAAAGGAAAGGTGCCACACCAGAAGAAACGACACCAATTCAGGTTGAAGAGTAGATAAAAGATCGACCATAGAAGAATGAGTGAGTGAATAAATTGAGGAATGAGAGTTTGCTAAAGAGCTTGAAAAATTGATCGAGGTCATGAACATGGAAGTGGGACAGGAGCCACAAGATGAAGATGTGGACATGATACCCAACACACCTCAGGCCACCTTTCAGACTTCACCACCTTAAACCGTGGAGCAAGCCCCGGGCGAGGAAGGGGAGGTAGTTCCCCTTGATGATGATTTGGTGATGGATGTGTACAATCTATCATTCGACGAACTGCAGAAGAATATTGTACAAGTGTGAAGAAATAACTTCACGGATGATCATGCATCATCTACATTCATGAGAGAAAGGGTGATATTGGAAAACACTAGCAAGAATCCAAACGCCATTGCCGATGCCAGCTTGGCCTTCGCAGGAGCAGCCAGATCTAACAATCAATGCTTGGTGGCCACGAATAAGAAGTTGGTGTAGAATCTATAGGCAGTCCAACAAGAGAATGAAAAAATTCATGTAGAAATGCAGGATGCACCTTCCACACAAGTTTACCGCAATGAGATAAGAGCGGCAATACTCGCTGAAGTATCCATACTTGGAGACACTATGTGGGACATTTATGAGGAGTTTTTAACTGTACATAATGATTTTTTCCACTTGAATTACTTGCAACGACATAGCAAAGAGTTTGTTAGTATCCTTAATAATGTACAAGATTCCATCACCGTCATTCATGAGTGGACAATGCGATACAAGGTCGCACCGCTTACACTGGTGAATAAGATGATGCCACAGATAGAGTTAGAGAAAGCCGGAGTTCATATTTTGATCTACAACAAAAAGAAACTCGCCTCATTCATCGAAAACATTCAGGCCTCATATGTACAGATATACAATTGTCTAGATTTCATGGTGAGAAACCACCCAATCCCATCAGTTGATACACTCACTGAGACTAAACGCAAACAACAAGTCTGGCAAGAGATTGATCAGTATAGTTGGAGGTGAGATGGAACTTATGGCCACTCGAGAGGAAATGTAGATCAATAGACAAAACTTGCAGACTTACAACGGTGGCCTAGTTCATATTAGAATGATGTTTTTCCTGATTGAGAAAGAGGTGAAGACCAGTTCCAAGAGATTGTACTTGGATGCCATGGAGGCAAGAGTTCGCTTCCATCCCGACATTATCTCCTAGTTTGGGGATACCACCACACAATATGAAGAATGACATGAATATGTGACTGAGAGACACCAAGTCCAAGATTCCTAGCTTGAGTTCACCTCAAATCTAGAATCATAATGTTTTTTCTTGTTAGGCTCTCAAGTTGTCTCTACCCTATTTTGCCTTATATGGGTACGAGTGGAAATCGAATTTTATTTGTAATTACTGTATATGTGAAATTCCATGTGTCCATGATGGAATGTAAAGATTCATATGTAATGTGAGGTTTCATGAGGGGAGTCCAAGAGTCAACCCCCTTTGGTTATAATTACATCCTCATAACTTTTGTAAGGGTCTTTTGCGAGCCAAGGTTTTGGCTAGGCTTAGGATTAGGAAAGGCTTGGGAGATTTGTGTTAGACTTGGCTTCTACGTAGTGTAGATGGAATATACTTATTTGGGAGGAGATGGTGTTGTTGACTTCACGTTCCACTATTGGGGAAATTGGTTCTTCATGTTGTATGTATGAATGGAACTTTCACTTATAATAAAATCAAAGTCGACATGTCTTCATGCATATATTGTAAATGTACTCGGACTATTCTTGTTATGTTTGTGATGTATTTTGTTTAAATTACAGATATTCTTACGAAATATTTCATTTGCATTTGTACGAATCTTGTTGAATGCATTCTCAATTTTTAACCGATCACCTTTAACTTGCAGACAATTCTGCTTGTTAGTCTGTGTGATGTCCTTTCAGATTATGTGTTCCTTTCAAGATGCATACTATTATAGGCTTCCAAGGAGCTTACGTCCTTTTCCCTTCACTGTTAGAACCACTCATGCATCACATTGACTTTCTGCAGGGTCACACAGTTGCTTTAACCAAAGACATCGTGCACTACTCTATGTGTTTTGCAATCCAAGGCATATCATTAAACACTCCAGTGCTCGGACTCCTACTCCAAACAGTGTGAGGTCTAGTTGGGACTTCATATCGAGGAGATCCCTTGAATTTTTGCGGGTCTATCACCATCAACATATTATCATGGGAACAAATAAGATTGGCTTTGTATGAGCACCAAAAGTGGAAGAAGATTCGAAGAGAAATTACATAATTTTTGAATCAATTGAAATAACTTACCAACAAAATATGGAACTTGGATTGAAATGTTTTCGTATAGAAGCATCCACATATAATCAGGCATTGAAGGCAAAACTTATCTGAAGGGGAAAGGTGTGTTGAATCCATAGGCCTTACACCACTAGTGTTGTAATATTAACTTTTTCATTAGTGTTAGGGTAATTATTTGTGATTGTACACTTTTCATCCTATATATATAGCAAAGAGATATAGTTATATGCATAATTAAAATTTATTTGTAAGTATAACCTATAAAAGAGGTCTCCCCCTCAAAGTGGCATCTCTATTTATTTACATTTTATCATTCCCAATGTTATCACAAATAAAATGTCATTTTTTGATTAGTAGAGTCATTAGCATAGGTTTCATTGTCTTGTCAAATTAGTTCATGAAAATGATGAAATTTTATGAATGCATCATTATCCTAAGTTTAGAGAGTCCTACTTGTCAGTTCATCATGGTCAAATCTATCAAAAGCCACCAAAGATCTCCATGCATTGGTTTAAAACTTGGTTGTGGCCACTTGTCTGTCTTTTCCCGAGTCTGCAGCGAATATAACTGAAAACAAGTTGTTTTTGCTACAAACTCACATGACCAGTCCATAGTGAATCTTCCAGAATTATAACGGAAACCACTACAAAAGCACGTTTTTTGCACCCGTAAAGGAGATGGTGAGGTGTCAAGTCATTAGAGGTTAAATTTCATTCAAGGGTCATGTGATCAATTAGAGGAGTCATGCAACATGCTTAATGATAAGTGGTTACTCATAATTTCACTTAACCTCTTTCATTTTTCATTATCCCTCCCATATTCTAATTTCACCTTTTAAATTGACCTTCAAAGCTGCTCTCTATCATATTTCTTTCTACCTCTGTGTATACTTGTTTTTGTCACCCTTGAGAAGTCCAACTTTGTTGCAAGCTTCTTGTGGTGCAATCCCTTTCTTTGCAGGTTTCATAGCATCAAGAGACCAGTGCAGTGTTAAGGAACATGGTCATGCAGACAAAGACTAATAAAGGAGGCTCGTGTGTAAGGTATGAACCCATAGATCTAAAATTGCTCAACAAGTACCCTAGTTTTACCAAAGCTTTCAGCAGTGTTAGGTGCATGCGATTCTGCGAGAAATTACAAGGTTTTCATGCCTAGGTTTCAAAATACTTTGCAATGAAATTCGTGGGTACTGCATCAAAGGTGGGTGTGCTGAGTTTTATAGTATCACCTGAAAAAATTTCCCAAGCCATAGAGATACCGAGGAGGGGAGAAGAGGGGTTCAAAGCCACTAAGTTCAAATTATAGAATTGTGATGAATTCATGAAACCTAATCATATTGGAGTAGATATGACATCTGGAATCCCAAGGAGCTACCTTAAAGATAACTACTCCATACTACTTCTTGTAATTCAAAAATACTACACACGTGAAGGAAGGTTCCATATGGCCTATCAGTATCATTTTAGGCACTTGTTGCATTTCACTGGTAAGAAATCTCTAGACCTTCCATTTTCTTATTTAGGAGCCTAGGCAAGATGTCAGACAAAGTTCAAGCTAGGACAGAAGGTAGTGAGACTTCAATTTTTCATCATCGATTGATTAAAATTCTGGTGTTGGTGGAGTTGAAAAAACTAAATGGAGATTGGACCACATTCTTATTCCTTACTGGTTATGAAGTAGATACATTAACACCCAAGAAGATAACTAAATCAAAGGCCACTCCTTCAAGCAAGAGTGAAAAACCTGCAGCTAAAATAGAGGGTGTTAATGAAGAGGAAATGGAACCCATTGGAGAACCCATGGATGTTGAAGTGGAGCATGCACAAGAAACTGAAGTCCCACAACCTACACCTGAAAGTAGGAAGTCAAATATCAGCAAGAAGATTCATGGAAGGATAACAAGAAGCCAAACACTGGGAAAAGGAAACCTTGAGGATATTCTTCAAGCCATAGACATAGAAGAGACTCCAGTGGTCAAATTTGTAGATATTAAAGGAATCAAGAAAAAAAAAAAGGGTATTACTGCTAAAAAAAATATTTCTCAATAGAAGATGTAGGTTTTATGTTCCAACCAAGAAAACCACTCACCATGCTACAACTTTCCAAAGTTTTCATTGCTAGTAAAAAGACAAAAGCTACAAACAAAGGCAAGCAACCTATGGTAGATGATCTCGTTGATTTGTCTCCAGCAAAAGAAGAGATCATTGTGCAGAGGAAAGGTAAAGAGAAAGTTGTTGAGAAAATTGAAGTGCAGTTGTTAAAAGAACAGTTAAGAGAAGCCAGAGAGGAGGTTATTAAAGCCAAATTTGAATTAAAGTAAGCCAAGCTAGACATAAAAATGATAGAGGAATTCAAAGATAAGTTAAATGAGAAAATCAATTATTATGATGGGTCGTTGACCAATGCCAAAAAACTGTTGAAAGGAACACTTCCTCTACGCAAGGTAATGAAACACACAAGGAAGAGAAATATTTGGTTGCAGGGAGAGAGAAAAAAACTTAAAAATCAAGTGAAAGATTTAGAAGAACAAATGGATATGATACAGTCAGAGCTCAAGAAGAAAGGTTTAAAAATTACAATCATAGATCAACCTATGGAGACTGAAGCTCCTGCTACCAAAGGTGAAGCTTATAAAGCTTGAAAAGTGGACAAATTACCTTTTTCCATATTTTTTGCATCATTTTGAATCATCAATTGCAGAGCCATAGGAAAATTTTGAGGAAGGAAGCACAATTTTCAAGTTTGTTGCCAATTAGGCAAGTTCGTAGTGTATCTCAGGCTTGAAGCCTAGAATTCACTACGAACTCGCTATAGAATAATTTTTGCTATAAATCACAGGTATGGTCATAATGAAGGTAGGTAAAAGTTTGTATTTAGCTATTTTGACTTAATAAACAACTTGAAATCAACAAAGGGAGCAAACAGGTGGCAGCGGTGGCTAAAATTAAAGTGCTACAAACTTTCGATACAAACTTGCCTTGACTCCCTTGTTTCTGTAGCGAAGAAGTTTTTGTAGCATTTTCAAATTTTTATGGTCTTTTTGGGATAATCTAGCCACGTGGAAAGGTTAAAGGACATCAGAGGAATTTTTTGGTGGTGGCATGGTCTTCGACAAAATTATTCAGTTCACCAGCTCACCATGAAGAAACTCATCATCCTTCATGACACCACCTCCTAAGAAGTAGGAAGACAAGTCTCCTGACTTGATGGGGGGAATCATGTTTTGGTCATGATCAATGCCACCTAGGCACATGAATTTTCTCGATGTAAATATGCAATATTAAGTTTCTTGATGTAATAAATAGTTTATAGAGTCCTATTAGGAATCTAAGTCTTAAAATTAGTAGCTGTGAGTTTTATCTCCATGTAATTTTCTTGTGGATAGATTAGGTGTCGGCATAAGGACTTGAAGGTTCAACCTTGTTGGCAAAATAAATGTAATGATACCTAAGCCTAATAATAGGCAGATGATCAGAGAATAGAGGGTTGAATGATGTTGACTACAAAACTACTATTGTAAAAAATTCTTATGAGTAATATACAGTGGCTATTGGCTTTTTATTCACCTGAGATTCATTGATGTTTTCATGAGCATTTTTCTTATGTATCCTGCTATTTTATCTTCAGTACTCTGATGTTTGATTACTTAGAATTCATGTATATCATGCTATAACTTCCTTCAAGCATTATATTGTTGTGTATATGCATATGTTGTCTTTTTATCAAAACATCTATATGCCTCAACTTCCATTAGAAGGGCCATGTCATTAAGTTTCTTAACGCAGACTCCATATGCCAAATGGTAGTGATTTCTACACATTTTTCACCTACATACAAACACACTCAAAACACTATTATAGAGTTAGCCATCTGATTGAACTTCATTTGAAGAAAATCATCTTTATCTTTGAGAGAGCCCTCTCAGGCTGAAAAGGCTAATTTTCAGCTAGAAGTATGTTTGAAATAGTTACTCTAGGTTGTGTGGTGGAGAAACCCATCTGTACCAACTTAGTGATAACACCTAAGGCTTGAAATTACTTATCCTTTATATTTTGTTATATTTGGGCTAACTGGATTACATAGGGTCCCTTATTGTATCTTCTCTTATATATTCCCTTTAGTGGCTAATTTGACTCTACTAAATACTTTAGGCCGCCCAATTTATACACTTTCCCACTAATTGATATGTATGTTTGGATCTAAGCTCATAATTAGTTGGTGTTATTCAATTTGTGTCCTCAAAATATCAAACTTATTTGGGTAGACTTTATAGAGGATCCACTAGGTCAAAAATTCGTTGTGTGCTCTTGATTTTGTTTTGTCATGAAAAGAAAACTACAACTTTTAGAAACCATAATATCACTATAAGTCATAACGTAATGTACTTATCCTACATAAACAATGATCAATAAACAATTATTCAAGAATTATTAAGTACATACAAGTAAATAAGAGAGGCAATGAGACTCAACCTACATAATACAACCCCTATATCAATAATCTAGGAAAAAAGAGAGAGAGAAATGTTTATTTGCCACTTCAAGGGGGCATCTCCTTCAAAAATATCTCTAATAAAATAACAAAATTTGAAAAAACATTTATTTTCTTATGAGGAAAACCTTATATAATATCATTTGAGTACCTCCCCATAATCTGTGGATGATAACTTGGGTAAACCATTGGCCTTGATTATGAATCCTAACATCGAGGTGATGAAGAGAGATGAACTCATGACCTCCCCAAATTTGTGGGAGAGATAATGACACTATTACATTGAGTAACTACCCACTACCTACCTAATGGGCATTATTCAAAAAAGGGGGCCTTGTACATTAATTAACTAGCTACTAAGAAACCTAAAGTAGGGAGGTCGAGATAAGACCCTAACATGCTCTCACCCTTAAAAGGTTGTCTTCCTCAATGTTGGAAGTGTGGAAATTTTTGTAAAATCATTGTTGGTTCCCAAGCGAGGTCATTCAACTGAGCATGCTTCCACTACATCATAAATTTTTAAATTTTACATTTGTGCAATCACTATTATCTTGTGGCTAGTATTTCCTATGACCATAACCAAATGTAACCCCTTCATCAAGTTCTAGAAAGATGTTGTGAACTTGAAAATTTTACACACAACTTCTTTCAAATAAGACACATGAAAACCCATGGGAATCTTGGAGTCGGCTAGAAGAGCTAATCTATAAGAAACTTAATTAGTTATGAACTTCTATGAGCTCTTATATTTGAGAGTGGTGTACTTAGGGGTTAGGGATAAGGGAAACTAATGTCCCATTGTTTAAAATAATTCTCAAGATGATGTGAATCATCTCGTTGCTGCATTCAATTTGTGGACAAAAACATATTTTCCTTAAGTGTACATAGAATGAATGCTCTAGTGTCATGTGCGTGATCCATTACCTAAAACGTGTTTGTTCCTAGTAAATATGAAGCAATTTAATCACAATTGAAAGAAATTTTTGGCAATACATAACTTCATACAATGGCATTTTTGCAGCACTGTGATAAGCGGTGTTGTACACCATTCAATAAGGGTTAGCCAATGAATTCATTGACATCATCAATCATTATAGAACACTGTAAGTATGCTTCCAATAATTTTTTCACCATGATAGTTTCTTCATAGTTTGTTCATATTTTTGGGGATAATAATATGTGCTCATGTTCACCCATGTGTCTGGTATTTTAAACAACTTCTACTAAATTTTACCCAATCTAGTAATTTTTTGAGAAGAGCTATTTTCCATAACCTGTTTATTTCAGATTTACATTTTGAACTTTGAGACTATTTCTAGGTTGTTGACAGTATTCAACTTGGACTAGAGACTAAGCTGAATTCGTACCAATTTAATTGATTTCAAGTTTTTTTTATATATATTTAGAGAACCATAACACAACATGGACAACCAATTTTATTTCTTAAAAAAAAAATATTATTCACCAAAAAAACACATTCATAGTACTTATTTGTTTCTCTTCTTTTATTTGTCTGAGCCAACCACATAATCACAGGAAAAATAATGCTCCACACAACAGTGAAAACTAGTAACACTACTGGACTCTCCACAAGCCAACTTCACATCCATAATAGTTTCAGAATAAAAACCTCATTAGAACCAACCTAAAACTTCTTTGCTCCTAACCAGATTTAGTCTAGGGCTTTAAACTAAGCACAACCACCCAACTGAAGAATTCCTCATTTTGGAAGCTTCTTGCTTCCCTCCACAACATATTGTCAGAGGTATTATTTTTTGTAGTTTTTATATCCTCCAACGTTGCCTAAAGTCCTTCTCTGTACCCTTTTGGATTCTTATTCCAAAATGAGATAGCTTATCTCCAAGGGAAGGAGTTTGGGGAGGCAACAACCTTGCTGGTAAGTGTTTTTAAATGTTTGGCATGTAAAACCTTCTCTCAACATTACTCTTCACCGTAATTACAGATTATAAAGAGAGGCACTCTAAAGCTCAGTATGGTAGAGATGTTGTAACATATATATTGTCATGTCTCATCTCGCAAATATTTTTACTTGGTCAAAAAAAAATATTTATTATTAACAAATTAAATTTGAATATATAAAAATTTAATTAGTATATATTCATTTTTGTACTTTTTTTACCTCCATGTTTATGAGAACCCATGGTATTAACCAATAATATAAATAAAAAATAATGTTAAAATAAATATAACTTCAGTGTATTCACTCATGGTATTCAAGTAAAATACAACTTATATAGAGGTGAAAATTAAACCAATCTAGATCTACAAAGCACATTAAGCCAACCTAGATCTACAAAGCAAGGATTGATAAAATCTCTTGAGTAGAAAACCTCTTTTAGAGTAAAAATAGGTTTGATCCTTCTTAACTTGGTTGATCCATAGTAAAGATGGATCTAACCTAATTTATATACAACCTAATCATTCATGCATATTGTTCAAAACAATAATATATTTTCATAAAGAAAAATCAATTTTAAAAATTGATTTCATGTTTAAATATAATATGAGAAATATCAATAAATATAAGACAGTATGAGTGCATAGTATGATATATAAAAATATATGAACATTAAATTTAATCATATTTATATTTATATAATATAGTATACATATAAAATAATATAAATAGACTTTATATAATTAACAGTGTTATTTGACAAATGTATTTTTCAATTTTTCAATATTTGGGATTGGAGTATGCCACTATGATGCAGGGGCATTAGGCTAAAACAAATTCCATATGTTTTATTAGACTTAGGGGTTTTTGAGTTTTCAAGGGAATTAGACTTATGTAATGAATTGAGTAGATTTTAACGCATTTTGATTAAAAGTAGAGAGAATTTTAACTACCCTCGAATGATTAGAGGACAGGAGAAGTCGATTATAATGTGAAGGGTCAGTTCAGAGTAGTTAGGGAGTTAGGCTAAATTTAGGATTGAGGAGTTTGTCGAATCATTGTAGGAACTGAATCGATTGACTATCCATCTTGTATAATTGTAAGCCTAAAAGGCACTAGAAAACAAACCTGGAGATTTGTAGAGAGGGAGTAGTGAGAAAGAGGGCCATAGAATTGAAGATCTGGCCGAGACAAGAATTTTGTAAGAGAATTCATTTATATGAAATAATCTGTTCAGTTTGCATGAGTTTTATTGATTAATTTCTGTGTGAAAATGTCCTAAATCTCTGTGATTAACAGTGTGAATAATCTCGGTAATTGGGGTTTAATTACGTTCTGTGTGTCACTGAAGAAGTCAATTTTTATGACGATGTTACATTGAATGTGTATAAATTCATGGATATGAGCCTGTGTGTTCAAGCCTGTGATAGACAAACGAGATCTATCAAAGAACTATGTAGTAAGGGTTTATATGGCGAAGAGTCAATGTTGAGCTGGGTTAAGGATTCATGAATCTTGTTGTGAGAACTTGTATTCATTCGGTAACCATCTCAGTAGTGGAATATATGAAATCAAAATTGAAGGACAGTAAAATAAGTCTCATCGAAACAGAAGGGTTCGATACATGGGTGGCTACATAAATTCTTGAGGGTCTAGTTATGAGCCTGTGTGAAGTGTTGATTCACTCACTGAGGAGTGGATTCTATGGGCAATAGGCGAGGTTCCATATCAAAGGGTAACGGTGTAGAACTGTGGAGTATGAAACTTGAAAAGGTTTTTATTGTGAAATAAGGGGAGGTCTGAACTAAATTTCGTGTAGAAGCTTCAGTTAAGAAGGAAACGGAACTGAACACTTAAACCAATCGAAACCATGAGGAGAATGGAAGGGTGGTTTCTGGAGAGAAAACCAATGGGTTTGTGTTATTTTAAAGTGGTAAATGGAAATGGAGAAAAAACATGATAGCGCTGGGCATTTGACACGTCACCGGGTGGTGGTATTTCAATACCACAAGTTTTGCATTTTTTCTGAACGTTAACGTCCGGAGAAAAAAAAACACGATATTCATTTCATTCGTAAGATCACCCAAAACCAACGTGACAACTCACCAACCGTCGGATCAGAAGGGTAGGTTAATGATGGGACCCATCTTTGTTGCGCGATTTGGAGAAGTTAAAGCACGAGCAACTTCATCATGCAACTATCGTCGGATGTGCCAGCGGGAGCACTATAGGACTGCAACCGTCAGATGGAAGGTATGTTATGTTGCTGGGCCCCATCGGTTTATCATGTTAATGTTGAATGGTCAGAGTTAATATAAAGTGAGCATTTGTGTAAGCACATGAATAGGGTGGATTAAAGTCCTTGAAATATAAGAATTGGACCCGAAACTATATAAGTCGAATCCTAATGAGTGGGGCAAGATGTGGCCTAATATAACATTATGTTAGGGGTTTGATTGTATGTTCCAATACAATGGTTTCCGAATAGGGAAGGACGGTTACATAGCGTGACCATTTTATATATAAGCGATTATATAGTGGGTTTGGTCCAAAGTTTGAATGGTGATGAGAACCTTTATGAGTTCAATATATAGGAAAGGTGGGTCCAAATAGTGTTCGGGTTCACGAGAGTATGTTGACCATTATACTTGGGTGCATAATGTGTGGATTGAAGTGATGATTGTAATTTAGTGAGGAGGGTTTATTTTAAGTTTTAAAACCCAAGTGTGGAAACAAACTCCTGCAGTTATTTAATTAACTTGCCTATTCAAGAAATTAGTACCTTGTGAGTTTACCTAGATTGTTTGAGATTTAAAAATTGGGAGGCATTTATATACATGGAAGGTTGTAAATGTCAGTTTAGCAAGTACTTGCCATCAAGTGGTATCGGAGCCAATTTATAGCTCTATTTTAAAGTTCAAGTTTTTTTTGAATTAATTGCATGTATGAAAAGAAATCATATTTTTGAAAACTGACAAAGGTTGCAGCAGACCGAGATGCAGTGCAGGTAAGAGGAACAACAATATCATTTAGGGATCTTGGAAGGTGAGTTGATGAGCACTATTTAAATTCTTGTTTGGAGTATTTCTTGCAGAATTCAGATTGCAGGCAATTGAAGAAATCTCAGCAAAAGCAGATCACAGCTTTGAGAGCAGTGACAAAAGAGTCCAGCAAGGGATTCTAAGGTGAAGAAGAAAGTGTGGCAGAACCTAGAAATTTCCCAATAGAGTTTGGATGAAATAAGAACAGATGTGTTCTTGAAAAGTTACAGAGTGAAGCCTAGAGAGAGCATAAGAGAGTGCTTAGAAGGTTCCAGCAGAAAGGGACCAGTACTTGTCAAAAGCCCAGATCCAGAGGAAAGGATTGGTGAGGTAAGTTGCAGCAAGAGAGCTTGCTGTTGCAGAGGCTTAGTGCAGCTTGTGAGTGAAGTACTCATGGAGGAGAGAATGGATACTGATAGCCATAGCAGAGATTGCAGAGGTTCTGAGAGAGGCCACAACAGAAGAGTGAAGGAAGATGCCAAAACAAATGGAATGAGGAAGAAATTGATTGATGCAGAATATTGGAAAGAGGTAGCTGAGATCAAAGAACAGTTTAATAAACTGAAGAATATGATAAAGGAAAGCCAGAGAGTTGGTTGGCTCATGGAGAATAAAGTAAAGTGGCATAGGCTACAGATGAAGAGAGAGAAAATGATAAATGCTCAGCTGAAGGAGGAAATACTCAGAGTGATTGGGTATTTGGAGAAGGGCTTGAAGATTGGAACTTCAAGTAAGACCAAGGGGTCAAATGACCTTACATCTGATGATTTTTTTGTGTTTGCAGAGAGGTTGAGAAAGCCTGAATAGAGGATGGATGTATAGTCGGAATGTGTAGGACTCAGAGCAGCTGAGTTGAGAACAGAAGTTTCTGTTTGTAAAGCAGAACAAAGTCTAGATGAAGGATGGAGATCTGCAAAGGATCTTGTGGATCATGGTGAAGGTTTAAGACAGCAAGAAGATTGTCTTGCTGAAGAGGAGATCATTGAGGATTTCCTGAGTTATTGGACAAGTCCAGATCAGCTGGATGAGGTAGAACCTTGTATTTTTGTGACTGATAATTGTAAGGTGATTACAGGTTCTACATAGGAAGAGGAACTCAGAGTTCTTGAGTCAAGGATTGAATTTGAAGATTCCACACATAGACCTGTTCAAAGGGAAGTGCTTGAGAAATAAACGAAGATTGAAGAGTCTTGTGGTTTTAAAACTAAAGGGTTGTGTATGTTTGCAGGGACATCAGAGGAAGATGACCAAAATTTAAAGTTTGTTGAAAAGGAGGATGAGCCATCTTGTGAAACTATCACAAGTCTGAAGAGGTATCCCTCAGAAGGTGAATACTCTGAAGAAAAACGCAATGATGGAGAATGTCCCTTGACTGAAGGAGGAAGTGATACATTTTTTATTGAAGTTCTTGCAGCACAGGGAGAAATTCTTGTGAATGAAGAAGGAGAGGATCAGTTTGAAGAACTGATATGTGAAACATCAGTTGAGGCTTTTGAAGCTCCTAGCCTACAAACTGAAGGTTTGTGTGTAGGGGTTGTAAGTGATGATGAAGTTATTAGAGAATGAAAAAGAGAAATTGCATTGTTGGAATACTTGTTGGAGAATTCAGAGTATGAAAGAGAGATTGCAGAAGGTAGAGTTCATCATAGTGAACAGGAAAACATCATGGGTGCAGATGGTGTGAAAAGAAGACTAGTTGATAGTCTTGGGAATTCTTCAGAGAATTCTTTGGAAAGTTTGGATCAACATACTGAAGTGTTGGCAGAGGAAGGAAAGGCACTGAGGCCTTATGATTTTTGTTCTAACAATTGTTTTGTGAATGCAGATTCTGTTGATGAGGGAGATAAATTGACACCATTTGGAAGTCAATTAAAAGAGGAGGAGAATTATGTGGAAGATTTTAATCCATGGAATGGAGAATTTAAGTTGCTGGAGATTATGCTGAATCAGCAGGATTCAATGCTAGAGAGAGAACCTCAATTTCAAAATTGGGGATTGTAGAATGTGAAGATGCAAGGGGATAGAGATAGTGAAGACTTTCTGAGTCTTGGAAAAGACTTAGAATTGCAGAAGGAAGAATTGGTGACTGGATCATCAATTGAGGACACTGGGTCTTGTAATTCTGAAACTGACAAGTTGGCTATGTTGACAGGGACTGTAGAAGACAATCCATCACTTGGAGTTGTCTTGAATGAAGATGGGCTGTTGAAAGAAGGTGAGACAGACATGTCTCATGTAAAGGAACTTTTTGTTACTGATAATGAAAAAGAGGAGTTGTTTTGTTTGATGAACAAAGAGAAGACCGGAGGACAAATTTTTGGGACTACTACAGCAATGGAGAATCAGAATTTTATTCTGACAGAAGATGAAGACACAGTACTTGAAGAAATTGAATTGATTTTCAGAATCAATCAAGAAGATGAAGGACAATTACTGAAGATTGTCAAAGAAGAAAAAGACGAATATGTTGAACCAAGTTTGTAGCATATTGATGAAATGTTTGAAGATGGATGGCTAAATGGTTTGCTGAAAATATTTAGAGAAGAGAATGACATGTTAGAGCAGTAGATTAAAGTGTTGCTGGAGGAAATGTTGGAGCAGCAATTTGAAGTGTTGACAGAGGAGGAAGAGACACAAAGATGTTGTAGTTTTGATTTTTGTTTTATGATTACAGGTGTTGATGGAAAGACTAAAGGAGTTTTAGTCCAGGAGAAGAAAAGAGATGATGACAGTAACTGGCAATTTAAATACTAGTCCAGAGAATTTCTGAGGTCAAAGAATGAAGAAATTGTCATGGATGAAAATAAGAAAGAGTTCTATTGTTGTAGAGAACAAGAGGGTATGGATTATTGGGTGGCAGTTACCACAGCAGTAAGGACTAAAAAAGCAACGGCTCGGCAAATAAGATTTCAGCAAAAAGAAGTAAGAGTTCAGCGATCAAGATGGAGCAGGATCCAACAGTCAGAAGATAAATTAGATAGGTAAATTGAACTCATAAGAAATCTGATGGTGAAGGTGTCTGAGAAGTAGACAGCAGCAAGAAACCAGAGAAACAGCAACAACAACAAGAAGACAGTCACAGACTGTGAAAGCCTAGCAAGTGGAAAGAGACAGAATAAGATATGGAAGGCTGGAGAAGTGTAGAAGAAGAATGTTACAGCATATGACCAGTTACAGAACAAAGTGTGGGATCCAGGAAGACAAGGATGAAAACACATGATCAGGAGATCATGAATCATTTTAACCTGGGAAGTCTGATGCAGGGGAATTAGGCTAAAACAAATTCCATATGTTTTATTAGACTTAGGGGTTTTTGAGTTTTCAAGGGAATTAGACTTATGTAATGAATTGAGTAGGTTTTAACTCATTTTGATTAAAATTAGAGAGAATTGTAACTGCCCTCGAATGATTAGAGGACAGGAGAAGTCGATTAGAATGTGAAGAGTCAGTTCAGAACAGTTAGGGAGTTAGGCTAAATTTAGGATTGAGGAGTTTGTCGAATCATTGTAGGAACTAAATCAATTGACTATCCATCTTGTATAATTGTAAAGCATAAAAGGCACTAGAAAACAAACCTGGAGATCTGTAGAGAGGGAGTAGTGAGAAATAGGGTTGTAAAATTGAAGATCTAGCTGAGATAGGAATTTTGTAAGAGAATTAATTTATATGAAAGAATCTATTCATTTTGCATGAGTTTTACTGATTAATTTCTGTGTGAAAATGTCGTGAATATCTGTGATTAATCGTGTGAATAATCTTGGTAATTGGGGTTTAATTACGTTCTGTGTGTCACTGCAGAAGTCGATGTTTATGACGATGTTACATTGAATGTGTATAAATTCATGGATATGAGCTTGTGTGCTCAAGCCTGTGATAGACAGACGAGATCTATCAAAGAACTTTGTAGTAAGGGTTTATATGACGAAGAGTCGATGTTGAGCTGGGTTAATGATTCATGAATCCTATTGTGAGAACCTGTATTCATTCGGTAACCATCTCAATAGTGGAATATCTGAAATCGAAATTGAAGGACAGTAAAATAAGTCTCATCGAGCCGGAAGGGTTCAATACATGGGTGGCTACATAAATGCTTGAGGGTCTGGTTATGAGCCTGTGTGAAGTGTTGATTCACTCACTGAGGAGTGGATTCGATGGGCAATAGGTGAGGTTCCATATCAAAGGGTAACGGCGCAGAACTGTGGAGTATGAAACCTGCAAAGGTTTGTGTTGTCAAATAAGGCGAGGTTTGAACTGAATTCCGTGTGGAAGCTTCAGTTAAGAATGAAATGGAATCGAACACTTAAACCAATTGGAACCATGAGGAGAACGGAAGGGCGGTTTCTGGAGAGAAAACCGGTGGGTTCGCGTTATTTTAAAGTGGTAAATGGAAATGGAGAAAAAACACGATAACGCTGGGCATTTGACATGTCACCGGGTGGTGGTATTTCAATACCACAAGTTTCGCGTTTTTTTTTAACGTTAACGTCCGGAGAAAAAAAAACGTGATATTCATTTCATTCGTCGGATCACCCAAAACCAATGCGACGACTCACCAATCGTCGGATCAGAAGGGTAGGTTAATGCTGGGACCCATCTTCGTCACGTGATTTGGAGAAGTTAAAGCATGAGCAAGTTCATCATGCGACTGTCGTCGGATGTGCCAACAGGAGCGCGATAGGACTACAACCGTCGGATGGAAGGTATGTTATGTTGCTGGGCCCCATCTGTTTATCGTGTTAATGTTGAATGGTCGGAGTTAATATAAAGTGAGAGTTTGTGTAAGCACATGAATAGGGTGGATTAAAGTCCTTGAAATATAAGAATTGGACCCGAAAATATATAAGTTGAATCCTAATGAGTGGGGCAAGCTATGGCCTAATATAACATTATGTTAGGGGTTTGATTGTATGTTCCAATACAATGGTTGCCGAATAGGGAAGGATAATTACATAGCGTGACGATTTTATATATAAGCGATTATATAATGGGTTTGGTCCAAAGTTTGAATGGTGATGTGAACCTTTATGAGTTCGATATATAGGAAAGGTAAGGTCAAATAATACTAAGTTTATTAAAGTACTATTAATAGCTACTTGGGTGCAATAAAAAATTAAGTGATGAATGCCTCATTTAGTGAGGAGGGTTTATTTTAAGGTTTAAAACCCAAGTGTGGAAAAGAACTCCTGCAGTTATTTAATTAACTTGCCTGTTCAAGAAATTAGTACCTTGTGAGTTTACCTAGATTGTTTGAGATTTAAAAATTGGGAGGCATTTATGTACATAGAAGGTTGTAAATGTGGGTTCAGCAAGTACTTGCCATCACCCTAAAACCCTTATTTATGTTGGGTTAAGATAATGTCTTCCAATGTTTGGTTAAAATAATGTCCTCCAAACCGCTTATGGTGGGTTAAGATTATGTCTATTATACATATGAAATAATATAAATAGAATTTATATAATTTCAAGTGTTATTTTACAAATGTACTTTTCAATATTTGGGATTGAAGTATGTCTCTAAAACTATATATATGTTGGGTTAAGATCATGTTTTTCTGGGAGGTAAGGACAAACGTTAACTATACAAGACCTAGAGGCATCTCGCAAGTGTGAAAGTCTGCTCCTTTATAGACTGTGTAATTTTATGTAACATGGTTTTCTTAGAATAATAGTGATGAGTAAGTCTGCATTAGGTGATAAGTGACTATTATACCTATTACTGGCTTGACAACTAACTTATGATATATTTTCCTACTATTTAAAAATATATATATATTTCAATATAATACATTGTTAACTATTAATTTTAAACACTATATATTTATAATATTTGTATAAATAATAATATTTTTTCTGAATTATAATAATATTATTTAATTCATCATTTGTATATGGAGTTAGAATATCTCTAACTTCAAAATATTTATTTAAGAATCATTTACCAAAAAAAAAATTTATAAATATTTACTATAAACCATTATACCTCAAAAAAGGTGTATCACATGCTTGGAGAATTATCTAATGTTTAGCTAAAGATACTAATCACTCACCCAAATAAAATCCCCATACCTATATTTACTACCGTGATTGAAATATTTTTATCAAGAAGATTTAGCGATCTTACACTTACATTTACATTATTGCTCTTAATAACACTGTCATTTGTTTTTTTTCTCTTTCATTCTCTTTGCATTAATTTAAAGGACTATCCCATAAATAATAAATGAAGATACACTGAAAAGTGGAAAATAGTGTTGCAGGTGGAATTTGCAAGCAAAGATTGTTTGATGAAGCATCTAAAATGGTCAACTCATATAATTTGGAGAGCTTTTTAGGAATCTATCAACTCCAAAGTAGATATCACTAAGAGATTGATGTATTTGTGTTGTACTTGATTTAAAGATAAATGTATTTGTGTTGTACTTGATTCAAAGATAAATTTAATAATGGTATGTGATTCATATTGGTTATGTTTGTAGGGATTTTTCTTGTAAGACAAATCAAATCATTATTGTAGATGTAACATTTGATAGAGTATACTATTTTCCTTTTATGTCAATTTCCATTTCATCAAATAATTTAGTATTATTGGATGCATCTACAAATCCAGAGAGTCTATCAAGATGCATTAGTATTTCTTTATTGAATCTATTGTTAAATGATTCTAGCACATGAAACTTGGTGACATTTCTGATTTGTTGAAGAATACAACCATGTAAATTGTTATAACAAAGGCTTAAAACTCTTAGGTCATGAATAAATGTAATGTACAAAAGAAGTTCCCATATTAATCTACTTTTCCTTAAGTTAAGTAGTTGAAGTTGTGCAAATTTAGCCAAAGATATTGGCACTATCCCATAAAAATTATTAGAATGAGCAAGAAAAAAATATCATAAAAATGAAATTAATAATGCTATCACGAAGTAGTTCCTCCAATTTGTTTTCTAATATATCCAATATGTGAAGTGAAATCATTGATAATATTTAGAATATTTCCAAAAAACTTGTCATTATATATGATTAATTTAAGGAGAGCCTTTAATTAAACTATGCTATATGGAATACTTCCGGTCAATTTGATTGAATTCAAATATAAACATTTTAAAGAATAAAATTTTTCTTATAGCTATTGGAATTGCACTTTCAAATTATAAAAATCAAGAGATGCTAATTTTTTTAAATTGATAATGTTTTTAGGGATGTTACAGTGAGCTTATTACCACTTAAATAAGTCAAATGACTCATTAATGAGTGTTATAGGAATGGTAACTGTAAGCATGTTTGATTGAAGATTTAAATACATCAAATGAACTAATTTGGAGGCAGGAATTCTACATATAAACAAATTTGGAAAGAGTGGCAAGAATTTTACATGTAAACATGTTTGATTGAGGATATAGGTAACTCAATTTAGTCAAATTAGTAATATCTTTAGGTATGCTTCTTTTAGGGGTGAGAGAAAAAAAGTGAGAGAAAGAGAAAGAGAAAGAGAGAGAGAGGTGAGGGGAAGCTGGAATATTCCGGAAGAAATAAAACCTGAAATATCATGGCTATAAATCTATAGGTGTGCATGTTGTGTGAAATTACCCAACTATGTGGTATACTCCCAAAAAAAATTGTAGGTTACTGTAATTTGTATAGCAGCTCCAGGTTCGCTAGAATTAAACCCAACCCAAGAGCAGATTGTGTCTGGGATCCAGCAGTCGGAACGCTTTAAGCTAGACAAAGTTTGCAGAAATTCTTCCAGCAAAACTATTACCAGAAAGATTGAAAGTGTGCAATAAAGACAGATTGCTAAGACATTGCGAAAACTACCTTTTATTGTTTCTTTGAATCCATGAAGGTTAATGGCGACCTGAGCGCTCTGTCGATTTGTCGATTTGTTCGTGTCAAAGTAGATCATCAAAGTGTCGAGTTAGCCATCACGAATTACACAGGAAAATCTCAGATGGGTAGATCTCCTTGATGCTCAAAACAAGGGCTCAACCCCTGCGCCTAGACCCAAAAGGAGGACATGATTCTCTCCAAATACATTCGAATTCGTGACAATGGAAATGGACATATCTCCCCGAAAAAGCAGGTCTTAAGAGGTGTGGAAAGAGCTACAGATTACGTTGGATATTAAATGCGGAAACATTTCTCCTGATGCATCGGCTTCTTGGCAATCGGTGATCACTAATTGCAGGACGACTGCCTGGACGAACAGACAATGAAATCAAGAACTACTGGAACTCTCACCTTTGCAAGAAGCTGCTTTGACTACAATCGTTTCATAGATGCTCTTGGGAACGACATGATTGAGTGGGACTGTGTGTCCACACATATGGCTCCTAAAAGGTATACGAGTATGTGAAGCTTCTGAGTAGAGGATTATGGCGGAGTTCAGAGCATGGGATCGATTGAAAAGATTGTAAGCCATTGATTAAATCTGTCTGCATAACCTGGTTGAGAATAATTCTTTCTTGCCGGCTTGTGGTGTGGGTTTTCTTTGGGTTTTGATGTGATGCTCTTTACTCTTTATTGGAAGCTCTCTCTGCTTTCCAAGTTTAGAATATCTCTTTCTTGTTGGTTTGTGTGTGGGGTTGTATCCTCTATTGTCGATTGTCATTATTTTTATACTGGTGCGATGATTATCGTATATCTACATCTCTAGATTATCATCTTTCCTGTACCTCACAGGGTTGTCGGGTGCTCATTTGGTTGGTTGTCTGACTTGGTTTTATTTTGGGGTCTTTATATGCCCCTGCTTTGCAATTCTGCTTTGCAATGCTGAGTGTATCCTGATGCTGGCTTTTTATAAAGTCTCTCTGGGCTTTTTCATGATGAGATATTAAGATGTCAACACTTGATCTTATGTGTTTCTCAGAAGCGGTCGAGATTGGTCTGACCATCTTCATGTTTGTGATTGCATTATTTATTCTCAGATATATTTATCACACTCATAAGTCTAATGGTTGCCCACGATGATGGTGATTCAAATTTATCGTCATCCTCACAGACATTCTCTTCTGAATCTGCATCGTCTGGGTCTGATCTTTACAACAAATGGTATACTTTGTGGCATAAGTGGGTGGATTCTTTTATTGTCTCCTGCCCATGCAAGAGTCTGAGCATTAGAATCCGCAAAAGATGGTGGTCTGTACCTGGATGTCTGTGTTGCTGTTGTTGTCACCTATAGATTGACGACCATTGCTCTGGTTTTTCCGGTCATCGGTTTTTTATCTTTTCTCGATTCCTTTTTCGGGCAAATTTAAATTTCCTGTCGTTGCAAATGTACCGAGGGGCTCACACTGTCGTCTTTTCTCCTAACTTCTTCAATGCATATCTGTTTTGGACTGAAAGATGTGTCCTTCCTCGTTCCTATTAATTCCATTTTGGGATACGACATTGTTATCATGATGCTCTGATGTCATCCTAGTTTATGACTATCTTTGGCATCAAATAGAATAATCTTACATTCCTCTTGTCAAGGCATCTTTGCTGACACCCGAGGATCTTGAATGATGGGGTTTGGTGGGTCGAGGATTCTAAACACACACCAATCTAATTTTTGAACTGGCACCATTATTTCCATCCGACTTTTTTTTATTCTCTCGCGTTTACACTGACAACTGCTATCGGCTTTATCTGTTCTGATGGCTATCGGCATCATTCCCTATCATTTATCCAACCTTTCTTTATCCATGTCCAGGGTTATATTTTCTATTTGACTGTACATCTCAGAGCCACATTTGGATACTGCAACGTCTCTCTCTCTTATCTATACCTCTGAATATTAAAGTGGAGGTCCTTTATGATACCCGCCTTCTATCATATCTACTCCCACGATTTGTTGACAGGTTAATCCTGGGTAATTGATCCCATCTCCCACGCTGTTGTTTCTATCTTTCTTATCACGTCCTTTCGTGTGCAGTCATTTTGCAGTGATGGCTCTTGTTGTTATCAGTCGACACTAGATGTTATTTGTCTAGCTGTTGCCCTCATGGCGGGTACAATCAACCCCTCATCCAATGTTCCTGCTTCTCAAGTGAAGTATCCTGAATCAAATGCTAATGTCCATTGTAATTCTACAGTGCTAGACGATGTTGATACAATAATTGTTAAACAGGTCTTCCAAAATTCATCTGCTCAAGCCTCCAGTGACATCGGTGCTCATAACAAACAGAAGCGTTGTCGTCGCCGCAAGAAGAAGAATTCATGTTTTAAACATAAGATGGAAATTAAGGAAGTGATCTTAGACTACGATGATCTCTGTGGAAGGGTCGCCAGTTTGCAGAAGTGGGAGGTCATCGGGAGGTGGATGTTTCCGGATAACAGTGATTTTGATACGTCCAATTGGATCAGAAAACACTGGAACCCGATTATTGGTTACACTCCAGTGGTGAGCTCTCTCATCAACGGTTGGTTCAGTATACATTTTCTGGACATCAAAGATGTTAACAAGATCATCAGTCGGACCTGGGTGTGTGGCAGGAGTTTTATGCAGTTAATTCCTTGGTATCTTGGTTTTAATCCAATTATGGAGCCCCCCTGCAGTCGTGTTATTTGGGTGAAGCTCCCGGGCCTCCCTTTGGAATACTGGACCCTTAAAGCCCTTCGGGCAATAGGTAATTCTATTGGTTCCACGAAATATATTGACCCAAGCATTCTGGGCTCCAGTGATAAGCGAATCGCGTGGATCCTGGTAGAGCTTGAATATTCTGGGGGCTTTCCTGGAGATATTGATCTGGTTTGGGGTAACAGGAGGCATAGGTAGCGAATAGATTTCTGGGGCATTCCATTCCGATGCTTAATCTGTCATCGCACTGGACACCTTAGGGAAAACTGTCCTTTCCGTTTGCGCATGGTCCGCTCTGGTGGCGCAGCTACTACCGTGGCTGATGGTCGGCAGACAACACTGCATTCGGCACTTCTGGCGGTCTGAACTCAGGAATCCTAGCCCCCTCAACTCTGATGAAGACATTTATGTCACTGCTCAGGATCAGTCTGATGGGCTTCTTAATAACTTTCGTGTAATGGATCTGGAATCCAATCATGAGTCGCTTGAGGATTTCTCTTTTCTTCGATCATCTCAGCCTATGGGTCTGGGGAATATCTTACCTCCTGTTTCTAGTCAAAAAACATCATGGATATCAGTGATGATGAAGTGCCCATTACTCACTCTGTGACCATTTTAGACGACAGCCCTCTTGATAATTCGCATTTTGGTGTGTGTCATATCTCGTCACGTGATGACCCCCCTCTTTGTCCTTCCACAAAATTTTACATAGGCGAGTCATCTTCCCTTCCTCCTACTTCATCTCCTAATCCCCACATGACTCTTGAAATTCCACCCGAGTCTTCTCACCCCATCAACCTACCGGACTCCCCTAGGAATTCTGTCGGCAGTGATCTTGAATCTATTCTGGCTAATCCCAACATCGACCTTGCCGCCCTCACTGTTTTTGATAGACCTCCTCCTTCCACCGAATCGAGACCATCACTCCTCCTTTATTCCAATCCTTCCACAAAGCGTAATTCAAAGTCGGTCAATAAGTACTCTAGGGGTAAGTTTAAAGCCATTTCCCTTTTCTCGGAGAATTATGACAATCTCACCGATATTCCAATTTCGGTCAGTGAAGGCATATGGGACAGTCCTCGAGCGCTTAGAGCAAGCAACCCAGAGCCAGATTCAACATGAATCATATCTTATCTAAGAATATAAGGGGGATGGGCAATGCCTCCAAAGCACATTGCCTAAGGGATATTTTGTTTACTGCAAATCCGATCATTTTTTTGGGCCAAGAAACTATGTGCGCTAGGGCACGGGCTATCAAGATATTTCTGAGTTTTAAGTCTGGATGGAACGCTGTTGTTGTAGATGCCGTGGGGCACTCTGGGAGTTTGATCGCTATCTGGAACCCTGACTTCACATATTTTAAGGCTTATAAATTCTTCAGGGGAATATTGCTTTCTGGCCGGCTCAGAGGTATGGAAGACTCTGTTAATATTATCAACATTTATGCCCCCTATTGCAATAGACAGTATTTTTGGCAAAGAATGGCTGATTCGGGTATTCTTACACTACACAACTTAATCTTGATGGGGGATTTTAATTCCACAATGCCTTCTGACGAAGTCTGGGGTAATTCTGCCAGATTGGACCCTCTCTCCTCTTTTTTATGTGATATGTTTTTTGCTCTACACTTGGTCAATATTCGACTGCTACCTCTTCTGCTGACCTGGACGAACAAGCGAGCCGGTGAACACTATATTGGTAAGAGATTGGATCAGGCTTTGGTCCACGTTAATCTCATTGACAAATGGGGCATGCTTCAATCTGATGTTGTTGTCTCAGACATTTCCGACCATATGCCTATTAAGCTATCCTGGAAATTTAATGTCCCCACTAAAGGTAGGCCTTTTAAATTTAATAGAATCTAGCTTGAGGATGAAGATTACACAAATATGGTTATCATAGTATGGCATCAAGAAATTGCTGATGAGGGTCTCAAGGATTGGGATCGGTTTCACTTCAAACTCCAGAAGATTAAGAAGGCATCCAAGGAATGGGAGATCAGGAAAAAGGCTGCTCTCAAAAAAGAATATCAGGAGATCTCTTCGAAGATGGCGGAGTTATACTCTTCTTTTTCGGTCACATGCCCTGACAAAGCTGATTTACACCTGTTGAATGAACTTGGTTCAAGGAAGCGGGAAATTTTGAGGATCGAGGAGGTGACCTGGTGGTTAAAGAGCAGAATTTCATGGCTAAGGGAGGGCGACCTCAACACACACTTTTTTCACAAAACTGCAAATGCTCGGCGTGAAAGGAATGCCATATGGCGCATAAAAAAGAATGACGACAGGTTTTCATATTCGACATCTGAGATCCAAGATGAAGCTGTTGCATATTTTTCTAATTTCTACAAGAATGACCTATCGATTAATGCCCAGAATCAATCCTGGGTTCTCGACCATTTTTCCAGATTTTTCGATGATGAGGCTATTGCATTAATTGATCAATGTATTTCTGGGAATGAAGTTCTTAAGGTCCTGAAATCTTTCCCCCATGATAAATGCCCGGGGCCAGATGGGTGGCCTGTGGAATTTTTTATCTATTTCTTTGATCTACTGGGGGCTAAACTTACTAATATGATGGAGTTATTTCGCAGAAGGGGTATTATGCCTGCAAATTTGAACTCAACATTCATAGCTCTCATTCCTAAGGTCACGGATCCTCAGACTTTTTCTGATTTTAGACCTATCGCTCTTCGTAATCTTATTTACAAAGTCACCTCTAAGATTATTGCCATTCGTATAAAAGCTATTTTATCTGCCAATATCTCTCTAGAGCAATACGGTTTTCTTAATGGTAGATCTATACATGACGCTATTGCCATAGCTCAAGAGGTTCTTCACTCCATGCATACGGACAAGCAAGAAGCTCTGGTAATGAAGGTGGATTTACACAAGGCATATGACTCAGTGGACTGGTCCTTCATCCAGGTCTTATTGCTCAAGATTGGTCTTCCCATACGCATCATTCGTTGGATCATCTCATGTGTATCAAACGTTCGATATGCTGTTATTGTCAATGGATTCCCATCTCGTTTTTTCGAGGCTGGTTGGGGTTTACGTCAAGGGTGTGCCCTTTCCCCTCTCATCTTCATCATTGTAATGGACGAGTTCAGTAAGTTAATGCATACTGCAGAACAGAAGGGTTTTATCCAAGGATTTTCTTTTTCTAACAACGTTTCTACATCGCATTCTCTTTTTGTTGATGACCTATTGCTCTTTGGCTACCTGATAAGAAATCATTGGTTCTATATTCATATCATATTTAGTCGCTTTGAAACAGCTACAGGGCTGCGTATCAATTGCAGTAAATCTTTTCTTTTATATGAATTTGGGGATATTCAGGAGGTCAACTTTATTGCAGAGTTTTTGGGTGTTGGAATTCGCCCGATCTCAATGGGTTTCAAATACTTGGGTTATGTTATTAAACCCTGTGGATACAAAAACAATGACTGGAATTGGATTATTGACAGATTTCGGGCTCGGATTCAGCGCTGGACCCATCGATGGCTGTCAATGGGTGGTCGGCTTATTATGATCCAGTCTCTATTATCGCAGATGATAGTGTTCTGGGGTCATCTTTTCTATCTCCCGGCTGGTGTCATCTCCAAGATTAACAGTATCATCTCGCAATTTCTTTGGGGAGGGGCTAACATGGATAGGAAATATCATCTCTGTAGTTTATCTGCTATCAGCAAACCTAAGGATTTGGATGGATGGGGAATTCTGTGTACTCGTGCTTTCAATAGTGCTCTATTAACCAAGTCATTCTGGCGAGCCGTTAAGGGTACTATCTTATGGAACGACATTAATAGAGCTAAATATTTCCATGGTGATGCTTTATTCTTGATCAATGGTAACGATTTCTCTTTCCCTCGCAACATCTCATGCATTTGGCGCAGTTTCAAAATGATTTTGGTGCATATCTCTCCTCGATTATGCTGGCATTTTCATGATGGGAGTAGCATTCCCATTAGGTCGCTCAACTTTCTTCTGCTAATGCCACATTCTGCACCATCCCAGCGTCTTCTTCACGCTCTGACTAAGCGTGGCATAATGCATTATTCACAGGTTATTTATCACTGGTCTTTCGGTGCGCCTATTTTTAAATTTGCTGATCAACTTGGTCTTGACGGGACTGTTGCTGATGAATGGGCTATGTTTTGAGATCATCTGCATTGCGTTGGTCTATGCTATGCCCCTGGAGGTGACCAAATAGTTTGGAATGGTCCACTCAAAGATAACATGGTAATTTTTAAGGAGGTATACCGAAATATCATTGTATCATCTTAACAGCCATATGTATCCAAAATTTTCTTCCCCTTCTAGCATAGGAAGATTCCAACGAAAATCACAATTTTTGGGTGGCTGGTCTGGCGAGGGAAAGTACTCACATGGGATAATCTTCGGAAGCGGGGTCAACATGGTCCCAGTCGTTGTGTTATCTGCTGCTCGGTGGAAGAATCTATATCACATTTATTCTTCAACTGCCCCATCGTTGTTAGACTTTGGAAATTGTTTAGTCCTTTCTTTCTGAATCCTTCATGGAGTCCCGTGGATTTCATTTCAGCTGCACATGAGTGGGACAAATTGAGCAGTAATTATAGATCTCTTCCCTTTTATTTTACTTGGGAGGTGTGGCTAGCTAGGAACCATTTGATTTTTGAGCATAAACCTTTCCATATCCATTGGGTATATTTGGCCATTAAATCATGGGTTGATGATAGTCCTAGACATCTAGCAGAAGATGTTGTTGACGCTTCTCATCGCATTAGACCTCATGAGATTGACATTCCTGCCATTTTTTTTCACGGGGCATCCGTTGATGGTAATACTGGCTGTGGTGTATGGATCAAGATTTCTGATCGGGAACGTTACCACATCTTTTGGAATGGAGGTCCTGGTTCTAACAACAAGGCTGAGATTATGGCGCTTTGGGGGGGTCTCCTCGCTGCTTCCGATCTTCAACTCCAGGATGTTTATATATATGGGGATTCTCAGTTGACCATTGGCTGGATCACCAACATATTTCATATGTATTCCCCACTTCTTCAAGGCTGGATTGACAGGACACAGCGTCTGTGGCATAGATTGAATCGTCCTCCCATTAATCATATTTTCCGTGAAAACAACACTCGAGCTCATCGGCTCTCCAAGATGGGACTTATCGCTGATTTTGGTTCCATGAAGGTTATTCATTTTTCAGACGGCAGACAGATTGGGGAATTTTCCATTCCCATCCCTTGAATTCCTTCCTTTCAACTCTAAGTCTCCTTTTTTGTCTAATCAGTGTTATTTCAAGGAGTATTGTTTTTTGACACAGGTCTTTGATCATGGGCTGCTGGATGATCTTGTACTAGTTTTATCAATCCTTCAGAATCTTTCTTTTCCCTTCATGTTGAATCTGATTGATCTCTACACATATCAAACGTGACTGATTGCTTAAATGGATGCAATTTTGGATCAATGGTAATCTATTTCCCAAATTTCAATCCTTCCCACTGCAAGCGAGCCTGCTCTATACTCGTCAACTCTATCAAGCGAGCCGTTTTCATAACACAAGCGGGTCTGATTTTATATCAAACAAGCGAGCCTGATCCTTCCTCACTCCAAAGCACGCTCATAATTCTAAGGAAGCTCAGATATCATCATTGAAGGGACAAATCAGGGGATTTATACCATTTTTGTTTTTCTGTCCGGCAATATCTCTTGCATATGATTTGTATGCATCCCTGTCATATCTTAACAAGCGAGCCGGCATCATCTTCTAGCCTCCATGTCCCAGATCATACATATCAAGCGAGCCTGATTATATGATACATGCGCGTCGGTGACATCTTCCAGCCATTATGTCCCAGCTCATTCTCATCAAGCGAGCCTGTTTATATAATTCAAGCGAGCCTGATTTATCTTATCAAGCGAGCCTGAACAGAACTTTCATCATGCCATACACCTAGATATATCAATGGTGTTTTGAATGACTATCAATATTTTGCAAGCAAGCCGGTTGGCCGAGGGGCACAAGTAAATGCTTGGAGTATTTGTTTCTGGACTGGCATCTACATAGGTGGGGCAAATCATGGGCGTATTAATCTAGCTTCGTATATGGTTTCCTACCTTAAGCAATCTCATCTCTCTGTTATCATCTTCTATCACATTAGTCATATTTCCTGCACGTTATTTATTTTTTTGCTCTTTTCACCTTCCCTTGTATATTAATTTCTAAATCATATGATGGGGATATTTGTATGGGATGGATTATAATCCCGTTATGTGGAGGCCGATCTGTTACATTTCTGCTCATTCACTCTATAAATGAGCACCAATCCCTTGGCCTTTTTATGGTGAACTTCTCGTTGTACTCTTTTAGCTGAGATTTTTTATGTCAATGTACTGTTTATATATTAATATAATCAGCGCTTTTTTTCTTTTGAAAAAAAAAAAAAAAAAAAAAGGTTAATGGCGACCACCCTTTTGATGTGTGGTCTGCAGCGAATTCCATACAACGATCAAAAGATACATAATATTAAATGTACAATTTACAGTGAAATGATACCTAATAAAACATCATAGAATTATAAAATTTTCTCAAATAAAAAAATTATAAAAAAATTAAAAGCAATTAAAATCCATAAAAATTTAAACACTAAAAAACAAATTAAAATAAAATAATAATGAAAAACCCAATAACCCTCCCTCTTCTTATCCCAAATATTTTTGTCATTAAACCTCCCACCTTGTGCTCCCTCCACTACTTGACCCCTCTTGACGGTGGCATCACCACCCATTTTGCCAAGATCCTCCATATGCCATTTCAGTAGTGCATTACTCAAATTGTGGATCAAGTGTAGAATTGATCAACTCTAGATGAATTTTGAGTCAAATTTACAGCTCTAGTAATGCAACACTTGGTTAATAGATCATGTGTGCCCTGAGAAGGGTCGGGGTTGAATTTTCAAATTTCCTTTTGTATCTTACATGTTTTCCCCTTTATTAATTTTCTAAGTGCACTCTGGTTTGTTGGAATTTCTGAAATATTTCAAACACACATAAGAATAAAACAATTTTTCAACTCAATACAAAGATTTAATAAAATAGATATGGACAGAGATGCTTTAAAATCACTATTTCATTAACCATAAAATCTATTACAAAATGACAATTTTCTTCGGAACTATGGTGTTCTGGATTCACAAAAAAAAACTTATGCTGCTACAAAAACACAATTCTCCTCTTTTAGAATATCCCGCTACTCACACAACGTTTTTCTCCTTTAACATACACCGCTACAAAACACAGCTTACTGCTCTGTGTCTTTTTTTGCTCTCTATCGTTCTGTTTTTCCTTTTCCACCTTCCGGCAAGAAATTACATTGCACTGTCAATACAATGTGCACACAGCATATATGTATTTCACTTTACTACCTTATATTATAAAACTTATATAATATAACTCAAAATTTAAAGAGTCTAACTCTTATGCCGAAACCTTTTTCTTTATCCACAAGAGTTCTTTTCATTGGTCCGGAGAAAGGTGACGTCACCTCCTCAAGTGGGTCTACTTTCCCATTGAAGCTCAAATTTAGATGCCCACAAAATGTTGTTGGCTGGGCGTTAATTCAAATCAAAAGAAATCAAATAAAATCAAAATGGTTGGTGGAGTTTAATGCGGTTGATGAATGTTTAAATGTGGAGGTTGCTTGAAGGTTCAAAACTGGTTTTCAGCTGCTCCTATTGTCCTGTACATTTCACATAAGAATTTAGTTCCTATCCTTCCCCTGCTCCTGCCGCAGTTGGAATTAATTTCCGACATGGTTCAATATTACAGAGTCATCCCTGAGACTATCGAATGCTTCAAGTTCCAAAGGTTAACGCCTACGCAACAACCACTGGAATTTCGAAATGTATAAATTATCAGTCCATGTGAGCTAGTATCCGCTTTTGGGACAAGAAATCTAGAGCAAGTAGCTCTAACACAAATGAATTTGGTAAAAGACAAGAAATCTAGAGCAAGTAGCTCTAACACAAATGAATTTGGTAAAAATTATATAGTTTTTCTCAAAGTTCGAAACTAGAGATTAATCAAAGTTTTCCTTCGCAAATTCAAGCAGTATAGAAAACAATTGAATATATATAGGTGTGTGTGTCTTTGTCTAATATGATAGAGGATCTCTATAGGCGTGCAGCCATGCCATCCACAACTATGTGTGCTACTTTCAGTATTGCAATTAAGAAATCTGAGCATGATGGACAACGATTTCGGAATTAGATTCCTTGTTCACCTACTGAGAAGTCTACTGGGAATCTTATGACATTGATCTCTGCCTGTCCCCAGTTAGTCTGCACGGCTATTTACAATCCAATGGCTAGCAGGGATTTGAAGAAGGTTGATGGTATGGTTCTGAGCATTCCACAGTATTTCTCTTTGCCTTTGCCTACTTCATTGCTCTTTACGTTAAATTATGCCCACAATTTTTCTGTATTTGGACCATCTTCTCTTTCTTAATACAAGTGTTGACAATGAAAATTAAAAGCTTTCCCCTGAGCTTGTTTACATGTTGGCTCTACGAATCCACCATATCTGAAGACTAAAACCCTCACAACTCTGCATATAGAAACTAACCCTCACAACCCTGCATATAGAAACTCTTAGATCGGATTTTTCTTTGCAAATAACTTACTTCCCGAGAAATATAATACATGATTGCACATATCAAAATTGCATTAGCTTTTAAGAGTTACCTTGCAGAGTTCACCTTTCTTTTGTTTATTTGAGTTTTACCATTAACATATAAATATAAATTTATTTCTTTATTTGAATTTTAACATTAATATATAAATATAAATTTATGTTCAATATAAATTTATTTCTTTATTTGAATTTTAACATTAATATATAAATATAAATTTATGTTCAAGCTGCACGAACCCAACTTTAAGTCCACACATGACAACCAATCTCGTTTTCCAATGAACTGTGTTTACATAAATAAAACCAACAAGTCTCAATTATTCATTTGCTCGGCCCTGAGTAAAAAGATTTCAATAACTTTAGATGACAAGATAATTTGTAAAAAATGAACTATGTTTCAATATGAATATAATATCAGAAATGAAAAACACAACTTAGTATGATGCACAGCTTTAACCATGGGATTTCGATAATTGAAGACTTTGTTATATATCAAATTAATGATGGTATTAAAAATAATAATAAACATAATTTACCATTAAGGTATATAATTAAATAAAATATTAATCAAAATACAATTAAATAATATATTAATCAAAATATAAATAAGATGTAAATAATTTTAATATTTTTTTTAAAATAGTTTTGTTATAAATCAATTAAATTTTAGAATAAAATTAATGGTTTATTTGCAATTTAAGGAAAATAATTTTAAAATTTAAAAGGTTAGTAATAATAAACACATTTCATATGTGTATATATCATCTATCAAAATATGAATAAGATTTTTATAAAGAAGAATAGATTTTATAAAATAATTTCATATTTTGGACATTGTAAATATTCGCTGAAAAATCATATATCTCAATAAAAGGTTCATAACATGTTTGGAGACACTACCTATTGTTTAGCTTTCTCCCTTGACATAAAGATTACAATCACCCCCCCAAATCCAATCTCTATACCAATCTTCCATGTTGTGATTGATATATTTTGATCAACACGACTTAGCCACCTTACTCTTACATTACTATACTTAATTACACTATCATGTGCTTTTGTTTGTCCTTCATTTTCTCTGCATGAATCTAAAAGACAACCCCATAAGCACTTATTATTTTAAAATGATGATACATTGAAAGTGGAAAATTGTGTTCCACTTGGAATTATCCCATAAAGATTGTTTGATGAAACATCAAAAATGGCAAGCTGATGTAGTTTGGAGAGGTCTTTATCAGGAATAACTCCACTCAAATGATTTTTTGCCAAGTCCAACTGCTCCAAAGTAGATATGTTACTAAGAGATGCAGGTATTTGTCCTTCCAATTAATTAAAAGATAAATTCAACAATAGTAAGTAACTCATACTACCAATGTTTGTAGGGATTTCTCCAGTTAGATTATTGCAAGACAAATCAGATATAGTGATTGTAGTCGAGAGATATGATAGGGTATACTCTCTTCTTTTTATGTCAATTTCCATTTCATCAAATAATTTAGTATCATTTGATGCATCTGCAAATCCAGAAAGCCTTTCAAGATACATTGGTATTCTTCCACTAAGCTTATTGCTGGATAATTCTAGCACATGCAACTTGGTGAGATCATGCAACTTGGTGAGATTTGTGTTCTCGTGAGGAATACAACCATGTAAATTATTGTATTCAAGGCTTAAAACTCTTAGGTCATGACGAAATGTAATGTATAAAGGAATCTCCCCTGTCAATCTATTTTTCCTTAAATCAAACAGTTGAAGTGGTGTAGATTTGGCCAAAATGTGGGCACTATCCTATAAAAGTTATTAGAGCGAGCAAAGAAAACTCTCATAAAAGTGCAATTGCTAATGCTATTAAGAAATAGTCCCTCCAAATTGTTTGTTGATATATAGAATACTTCCAGTAAATTTGTTTGAGTTCAAATATAATTTTTTCAACCAATGAAGTTTTCCTATGACTTTAAGAATTGTACCTTCCAAATTATTATTTGAAAAATCAAGATATTCTAATTTTCATAAACTTATAATAGTTTTAGGTATATTACCAGTCTAGCTATTATCGCTAAGATTTAGGTAATTCAAATTACTAAAGTAGTAAGTGTCATAGGAATGTTACCTGTTAGCATGTTTGATTGAAGATTTACATGCTTTAATTAGTGAACTAAATTGGAAAGTGCGGCAGGAATTCTACCTATAAACATATTTGTTTGAAGATATAAGTGACTCAACTAAGTCATATTAGTGATGTCTTTAGGTATGCTTCCATTGAGGTTAAGAGAAAGAGCCAAAAAGAGGAGGAGGAGTTGGAATATTCCAGAAGGAATAGAACCTGAAATGGTATGGCTATGAATCGATAGGTGTGTAAGCTTTTTCAAATTACCCAACTGATGTGGTATACTGCCAAAAAAGTTGTTTCCATCAAGAATTAGGTACTGTAGTTTGTGTAGTAGGCCCAACTCCGCTAGTATTAAACCCGGTAGCAGAATCTTCAGATCCAGTAGTCGCAACGCTTTAAGCTGGCTGAAGTCGGGTGGAATTATTCAAGTAAAATTGTTACCGAAAATATTGAAAGTTTGCAATAAAGACAGATTGTTAATAGACTGCGAAAGGGTACCTTTCAATGTTCCTTTGAATCCATGAAGGTTAATGGCGACCACCCTTTTGGTGTGTAGTCTGCAGCGATTGCCATACCACGAACAGATGTTCTCGGAGTTTGTCCAATTGGAGAGTCTTCCAAATGGCATTCTGGAACGAAAAGAGAGCATGGAGGTCCCTTTTCTCGTGGGTGTCCATTAATGATGCTAAATTTAAATCAACTTCCTCATCCATGCGTACTTCAGAATCGGAATGGCCGTTGAAGTGAAGTATTTCCACGGGGAATGTGGTCATACAGATATGGGAATATGTCTGGGAAGTGGAGTAATTACCAGAAGTCGTTGCGGGCAGAGAGGCAAACATGCAAAGAAACAATGATATGAGAAGACTTCACTGTCTTCCAGAGCCCTTGAATTCTGTGTCCTTGATCGCTTTATATATATATATATATATTGGTTCTCATATGAAGTCGAATGGTGAAATTAACCGAGGATTAGAGATGAAAGGAAATTGCACGGAAACTCTTTAATTCGGCAGCCTACCTATTTCTTTGTAGTGCCGTGAGTCAATCGGGTGAACATATTCATTTCTTTTTCTTTGTAATTGCAACTCATTTGCCATCTTTCGCTTTTTCCACATCTTTCTCTTTAAAAGACTTGCTCCTATTTATACAAAAAGTCCAATCGGTGATTTATATTCATTTCTTTTTCTTTGTAATTGCAACTCATTTGCCATCTTTCGCTTTTTCCACATCTTTCTCTTTAAAAGACTTGCTCCTATTGGCCGCCACCGAAGTCAAGGCAATATGGATATCTCATAGTCTTTGAAGAAAGTTAAGTGGATTCTTATAGATTCGCATTAAAATTTAAAGTAGTTGTGTGTACAAAGGTAAAGCTATTTCACTTTCATAGTGAAAAAAGTTTGCTAAATTTCCTAGAAGAGTATGGTTACGATTTTTTCGCTCTTCCACGAAATTCTACCATTTTATGGCCCAATGAAGTGAAGTCAATATTCACCGCTCCAAGTTTGTCAATACTACGACTCTCTTTATTCAAGAGAAACCCATGCCCACTCATGTGAAATCAATATGCCAATTTTTCTGTAAATTCCTTGCAATTTCCTACCCATATGCCCATTCATGTCAAGTCAATACACTCAATTTCCTTTGCATTATGTGATTGCTTTGGCAATTTCCGTGTGAGTGTTATATAATTTCCTTCCATCTTTCGTTTTTCCAGCATATTTCTATGACAACTGTTTTCTCTCTCTATCTTACATCGTTTGAACTTTGAATTACAATGGAATTTGGAAAACAGCAATTTCAGTGGACTCTCTACAAGAAATGTAATATTTTTTTTATATCATCGCTTCGATTAAAGTGCAAGCAAAGAGCAACCAATGTTGAATCGTTATACATATATTTCAATCATTTAAAGTTAGAGCTTGTTCTAAATAAAACCATTTTGTTACATGAGGGTTCAATCATGGATTCATCTCCAGGCCAACAACATCCAGAACTTCAAATATTTTTGTATGCACACTAATATATATGTTTTGGGAAAAAATTTTAAAAGTAATTATAAGGATATTATGTGAATTTAATAAGGATAATAAGGTTAAAATATTTAATATGATATGAATTTTATTAATATTTTATTTAAAAAGAAAATTATTTTTTAATATATTAATAATTATAAAAAATTATAAATCAAATAAATAAATATTTATAATATATTTTTCGAAATATGGTTTTTATATTTAATTTTTATAAATATAAAACTATAAATTTTTTATAATTTAAAAAAAAATGAAAAATAATTAAATTATAAAATTGAATAAAACATTGTAAATCATTATTAAAAATATAATACATTTTGGAAAAAAAAAAATCATTTTTAATATTAGTATAGTTTTGCTTGTAATATATAATTAATTATATTGCTTTGAAATTTAATCATATTACTTTATAAGAGTATGTAAGAATATATTTTATTTATTGAAAAAAAACCATGATGTTTTAAAATGCAATATAAGATATAATGACTATTATAATTTTAAAATTTTAAATCTTGATGTTTTCAAATAATTCTTAAATATTTAATTTTTCGATTTATAATATATTTTAAATATTAATTTAAGAGAAATATAAATAGTTATAGGTGAATAATAATATTACTTCTAATTACATTTACTTATGACTCACTTTACTTAAACTCAACTGATATATAGAGTTATTCAATACCCTATTTACTAGTGGTATCTAGTTTCTTTTTATAATTCCTTGATCATTATTTCTTCCCTTCTCCCTCGCTCAATGTTGATTTTATATTTTCCTTCTCCTAACTCATCATGTGAATGTTGAAAGGAACATCTATGTGTTATAACCCTTTGTACATTGAAACAAGCTTAAACAATTTCTACCCCATAATCAATACCCATGTTCCTCTCCATGCACTGAAATAAGCTCATGCAACTTATTTCCTAGAAACAATATCTGAGCCTCTAGATATCTTCAAGCCTATTGTCTAATAGTTCATCTACATTTTTTCACCATTTAAATGAGTTCAAAAGGTAATTTTATAAGTTGAATATTCACGATCCATTGCCATTAGTGGCTAACCTGTAAACCATTTTAATTTATGGGTTGCACTACTTTAACCTTTCCTTTAAGCTCGAGACTCGCAATGTGGAATCAAAAATATAAAAATTGCTTTCAAAATTGTTTCATAAATTTATAATACTAGGTCCATTGGTTTGAAGGTTCAAGTATGAATATCATGCATTTTGGTAGTGCAACAACATTTATAAACCATAGTTATAAGTGAATTGTGGATGCTTAATATAGATATGGTCATACATTATGGATTCCTACTTTGGTCAAGCACACTCATGGTGATAGTATCCTTCCAAGATGGATTTCTAGTGGTTATGATATTCCTAATTATTTTCCTGAGATGGCGAGCCTATTGGTTCTATTGGAATGTAACCCCCTATAAAGGACCATTTTGTTGAGGGCATTCTTACTAATTGTACTTGCAGAGAATCTACACACTTTTTTTGTCTAATCATTGGTTTGAAGGAACGCTGATTGGAGTAACTAGCCATGGATATCAAGTAACTGTCTTGAATAAAAATGTGTAGATGAATATAATGATATATTTATGGATTCTCTAGAAGAAATTGATCGACTCGGATTCATATACAAGAATCAAGAAAAGGAGATTAGAATGTATAAGGAAAACACCCTTGTTGAAGAAATAACACAGCTAAAAATCTGACCAGAAGAAGCTTAAATAGTTGTAGAAACTTTGAAGAAATAAGTTCAAGAAAAGTAACGGTATTGTGAAAATTTATAACTTTCAATTGTGGGTCTAAGAAAGGAAATTGAGAAAACAAAGTCTCTAAATCTTAGATTTGATAAAGGATCTGAAACTTTAGAAGAAATAATTAAATTGCAACGTTATCCTCTAATGAAGAAAGGTCTTGGATACAATACAAATGGTGAGACATCAAAACCTATGAAATATTATGAAACAACTATAAGAATATACATCAATGTGGTAAAAGGAAGCAATCATCAGAATTATAGAACTCAACAAAAGAATGAAGGATCAAATCTTTCTCATGCAAAAAAACCTTTCCATGAACAAAGGGGAAGCTAATAAAGAATGTATTATACTCTCAAGTATTCTTACTTCAACAGTCAATGCTTCACCTATCACAACTTTGGAAACAAAGAAGTTCATTGTGTTTCTTATAAAACTATTACGACTAGAGAAGCATTAAAACAACATAATGCAATCAGAACAAAGAAATATTCTTATAAAATTTTCTCACTACTTCATAATGAAATTGAATGTTCTATTTGCAATAAATTTGATCATGAAGAAACTAAATGCAAAAGCATGATGAATCCATATTATCAAAATGAGCAAAAAAAAATACCACCCAAGGTATGGAAAAAGAAAATTACTTCCTCTGAAAATTGTGGTCCAGTATTGTATGCGGGAGATCAAGAGAATATATGGTACATTGACATCGAATGAAGCATATGGCAAGTGATAAAGATGAGTTTGTTTCTTTAATGAAATTAAGAAAGAAAAGAATGTAACATTTGGTAATAACTCACCTACTTCTATTAAAGGGAAAGGATTTGTGTTTTTAAAGAAAAAGGTCAAGGCTGAGAATGTATTATTTATTGATGGGCTATGACATAACCTATTAAGTGTTATTCAAATGTGTGATCATGGGCGTGAATTTATTTTCTGATCAAAGAATTGTGTGGTAAGAAATTTGGATACGCGTAAGATCATAATCAAGGGAACCAAAACTCCAAGAAATGTCTATATCCTAAAGGGCGGTAAAGAGAACTATTTTTGGAGAAAATATGAAGAAATTTGGATTTGGCACAAAAATTTGGGGCACCGCACCTTTTCTCAATTATTCAAATCAAGCACGATGGGAGCAATTTGTGACCTACCCAACATTTCTCCACCTAAAAATAACATTTGCAAATCATGTCAATTTGGTAAGAAATCCAAAGTTCAGTTTAAAGCTAAATAAGGTACTTAAAGTAAACCCCTTGAATTCGTTCACACTAATTTATGTGAACCTATGAGAAAGAAGTCTCCTCGAGGTGAAAAATGCTTCATGTTATTTATTGATGAATTTATAATAATGTGTTGGGTTGGTTTACTAAAGTATAAAGATGAGGAATTTTAAAATTTTAAAATATTCAAGGCTTTGGTAGAAAATGAATTGGATCGAAAAATCAAATGTATTAGATCTGATAGAGGAGGAGAGCTTGTATCAGATGAAATTTTCAATTTTTGTGAACATCATGGCATGAAAAGACAATTTTCCACTAAAACTCCTCAAAAAAATGGAGTGTCAGAAATAACTTAAAAAAAAGTTCAATAAATGGCATGTGCCATGTTTAATTAGTTAGGAACACCTCAAACCTTCTAGGGAGAAGCAGTACATACAACTGTGGATATACTTAACAAGCCTCCTGTTCGAGTAAATAGTGATAAAACCCCATATGAGCTCTATTATTGTAAGCCGACAACTATCAAACATATTAGAATATTTGGAAGCAAATGTTTCATAAAGAAAAATTACGATAAGATTAGAAAATTTGAATCCAAAGTTGATGAAGAAATCCTTCTTGGATACTGTTTAAGAAGCAAAGTATATAAATGTTATATTAAAGGGCTTCAAAAGATTGTTGAATGTATAGATGAAGCATCCACAAGTACCAAAAAGGAAGCATAAGCAGATGACAGACTTCTCTCTATTAAAATCCAAGAAGTTGTAGGAGTAGAAGAAAGATAAGTATCATAAGAAGGAAATGAAAAAACAAATCTAGTATTAAAAACACCAGATCAAGGTATGTTCAGAAAAATCATCGTGAATCTCAAATTCTAGGTGATAAGGAAGCATCAATACAAACTAGAATAACTTTTATTGCAACTTATAATCACTTAGCCTTACTATACACAATTGAACCTCACAATGTGAATCAATCAAGCAAAAATCAACGTTGGGTTAAGGCAGTGCATGAAGGACTTGATCAAATTGAAAATAACCATATATGGGAACTAGTACCAAGGCCTCATGATAAAAATCTAATTGGGACAAAGTGGGTGTTCAAGAATAAACTAAATGAAAATGGAGAAGTATTTCGAAACAAAGCAATACTTGTATGCAAAGGCTATGCTCAATAGGAAGGGATAGAATTTGAAGAAACATTTGCACCTGTTGCTAGACTTGAATCCATAAGAATGTTTCTTGCATTTTCTACATTTCATAGCTTTAATGTATATCAAATGGATGTTAAATATTCATTTTTAAATGAGGATGTAGAAGAAGAATTTTATATTGAACAACCTTAAGGATTCATTCTTGGTAATGATAAAAATTGTGTTTTCAAACTTAAGAAGGAATTGTATGGGTTAAAACAAGCTCCTCGTGCATGGTATTATCATATTGATAGGTATATTCAGCAACAAGGATTCAAGAGGGATCTGCATATAAAAATTTATATATCAAATTTGATAAAGACAAACTTTTGATAGTAGTAGTTTATGTAGATGAAATCATATTTGGAATATATGTTGAAACTATGAGTCAAGGATTTGCTTTAGTTATGTAGCAGGAAGTTGAAATGTTTCCACTTGGTGAACTAACATACTTTTTTGATCCTCACATTCAACAAACTAAAGATGGTATCTTTCTTTCTCAAACCAACTATCTCAAATAGATTATGAAGAAGTATGGAACGAAAGATTGAAAACTTGTATGCACACCAATTGTAAGAAGATGTAATATCAGCCAAAATGATGTCTCTCCTATAGTTAATCAGCTAGAATATAGATCTATGATTAGTAGCTTGATATATCTTACAAGTACAAGACCAAAAATTATGCATGTAGTTGTAATAGTTGGATGATTTTAAGTAAATCCTAAGGAAACACATCTCTAAGCAGTCAAGAGGATATTCAAGTTTTTGCAAGGCCCTCAAAATTTTGGTCTATGGTATCCCAAAACTGAAAAATTTTCACTTCATGATTACACCCATGCAGACTAGGAAGGTAATGTTGATGACCACAAAAGTACTGGTGGAGGAGAATTATATTTGGGACCTCGCTTAGTATGTTAGTTCAGTAAGAAACAAATTTCTATCACTTTATCAACTTCTGAGGAAAAATATGTTGTTGTTGCATCTTGTTGTACTCAACTTCTATGGACGATCTAAACATTACAAGACATTAAAGTCACTTTTCCTCAACTTGTAACTATTCTATGTGACAATACTAGTGCCATAAGTATCTCTAAAAATATTTTCATGCGCTAAAAAACCAAGCACATCCCAATCAAATACCATTTTCTTAGAGAGCACGTGCTTGAACAAATGGTCAAGCTGGAATATGTTCCTTTGAAGGAACAAGTTGCAGAATTATTTACAAAGCCTCTTCCACATGATTCCTTTGAATATCTCAGACATATATTAGGAATGATTCCTACCTCTTCACTCTACTAATTGTCCAAATGGGAATTTCATGTTTAGGGGGAGTTGTGGTTGTAAACACCAACAATTTAATTTTTGTACGCGAATTGTATGAAACGCAATCAAATGTATATGCATGTTTTGAGCTAGACAGTCGCATATGCCTCTCAGTAATAAAAAAGGAGTGTCACAGATTCATGGGGAGCTTCTCATATGATTAAACCATTTATTATGGGCTTTCTGGTTCTGATATTGATTTGTTTCATAGGCTCACGGGGAGAATCTACTATGCTTATAATAGTTCATTGTTGGCATTATGATTTCTTGAGCACTAATTGTTGCATGATGTTGCATTATGATGAGTACATATTGGTTATCTGAATAATGGTTGTTACTATTGTTACCACTTGATCAGGTGATCATGTCCAAGTGAAAAAAAATGCTAAAAAATGGAACTACTCAGAATTGGTTACAATCTGAGTGACCAGAAAGGTCTCGTCGTTGTGATTCTGGCACCATGAACGGGACTCAAATCTGACGTCGTATGTGAAAGTTATGAAGGTTTGAAGTCTCCAGTAAACTCCAAAAAACAGTTGACCAAAGTTGACTTTTTGACTTTGGAAAAATTTTAAAAAGAATATTCCAAGGAATATTTCAAGAATATTCCTCAAAATATTCCCTAGAATATTCCCTGAAATATTCCATAGGGGCGAATGGGAATTCGACAACTGGATTTTGTTAACTGGTCAATGGTTTAACGTGTTATGGATTCTGCCAATTAGTGAGTGCCACGTGGCAAGCCCGAAGGACGCCACGTGGCCCCACGCCATTGAAAATTGTGCGTTAAAAAATTATTTTGTACTCTGACAGATTCGAACGCGATTCTAGCCCCCGCAAGCACAAGAGCCCGACCAACTGGGCTATCCAATAGTTCTTAACAAGGATAGGCGGTGGCGCATATTTGTGTTTTGAAATTGTTAAAGGTGGAAAACTTAAGGTCTAGCCCCGCAAGGCTAGCCCGACAGCACCCCGGCCATCCACGTGACCACGGTGCCGAGACCATGGCATAGGGCCATCCACAATGGTCGGAGTGGACGGTTAGTAAACCGGGACTCATGTGATAGCGCAACATAAAATTTAATGCCACGGTTAATGTCATGGTTAGTGGGTGGTTCCACCAGCGAATAGAGCGGACAACACATGTGAATGCCCAACCTAACATTTATTAGAACTGCCAACGGTTCCGCCCAACTTCGTGCCAGTTCCACCAAATCCGATGTTATGCCATCTTTAGCGCACTTAACTAGAGTTCACCCACATTTGGTGGGGTTTTCAAGTGACATTGGGTAATTTTCTTTGGGAGGTCATAACTTCCTCAATATTGAGCCAAATTGGACGAAATTTTAGTCAATTTTCGGTTTCTTGAACATTATGGAGTGTTTTGGACAGGTTGCAGAGCAAAAAGAGGTGTTCTTCAGTCATTTTTGCTTCAAGAAAGAGGAAAGGGCCACCAGGGCCATCAGGAAGATGGAGCTATATTGGATTGTACTTCACTGTTTGAGGTGAAAAAAAAGCCATTTTTAGCTTATTTCTATCTTCTGATGTCAAATTCATAGCTTTTTTTGCATTTTTAGGCATATATTTCACTATATAACCATTTTGAGAAATTTAATAGAGCAAGGACATGCCCATTGGGAGCCTTGGACCCGGCAAATGTAGCCTAGGAGGGGTGAACTACCTCATCAGTTTGTTGTGTTATGCTATGGTGAATTTCTCTTGCTGTTTATTTCTAATATAATATGTTAAACAGTAAACTTAATTAACATTTCCTCACACAAAAACTCAAAAATAATTACCAAAAAAAAAGTGTTTAACCTGCAAGACATGAAGAATACTTTTCACACTTAATTAAATGGAAATGGATTCTTTGCACAACATTTACAAATAGCTCCATTTTCAGATCACCACTGAAGATACACATGCTACTATCATTAGTTATCAATGATACATGAGTTTCTTGAGATGAACTTATGGATTATATATTACACATAGTTAAGTTGGTTTGAATATGTTGATGATGTTTTTTATCAGTTCTATGATTTGTGATGTTGAAGGTTCTCTTTGTTTGTACATATGTTATTGATGCATGTGCATGTTGCCTATGGTATTTGATATTGTTGCTTGAGGATTGTGGCTATTCCTATATATGGATAAAATGTGTTGACCTGATTATATGAGTTGAAGGGGATGAGTTGCTGATAGATATTTATTGCAAAATATTATGCTTCAGTTGTTGTTGCTTGGTGATGCTTAGAAGAATTTCATATTTTATCACATGACGATGATGTCGGAGGTATTGATGCTACATTGTCATATCTTACATTACTTCTTGATGATGAATATGTTCATGCTGCTATCATTATGACATCTCTATCAATCATATTTTTATTCCCATATGGTGCATGGTGGTTCCTGAGGACTATCATGGTCTTGCTACTTGATTATTGAGGTACTTAGTTTTGGTTATAAGAATCATATATTTCTCTTAAAGGTCATGAAAAGACCCATGTTGTAATCATTGTAAAATTTAGGCATATATGGGCTATTGGGGTCAAGTCATGTCATGTATGTAATCCCATTATTTTTGGACGTTGATGCAAAATTTGGGTCAAATATGTAACTCCCATTATGATGGGTGATTTATGCAATCATGAGAGTCATTAGTATGGGATAAGTCATGTATTGAGTCCTACAATCTTGAAAATTTATTGTATATCTTTATAAATTCTGACATATGCTCAGAGGGGAGCATGGTCAATAAGCATATTTCATGATTCATATTTAGTGGATCAAACCTGCAATGATCAACACTATAAGGGAAGTACTTCATTCTGCTTGGTTCAACCCTTTTCCCTTTATGTCAAAGGGGGAGAGAAACTTCGTGTTTAGAGAGAATACTTGGTGCTTGCAGGTGGTGTCCAAACACTAATGTGATTCCCATCAAGTCCAAAGGGGAAGATTGTTGGCATTATGGCTAATATGTTGTCCTTGATGGAAAATTGCTTGATAAAGATGCAAACATTGTGATAATATAATGATTATGGAACATGCATATTGGTATAGATGCTACAGAGGATATGGACAAAGAAAAGGCATTTCAGCTATAGATGGATGAAAAAGGTGAAGTTTGAGAAATTATATGTGGTTCCTATGAAGAAGGGTCACATACATATGCAGGTCTTGTGAGTAAAATTCGCATACATAATCTAAGCCATGGAAATTTGGATACAGGGGGTCATTACCATGGTATTGGACCATAGTAATTGGAGAGACAACATTCATTTGATTTTGTCAACAAATACTAATGACATTACCAAAGGATTTACCTAAGGTATTGGCTAAGGAAAAAGCTATATAAGGAGATAGAGATCAAGGTGTTAAGTTTTCAAGTGAATGAGTTGTTCATATGTGAATTGATTTGAAATAGGTGTGCACCAAGGAGAAAGGAGAACACTCAGATCAGAAAAATTCGAAGACGTTGGAATATATGATTGATTGATTTACTGGTTAAGTAGTTAAAAATGATAGATCTGTGGTAATAGTGATGTTATTATCTAAATGTGTTTTCAATAATCCAATGTTTTGGCAGTGAAGGTTGCAGAATATGAGTTGTGTTTACAATGAAGGTATGCTTCAGTAATTTAAGATATGTACACTAGTTTGCTTCTAAATAGTCACGTGTATACACAAATATGCTTATGGGTAGAATATGAAGAGCCACTGAAGAGAAGGGTTTTGTGTGGTTAGCCCATAACCGTGATGAACAAAGATTCAAGGATAGAGATACCTTATAATTCTTGTGACCAACTTTTATACTGACACTATGTGGCCTAGCAAATGGACTTCAATGAAGTGTGGGTTTGGGGACGACCCATAATCATGAAAAATGAAGATCCGAAGATAGAGATACCCTATAATGTTGGTGACCAATTGTGACACTAATAGTGTGCAGCCTAGCAAATAGATTTCGATGAAGTGTGGGTTTCTAGATGACCTTAAACCATAAAAAACAAAGATCCTATGATAGATATACCCTGTATGCTTGTGATCAACTGCGATACTAATAGTGTGCGGCCTAGCAAATGGACTTCGATGAGAAGGATTTTGTGTGGTTGACCCATAATCGTGATGATGACAATTGATGAAGTAGCAAGTGCCTACATGGCCTGGGGTGGGAGGGAACATATCCAAATAAGCCAATCTGAACATTGTTATGCTGAAACTGATGAATGTGAATTAGGTGCCTATTAAATCGGGGTGAGAGGGCACGTCTCCAAAGGGAACCCATTCTGAATGTTGCTCCAGATTTAAAATAGGCATAACTCGGTCATTATAACTCATAATATTTATTACAACCTGCTTTTGGAAATAGAATGATCATTTTGCATCTTCCCATGTGTTTGAAATCACTATCTGGAGAATCTGGAAACTTAGATTCGCGCTACAACTATCTTGTTGTCACAAAATTTATAAAAAAATAGATCTTTTAAAGCAGCGATAACTCCCTCGTCTGGACTCCAATTCAACCAATTTGTTTTCTGAAATCGGGAAAGTTTTCAAGGAAAGCTCATATATATAATAATTTCTCAGAAATTTTGCACTAAAAACCTCAAAAAATGACAGGAGAGTCGTCGTCCACGAATTGTCATCAGAAACATTTATGCAACACTGTCGATTGTAAATCAACGATATCTCCCTCATCCAGACTCTTATTCGTCTGATTGTTTTTTTGAAATTGACTATTTTTTCACAAGGAATCCAGATCTGATATTTTTTTCAAAAAATTTTGCAACAATATTATTATATCTGCTCTATAAACTCACCGCCCAAAAAATTCTTTCAAAAAAATGAAAAAAACAAAAATTCTTCCAGCTATGCGCAAGAATGTGCTCCGTGGAGGTCGTGGAACTTGCATGGAGTTTGCTAGAGATGACTAAAAAATGTTGAAATAGAAATATGCTTCAAACCCTCATTCCCATGGATTCATAACCTAAATCTGATACCATTGATCCAGATCTTAGGGGAAGCCCCCAAGGTCTAAAAATTTGAAATAGATTTAAGGGGGAGGCCCCCAAGATCTGAGAAATTGAAATGCCCACAAAATGAAAGAACACACAGTAAATAAAACCACAAAGTTTTTTTTAATTAAAATAAAAAATAATTGTAGAAGCTACATTATGGTGGACAATATGTCCTTTTACAAGATGTGACTTGTTGCTTATAACATTTTTTAGTTACAATACCACGGGTAAATTCCATGGGTGGGTAAATACCATGGGTGAATGAATACCATGTACATATGTCACCTACAATAACATGGGTGGATGATTACCATTGGTGTAGGCCACTTTCCATTCGAATCATATTCTGATTTAGATCTGGTCTACAATGTTGCTTGATGATAACAATTGATGATGTATGTTGTTGTTGTCTGTTAATGAAGTCTTGATAAGAAGGATCTATATATGAAAGTTTTGTTTGGGTGGATTGATATATTGATCATTTATGATGATTGGGTATTGTTCAATAATTTGTGATTAGTTCAGTGAGTGGTTCAATGTTACAATGATTTAGATAGTAAATTCAATGTTTAGTAATTTGAGATTTGTATGCGGGTTTTATGCAGAGGAAGTGTGTATATGTGTTGTTTATATTAAGAATAGTTGTGTATAAATTATGAAGTTCATTTGTTCTGGTTGGCTTCTGTATTCAGTAGTTTGATGCTTCAAAGATTCAGTTGATTTATAGAGACTTGATAATTTAAATTTATGTTTCAGTATTTGAGTTTGGATATTGTTTTAGGCTTATTTTTGGTATGGGTCCATGTTGGGTCCTTTGTTTTTGAATTAAAGGTAGTTGCAAATGAAATTTTGGATGAAATTGTCGGAAATATAGCACCACAAAAATAAAAATGACAACAAAATGTTTTGGAACTCGCGCAACGGAAAATAACGGAGCGTGTCAAAGAACTAGGAGATAATTTTGATACAGTTAATGGAAAACCAAGCTAATGGACCTCGGTATTGGAAAATAATGAATCAAGTGAGTGTGGCTATAAATAAATTCAGAAGACAACGAGAAGCAATATTTAGATAGTGCCGCAAGGTTTAGATCGAGCCATAAGAACAAGAAGAGTCTAGTGTCAAGAGTTGTGCATTCTATTAGATCTAGACTTGGAATGTTTTGTCTCTATGTTATCTGTTGATTTTTATCCTGCACGCAAGTGTATATTGGCCATGAGATGTAATGTTGAATCATGAAACATAGTTGACTCATGTTTTTTAATGATATAAGGAAGTTGGGAGTTCTGATATGTATCTATGTGATTTATGGGCCCTTTTAAAACATTTTGCATATTTTTAATTTAGGAATGAATGTAATAAATCGAATGAATGAGAATGAATGAAGTGATTGTTTTGCAAGTAATATAATTAAACATATATAAATCCCATGTATATTTTCATGGTTCTAGCTCGCCTCGGGTAAGACTCTCCTTTGTTTTGGAGGAGTGAAAATGTTGGCAAAGTGATAGACTACGCAGGCTCTTTGTTGGCGCCCTCGATCAAACCCTGGGTCAAACATAAATAAAATGTTTCTACCAACATATGGTGACACTATCATTACTCGGTCTTCTCCTCAGTTAGTTCAGTTTATTCATGCCTTTGTTTCTCAGTTGGAGCATCATTTGGTTCAAATAGAGACTAGGTGCACTGATCTGCAGGTCACTTGTGAAGAGAAACAATATGAGCTACATGCCTCCTTTGCAAGCCAAACACAGTTCATTTTTAAGAAGAAAATATTAGAGAATCAATTTAGTGTGGTTCATTCTAAGTTGTAGCCTTTGTGGCCTACCCTTGCTCCATATGTTGACGAACAACCCGAATACCTTGTTTCTTACTCCCCTGTCGAGTGTTTTACTATGATTGAAGCGACAGGCCAATAGTTAGTGTCCAAACATGTAGTGCTCCAGAACACCGTTGCAACTATGTATAAGTCTACCTCTGATCCTTCTGCCATCTTTCACACTCATATTACCAAGAAACAACAAACTGCCACTTCTCTTTGTGCTACTCTCCCTCAAGTTATGTAAGAATCTCTGCACATGTTCTTCTAGATCTTCGATAGTAGTTGTGTTTTTTCAAAGAAGAATGCTACCATTGATCCCCTACACGAGAATTTTCAACACTGATATCAGCAGACCCTCGTGACCTCTTATATGGAAGCCAAGAAGTAGATTCTAGATTGGTTCTATGTACTCGATGCCGAAATTAACTAGCTAGAATATGTTGCACAAGTCACTAAGCGAGTTCTCCGCGACCTTTGGCCGGAATCTCAAAATCATTTCATGAAATTAAGTACACTGTGCACAATTGTTGATCAACAGATCTGCGAATCAGTAGAATCTCATCCTAGTGATCCCAATGAGAAAACTGTCACTGAGTTCTCCACCTAAGTTTCTATGCTCATGGATTCATCGCACTCATTTGTGTCTACATTCTAAAGTTTTAATGAGTCAACTCTTCAGATCGTTCCATAGTTGGGTCCTTCATTTGAAGGTAGCACAGATGAAGCCAATGGAAGCTAACCTGTAATAGGCTCAGAAGCAAAAACAACAATACATTGAATCGAGGGTGAGTCAATAGGATGTGGTCGGGTCATGTTGGGTCCTTCATTTTTGAAGGAATAACAATTGTGAAGGAAATTTTGGATGAAACTGCTAGAAATAGAGCACCGCAAAAATAAAAAATGGTGGCGAAATGTTTTGGAACTTGCACAACGGAAAATAAGGGAGCGTGTCTAAGAAATAGGATTTGATTTTGATATAGTCAATGGAAAACCAAGCTATTGGCCCTAAGTATTGGAAAACCACGAATCAAGTGAATGAGGTATATAGAATTAAGCAAGTGTGGCTATAAAGGAAGGAAAAATACTATGAGAAGCAAGTTTTATATACTACCGCAAAGTTTAGATCGAGCCAGAAGAACAAGCAGAGTCTAGTGTTGAGAGTTGTGGAGTCTGTGAGATATGGACTTGGAATTTTTTATCTGTGTATTATCTGTTGATTTTGATCCTGTGCGCAAGTCTGTATCTTCCACAAGATGTAATTTTGAATCATGCAATGTAATTGACTAATGTTATTTAATGATATAAGGAAGTTGGAAATTCTGATATTTATATGTGTGATTTATGGGCCTGTTTAATTTTTTTTTCATATGTTTATGAATGATTGTAATGAATCGAATGAATGAGAATGAATGAAGTGATGGTTGCACAAGTCATATAATTAAATAGATCTAAATCCCATGTACCTTTTCATGGTATTGTCTTGCCTCAGGTGAGACTCTCCTTCATTCTGGAGGATTGAAAATGTCGGTGAAGTGCTAGACTACGCAGGCTCTTTGTTGGAGCCCTCGGGGCAAACCCTTGGTTAAGCATAAATATAATTTTTTTTCCAACGATCCAGTTTGAAAGTATGATGAAAGGTGGCCTATAGGTTGTATTATGATTGTTTGAGAAGTGGATCCAGTTTCACACATTCTGAAAAGTGTTCCACAAGGAGCTGAGGGTTGCAGCCTTCAGGAATGGGGTAGGAACTCCCTTCCGGTAGGAGCCGATAAATGAGTTCAAAGGGTTGTAGCTCCTTTCCAGTGAGTTCTAGAGAACAAGTGGAGCTTGTATCCTCCTATAGGTGGGTGCTTCTGTGTTGGAAATGGTTTACACTAGTACAAAAATGTAATGAAGATTTTATTTATATAATAAGAAAGAAGATAGGGGCAACGACAGCAATGTTTTTCTCCGACATTAAGTTTCCACCTAAAATATCGGTGTTATATGCATTTTTCTCATCTTTTGTTATTTATCTATTATTTACTGCATTCTGGATGGTGAATGAATTAATAATTCATTGGTTAAGTTAACTCACTAATGAAAGATATGTCAAACTAATTTGACTAGATATACATTGCTTTCATTCACAAGTATCGCTTACATACACTAGTTTCATGAAGAATAATAGCATACATAATTTAGAATATCAAATGAAAAGTTAAAATACTGATTCACCGCCCCTCCCTCTCAGTATTTTCCTAATATTCAAAATATAGTTCCATGTTGGTGTAACCTCTTTCCAAACAATTTCAAGTGGAGATGATGTAGCAAGCCCCTAATTCATGTATAGGAGGATTAATCAACATAATGAAGTCAGTATTCCATTGGTGAAATTCCTCCCCTTCCATGATTAGTTGAGATAGTATCTCGATACAAGTACAATATCAAGTAACCCATTAGCATATGTCACATTTCTAGGCGTATTCTGTGGAATTCATAAAAAGTGCTAGCCACCAAAGTCCATTATTGGGAACTTCATTGATAATTACATTTCCACCATAGTTACCTCTATTATTTCCCTCATGCGCCTACAATAACATGGATATAATGAATCCTTTCAAAGTGGATACAGATGCAAGTAGATATGGTACGAGAGTTGTCATGATGCAAGGAGATTAGCTAGTGTACTATCATTTTGAAATGTTCCATGGAGTAATCATAAACTATTGAACGTTTGACAAGGAACTTAGATATGCTTTTGTTCAAGATATTAATAAGTGGAAGCACTATCTAATGGGAAATGAGATCATCGTCAACATTGATCACCAACCACTACAAAAACTACACGTGGATGGGGTTTTTACAACAATTTCATCTAATCCTAAAATATAAGAAGGGTAGCACAAATACATTGTAGAACATGATTTGAAGGCAGATTAATATCAATATCACAACTTTGGGAACTTTTATGCACATGGATCCTTTAACCCATGATACATACAAAGAGGCATACACACAATATTAGGACTTTAAATAATTGTTTCTATAGTCACATGTCCAAGTTCGTGTAGACGAAGGTGAAATCAAGGCTGACCATCATCTCTAATATTGGTTTTTCTACAAGCTATACACGTTTTATAGTCCTTAAATTAAAGTATTGTAGCTTATCATAAGGGCTTACACCTCCAATTTTGTAAGGCATGCTGGTGTTGAAAAGAAAATTTCTAATATATAGAGGTATGTGTATTGGCATATAGTACAAGAACATATGGATCCATTTATTAGAGAGTGTATATTGTTGTACCAAGAAAGCTAGTAATAAATCAAAGGTTTATACCATCTTTTACCAATAAATACTAGACATTTTGAGTGCATATCGATGGGCTTCATCATGTGGTTAGCTAAGAAATAGAAAGGGAATAACTATCTATCTATGGTAGTTAATCAATTTAACAAAATGTGCATTTTATGCCTTTATAAAAGACTATCAAGGGAAAATTTGTAATAAACATGTTCTTTGAAAAGGTTTGAGATCAATTTGGAATACCAAGGGTGTCATCTCATATAGAGATACTAGTTTTTTCAATGCCTTTGAAATACACTTTAAGAGAAAATTGGACACCAAGTTGAAGAAATCAACAACTTTTTCGCCCGTAGACATATGGGTTGATATAAGTAGTGAATAATAGATTGGTTATTCTTTTGAGTAGTTACAATTAGAAGCATACAACAACTTGGATACACATTTGTTTTATATTCAACACTCTTATAATAGAGCAATCCATTCTTCTATAAGTAATTCCCTTTTTGAAACTTGTTTTGGGTATTTTTCCACCATTTCCCTTCAATTTTTTATATATAAAATAAAGAATAATGAGGAAAGGAACTAAAGAAGAAGCATTTAAATGCTAAAAAAATTATTGATGAGATTAGGCAAATCCATTTGCAAGTGTAGGGTATGTCAAATAAGTCACAAGAAAAGTACAAGGCTTGAAATGATCCACATATGATTGACAAAACATTCAAAGTGGGATATAAAGTTTGGTTGTCTCTTAATAAGAAAAACTCCAAATTTGTGGTAAGAAGATGAAGGATTTGTGGTATGGGCCTTTCTAAGTGTTGGAAAAGGTGGATGATAATCCCTACAAACTCAATTTCCCCCCATATATGCACATTCACTCATTAGTGAATGTGGAGAATCTAAATCTCCATGAACCTTTTGTGGCGGATCAAAAAACTAATGAACAAGTTTAACCTACCATAGAGGACTTAACATTAGGAGCTTAGGTAGTGTTAGAAGAATATAAAATTTTACAAAGAAGTTCATAACAACCAAACAGGGGAAATATGAAATCTAGAAGGTTGGGTTGAAAGGATAACTTTTAGGAAGGACCAAAACGTACTTTAGGGAGGAGGAAGACAAAAACAATTATGTCCTTCCTACAATGGATCATTATATAATTAATTATCTATTTTTGTACTTTCTCGGTAGAAGAATAGGAATTGTTAACTTGTAGGGCCCATTTAAGGTGTAGGTCTTGCTTTGAAAAAATTGCATAAAAGTCTTCCAAATTCCATTTCAGGCCTTAAACAATCATTTTCGGGGTTACAATTTACCAACTTTAGTTCCCATCCTCTTGACATTATTATACACTTAAAAATCTTTCCAACAAGTGTGAAAATCACATAATCATGTCTTGTATGTGAATGTTATATTTCTAATATGTCGAGATATCTTGTTTAACCACCATGTTACCAAGTGGATGTGATGTTAGCTTCCATTACTCATACAAGTGGAGCTAGTCACTGTGAACTTTCAAGAATATTCTAGAAATTTTGAAACCTTAACATTGAATGGGCGACGAGACATGCAAAATCTCCAACCCTCACCCTATAAAGTCATCAAGCTATGTGAATTACTAGGCTATTAAAAACGAAAGGGGTTCAATTCTTCATATTGAGTATTAAAGCATTAAGAGTGGGATATTAAAGCATAATAAGGAACTAATATTAAAAAAGGAAGTGATTCCATTTTTATTGTATTGAATATTAAACCATTAAGAACTGGATATGAAAACACAATAGGGGAAAAAGATGTTGACCACAATATTCTTGGCATTTACATAATGACTCTAGGCTCCTTATATTTACATTTCAAAACCAGGAAGAAAAGAGCAAGGCATATACTTCACCTTATATTTGAGTTGTTCCCATATTGAGTTTCCTCACCTTTCACTTAAATTTTTTTGAAATAGAATTTTCCTTAATTTTATAAATGGTTTATGATCATTTCAACTTTAATTTATTCTATAATTTTCATATTAAAATTTATAATATTAAATTTACCATTTACAATGAAATGAAACATAATAAAACATCACAAAATTATAAAATTTGGTGTAACAAAACTTAAAATATCCCAAATCAATTACATATACATAAAAAAAAAAAATTAAACACTTACAAAACAAATTAAATTAAATTTTAAAAATTTGCTTAAAATAAAAATGAAAAGCCCACCAACGCTCCCTCTTCTCATTCCATCCTTTCATCCTTAAACCCCCTTTTGTTTCCCCCATCGACCTCATGCTTCCTCCACTATCCACGAACTCTCATTGACGGTGGTGGCACCACCCATTCTGCCGAGATCCTCGGGCTGTAGATCAAGTATAGAAAAAATAAAAGAAGACATCAATTGAATATATATATGATAGAGGATCTCTATTGGCTTCCAGTGGTGTGGGAATTAGATCCTAGTGAGAAGTCTAAAGTCAAGTATGAAAATGGTGCTCATAATGCCAGCAGATCCTTAAATCCAACATATTGTACGAAATTTAGGGAAGGTTGATGGAATTTATTTGGGAATTTTATGACATTGATATCTGCCTGTCCAAGGTTAATCTACATGGTCATTTCCGACCCAATGGCTAGCAGGAATTTGGAAAAGGTTGATGGTATGGATTTGAGCATTCTATGGTATTTTTCTTTGCCTTTGCCTACTTCATTGCTCTTTGCCTTAAATTATATACACAATTTTTGTGTATCTGGACCATCTTCTCCTTCTTAATCCAAGTATTGACAACGAAAATGAAAAACTTCAGAGTTTAAGATAAATATGGATTGAGGCCGACGTGATTCACCCCAGAGCTTGTTTACTTGGCTCTATGCATCCACCATATCTCAAACCCTCACAACTCTGCATATAGAAACTATTACATCGGATTTTTCTTTGCAGATAACTTACTTGCTGGGGAATATAATACATGATTGCACATCTCAAAATTGCATAAGCCTTTGAGAGTCACCTTCTAGAGTTCATCTTTCTTTTGTTTATTTGAATTTTAATATTAACGTATAAATATAAATTTATTTGTGTTTTTGAATTTTAATATTAATATACAAATATAATTTTATTTTCAAGCTCCATGAACCAACCTCCACAATGAACTGGGTTTACATAGATAAAACCAATGAGTCTCAATTATTCATTTGCTCGGCCCTGAGTAAAAAGATTTCAATAACTTTAAATGACAAGATAATTTGTATAAAATAAATTATGTTTCAATATAATATTAAAAATTATAAACACAACTTGTATGAGTGCACATCATTAACCAAAATATGAATAGGATTTTGATAATTGAATTTGATTTATAATATGGAATTTGTTATTTATAAAATTAATGATAATATTAAAAAATAATAATAAATATAATTTAGTATTAATGCATATAATTAATTATTAATTAAATTATAAATCAGATTTTATTAATTTTAAATTTTATTTTTTAAATAATTTTGTTATAAATAAATTAACTATTAGAATAAAATTAGTGGGATATTTGTAACTTGGTTTAAAAAATTAAAAATTAAAAAAATTAATAATAATAAACACAACTTTATATTAGTAGATATCATCAATCAAAATATGAATAGGATTTTTATAAAATAAAAAATAAAAAATTATAAAATAATTTCATATTTTAATATACAAGTATAAAATTATATTAAATAATATTAGAATATATAATTAAGTAATAAAATTATTATAATATATAAAAATGTAACAATAATAATATATTTAACATACTTATATTTTTATCACACATATAAAATTATATTATCTATATAAAATAATATAAATATATTTTCTAATATAATATATTACTAAATATTAATTATAAATCTAATATATTTATAATTATATATAATAATATTGATTTATTTATTTTTTAAAATATGATAATATTATTTAATAAGTTAATTTGTCACATATTTATTTTTTTACAAAATGAATAAAATTTGTTGGACATCATAATTCACTCAAGAATCATATACCTCAAGAAAATGTTCATAACATGTTTGAAGACACTACCCATTTTTTAACTTTCTTCTCTAACATAAAGATTGCAATCACTCCCCCAAATCCAATCCCTATACCAATATTCAATGACATGACTCAACCATCCTACTCTTACATTACTATACTTAATAGTAATATCATGTGTTTTTGTTTGTCCTTCATTTTATTTGCATGAATCTAAAGGACAACCCCATAAACACTTGATGTTTTGAAATGAAGATACATTGAAAGTGGAAAATTGTGTTCTAGTTGGAATTTTTCCACAAAGATTATTAGATGAAACATTAAAAACGGTTAACTCATGTAATTTGGAGAGGTCTTCATGAATGGATCCACTCAAATTATTTTTGGCTAAATCCAACTGCTACAAAGTAGATATCTCACTAAGAGATGCAGGTATTTGTCCTTCCAATTGGTTCAAAGATAAATTCAACAATCTTAAGTGACTCATACTACCAATGCTTGTAGGGATTTCTCCTGTAAGATTATTGTAAGACTAGTCAAATATAGTGACCATAGTTGAGAGACATGATAGAGTATACTCTCTTCCTTTTATGTCAATTTCCATTTCATCAAATAATTTAATATCATTTGATGCATCTACCAATCCAAAGAGCCTTTCAAGATGCATTGGTATTCTTTCACTGAATATATTGTTGGATAATTCTAACACATGCAACTTGGTGAGGTTTGTGATTTGTTCAGGAATACAACCATGTAAATTGTTGTAACCAAGGCTTAAAACTCTTAGGTCATGAAGAAATGTAATGTACAAAGGAAACTCCCCTGTGAATCTAGTTTTTCTTAAATCAAGTAGTTGAAGTTGTGTACAATTGGCCAATGATGCAGGGCAATATCCCAGAAAAGTTATTAGAGTGAGTAGAAAAAACTCTCATAAAAATGCAATTGCCAATGCTATTTGTTTGTTGATATATCTATTGTGTGAAGTGAAACCATCCCATTAAAAACATTTGGAATCCTCCCAAAAAACATATTATTATATATGGTTAATTTAGTGAGAGCCTTTAGATGACCTATGCTATATGGAATACTTCCAGTGAATTTGTTTGAGTTTAAATACAAATTCTTCAACAAATGAAGTTTTCCTATAACTTTTGGAATTATACCTTAATTTGAAAGATCAAGAATTTCTAATTTTTCTAGCCTGATAATAGTTTTAGGTATACTGCCAGTAAAGTTATTATTACTGAAAATTAAGTAATTCAAATTACTTAAATGAGCAAGTGTCGTAGGAATGTTACCTGTCAACATGTTTGATTGAAGATTAAATTGGAAAGTGCAGCAGGAATTCTACCTAAAAACATATTTGATTGAAGATCTAAGTGACTCAACTGGGTCAAATTAGTGATTTCTTTAGGTATGCTTCCTTTGAGATTAAGAGAAAGAGCGAAAAAGGTGAGGGGAAGATGGAATATTCCAGAAGGAATAGAACCTGAAATGGTATGGCTATAAATCGAAAGGTGTGTAAGCTTTGTCAAATTACCCAACTGATGTGCTATACTGCCAGAAAATTTGTTGCCATCAAGAATTAGATACTGTAGCTTGTGTACCAGGGCCAACTCCGTTGGTATTAAACCGGATAGCAGATTGTGTCTCAGATCCAGTAGTCGCAAAGCCTTAAGCTGGCGGAAGTCGGGTGGAATTCTTCCAGTAAAACTGTTACCAAAAATATTGAAAGTGTGCAATAAAGACAGATTGCTAATAGACTGCGAAAGGCTACCTTTCAATGTTCCTTTGAATCCATGAAAGTTAATGAAGACCACCCTCCTGGTGTGTAGTCTTCAGCGAATGCCATATCACGAACAAATGTTCTCGGAGTTCTCAACCGTCCAATTGGAGAGCCCTCCAAATGGATCTGATGTGATGCCCTTCCGGAACGACAAGAGAGCATGGAGGTCCCTTTTCTCGTGGGTGTCCATTAATGATGATAAATTGAAATCAGCGTCCTCAGCCATGCGTTCAGAATCGGAATGGCGTTGAAGTGAAGTTAACCCACCTGGCATAGGGTCATACCGATATTGATGGGCATCGATATGGGGATATGGATCAGAAGTGGAGTAATTACTAGAGGTCGCTGCACGCAGAGAGGCAAAAATGCACAGAAGAAATGATATGAGAAGAAGAGGAGCACTGTGATCCATTTCTCCTGATCCGACTTCAGTCTTCCAGACCCCCTGAATTATCCTGATCGCTTTTCATATTCATATATATATATATATATATATATATATATAGTGGTTCTCATATGAAGTCGAATGGGGCAATTGACCGGGGATTACAGATGAAAGGAAATTGCACGAAAACTCTTTAATCCGGTAGCCTACCTATTTCTTCCCAGTGCCGTCAGTCAATCGGGTGAACAGGTTCATTTCCTTTTCTCTGTAAAGCTAGTTCACTTTCTGAGTGAAAAAAGTGTGTTAAATTTCCTAGAAAGGTATGGTTACGATTTTTTTTTCTATCTTCCACTAAATTCTATCATTTTTATGGCCCAATGGAGTCAAGCCAATATTCACGGCTCCAAGTTTGTTAATACTACGACTCTCTTTATTCAAGAAAAACCCATGCCCACTCATGTGAAATCGATATGCTAATTTGTCTGTAAATGCCATGCAATTTCCCACCCCTATGCCCAATTATCTCAAGTCAATACCCTCAATTTCCTCTGTACTATGTGATTACTTTAACAACTTCCCTCTGTCTCTCGTTTTGCTGGCATCTAACACCGTTTGAATTATGATGTAGGATGGAATTTGGCAGCGACAATTTCAGCGGATTCTACCCGACTCTTTAGGAGAGATGTCATATTTATTTTATGTTATACCTATCACTTCGATTAAAGGGCAAACAGAGAAACAAAGAACGACCAACGTTGATTCTTATACATATCTTTCAATCGTGTAAAATTAGAACTTGTTCTAAATAAAACATTATTGTTACATGAAGCTTCAATCATGGATTTCATCTCCACGTCAACATTGTAGAACTTCAAATACTCAGTATGCACGCTAACATATATAACATGATTCAATTTGCATGATTATATATATATATATATATATATATATATATCTCTCGGACTTTCAAATAATAGCCGTTAAATTCGTATCCCAAACAATAATCAAATCAAAATGAAAATGAAGAATAACATCTCAATAACATTAAAAATATATTACATATTTATAAATAGGTTAAATATATTTTACAAATTAATATTAAACTGAAAATATCAATAATGAATATATGTTAATTCTCAATCTCTGCAATATTTTAATAATTATATTTTAATTCCTTTTATGTTTTTTTTATGCTTTATGAATTTAAATTTAAAATAAATTGAAACTTATAAATGGAAGCATTAATATTTATAATTTTTTATATTATTAAAATATCTATTTTAAATTTTTATATATTTTTAAGAAGCATTTTACTTGATTAAAATAAATTAAAATAATTAGCATTTATTATATATTAATAATTTCTTAATAAAGAATAAATGGAATGCCATAAAATAAAATTATTGTAATACTAATTAAATTAGTTTCTTTTTCTTCTAAATTTGTGTTATAAATGTTATTTTAATAATTGAATAAAGTGTTGAGTTTGGTTTTTTTGGTTAAGAGGCTTTTTTCAACTCAATGATGAAGAGAGCTCTTGTAAGTGTTATCACTCTGGTGTTTAAAAAGAAATATCAGAGGTAACCACTATCCACTTTTGGAGATTAGGATCTAGCCTTCCGAATGCTCAGAGAGGGTTGTCTCTTAATGATTTAACTTTGTTTTTTAACAGATTTTAGGCTAGTTTTGTATGCTTGATTGGTTGGTTTTTTTATTGATTGATTGGTTGATTAATGGAATTAATTATTCGGATGGATAGATGTCTTTCCATTTTCCATTGGGATATGGAGTCAATATGCTTTTAAAATAGAATAGAATCAAATAATAAAGGAAGTTTTACAGGGCAAGATAGTTAAGCAAAATCAGATCTCAAGGCTGAATGGTGAAGTGGTTTTCAACTGGGATCAAGGAGCAATTAATAATTCCTTAAAGCAGATAATGAATGAAGATGAAGGAGGTCAATCGAGATCAGAGAGAAATTGAGGATTCTCTAAACCGAATATCAGAAGAAAACATAAAAATGGATAACAGTTCAAAATAAAGCGCATTTAAACAAATTTTGCAATAAAATTCATGTTATAACATTCAAATTAGAACACATTAAAGTTTATGGAATACTTAAGAAAAGAATATGAACAATTGAAATATACTTCACTGAGATAGCTGAACACATGAATCCTGTAAAGAAATGTCTTTATTACTTGTCATGTCTGTCAACTAGAAATGGTACAATAACCCTCTGGTAAATAGATCAATCAGCTATAGAAATGTTCAGAAATCCACACTAATCAACCTTTGATACTTCGAATGAAGAAGTATTTATACAACACTATTACAAAGTATCCTAACAAATGATTTAGGATTTATTCAAGGAAAACAAATATCTTTATGCAAGAAGATAGAGACACCTATTTAACTAATTGAAAGTTGTCTGTGTTTTATTTGATTGGTGTTATCCGTTTGTTTCTTTCCTACTGCATGTCTTTCATGCTAGTTGTCTTTTACTTGTTTGATTTTATGCTATCTTTATTTCATCTGTCTTTCATATGTCTTCCTCTTTAACCTGTGTGTTCTTTCACCTGCTTTTTCTTTAACGTGTGTGTTCTTTCACTTGATTGTTCTTTAACCTGTGAGTTCTTTTACATGTATTTGCTTTCACCTGTCACAGTAAATCACACCATTTTTCCTAGGTTTCTTCATCTGGAAGTTTAATCTTCATCATCCTTAGGTAAATCTCATCTGCCTCTGTGTATTTGGAAAATGTGGGCTGATTCAAAAAAAGGTGATTTACCTCATGCTGGAGGTAAAAGAAATTTTCTAAACTTTGAAGGAGTACTTTGTCTGTAGGAACTCCCTTCATTGTTGAACTGTTAGAAGTCTCTTTAGCTACTTCCCTGATTGTTTTATCATAATCTTCATGCCTCATTAGTTTATCATTGATTACTAAAGGATTTGGCAGGCCTTTCTTCCTCAAAACATCAAACTTGTTCATAAACATGTTCACTGCTAGTTCCATTGTTTGGCATTTGTCTTCAAGCTGTATCATGAGATTTTTCTTGGAAATTACCTTCCCTACCTCTAAGATATTCTTTGTTTTTTCTGTTATCGCAAGTTCTTCTAATTCCTATTTATTTTTAGAATTCAGGAATTTTATTATCTCAGAGGCTTCCTCTGGGTTCTTTCCAAGCTCTTCTTTTACTTTCTGAATTTCTTCACCAGATTCCTTTATCAAATCCTTCTGTTCAAATATAACCTATATAGAAGGCCAAATATCATTAACTGAGTTAATGATATTGGCCCATAGCTGTTGTTTTGCTTGGTCTAAAGGCTCTTTAAGTGATAACACCTTTTCTAACTTTTGGATTCTTTCATTCAATCTGTTGGATTTATGTGTTTCAGCTTTATGCATTACTTGAGCCAATTTCTTTTCATCTTCCAAACTTTTTACTTGTTTTTTGAGATTATTGATCTCAGTAGTTTGAATTGACATATCCTGCATTGCCTTGATCAATTTGCTGGCCTCATTAATGGGATGGGTTGTTGGTACTGTTGATGCTGTTGCTGATGTAGTTGTTGGAACTTCTGTTGATAATGGAACTATTGGAGGCAATGGGACTGATGTAGAAGCTATAGTAATAGCAGTAATGGGAATTGCTTCCATGCTGGCTTGGTTTTCCTGCACTAGTTTGTCCATTGATGTTTCCATTTCTTTTAATTGAGATGTCAACTGAATGATGAGATTCATCATTTCATCTTTATTATTTTCATTTTCCAAAACCTCTTTGGTTTGTGGATGCTCTGTATTTGGTAACTTCAGTTGTTTCTTCAATGCAGCTATGTATGCATTCTTCTTCTAGATAAGATCTTCTGCTGCTTTGACATGTTTTGGATCATAACCAGTTTTAATAACCAAATCTTCAAGTGACTTTATCCTGTTATCATTTGCCTGTGATGAAGCTTTCTCTAGCTTTAACTGTATATTTATATTTTCTAGAGAATTTTGTAACTTTTGTACTCTCAAATCTTTTTTTTCATGGTGGAATAAATCGTTTCTCTTGCCTGTTTGTGGAATTCAATCTGATCAATAGGATGCACATCTTTGGCAAGGACTGCAAAGCTTGTCTTCTTATAATCTGCTGAACTTTTGGGAGCCTATATTTTTGGTTGCAGAAAGGTCATTTGCATCTTCCGTATTTTGTAGTCAAAAGCTGAAAGCAATCTGTTCTGGTCACTGGGAGTTTTCTTCCAGTATTGGGCATATGTTTCAGTTTTCAATGCTTCATTTCTTATTTTGATCTCTTTGTATTTTTCCATTATATATTTCTCTTTCTCCACTGGTTTGCTAGATGATGAAACCTCTGCACTGTGTTCCTTCTGAATGATTTGTGCATTGGAAGTTGAAGGCATATGTGTTTCTTCTGAAATTGTTGGAGGTGCATCATCCCTGACAATAATATTTGTCTCAAGGATTTCAAATATATCAACTATCTCTTCTTGCTCTATCAATGGATTTAGTTTTTCCTTCTTTCCATACATAATCTTGAATTTTGTATCATAAGTAGTTTCTACAGAATAAGAGCCTTCCTCTCTTGCCCTCTTTGAATTTTTGTCCTGTGGGGCTGGAGTAAGTAGGATGGAACTAGTATCAACCTGATTCTCCATCTCCTGTAAATTATTTTCCAACCACTCTGACTGATTGGAATACTGTAATATTCCCAAATTTTCACATTATATTTGGAATATTAGAGTCCTTGATTTTCTTAATGAATTAAGTAAATAAAAGGGTGGAGGGACCCACAATCCTCAATAAGAATAAATATCCACTTTGTGTGTGTGAATGTGGATTAATTTAGCCTAGATCTGCAAAAAGAGGCAGTTGAGAAACTACTAATGTGAATGAGATTTGAGATCATGTCTCATTTAATGAGGAGATCATGGAGGGTTGATTCAGTGAACTAAGATCTTGAAGATGTCAAACAAAGGGTCATTGAGCATTAATTATCAAGTGGTGGAGGATCTGTGCAAATGAAGCACACATGATGGAGGAGGTGTACATTGCACCTAGACTGTTTGGTTGATTTGGTCAAACAACGTAGTCCCACTTGGATGATCTTGTCCATATGAGACTGCGCAGTTGAGATTAGGGCCAAGGCTTGGGATGGCTCAATCATTATAAAGGAGATGAAGGCAAAGGTGAAAGGTATCTTGGATTATTTTGATGTATGATCTTTTAGATCTGGAATTGTCAAGTGACATTCCACTGCAATCTTGGGCTGTTTAGCAGAGATTGCAGGTGTTTTTTAGCATAGGGTGTTCCCGGGTGGGAATCCCTCCTCCTTCTTTGAGTGATCTCTAAGGGAGAGGTTTTTACTTCATTATAAATCAGGCTTTAAGTGCCATTTCCTCTTTCTACTTTTTGCAGAACATTCATATTCAGAAAACTGTAGTTTTCTGAAGATCATTTTGGGAAGTGGAAGTTGTCTTCAATACTTCAGCTGGAGAAAAAGGTGAGGGATTATTCCCATCACTTGGGCTTATAGATCAGCACACCCAAAGCCACATTGTAGATATAGCATCAGGCCAAATATTATTGACCTCCTAGCAACAATATTCTCTCCAAGAATAACGCTGTCCATATTGCAGATCTGAAAGGAGGAAGGAAGTTGCTAGTACTTCAGCTAGCAAAACAGTGGAGGATCATTCCTCCACATTGTCAATAGTCTTACCATCAGCCTGGATTTTATTGCAGCATATTTCAGTAGGCAGAAGGCCTCTCTTTCCCTCATAGCGCAGTTTTCAGAGCCAGTTGTGTAGCATCAATTGCAAACATCTTTTGGAGGATTGAGAGCTAGATCTAGAGCTCCTAGCTCATAGATCTAAGGAAGGGATCATCCCTTCAAGCATAGATCTGACCTGAGCATACATTTCAGCCATATTTTCTTCAGATCTAGCTTCAGATCTGTATTTCCCAGCAGATCAAGGATCAAACCCTGGGAGGTGATTTTTCCAAAGTTGCAGATCTAGAAAATCCTTTCTGGGTTATCTTGGGAATCCATCACATTGGCCGGATCTTGAATCTTGGCATCATCAAAGCTCCAGTTTTGAGTAGATCTGCATTTCTCTTTTCAGCCTGCAACTCCATGTTTATGTTTTGCTTAAGAGACAGTGTAGTATTTGCTGCAGAGCCTCAACAGTTACACTGTACCTACCTGACACATGTTTTCAGGGTGATCCTAGCTCATCTTTTTGGCTAGATCTACCTATATATTGTACTTGTGTAACTGATTCATCTCCAATATAATAAAATGGCTCAGCTCTTCCTGCATATTCTGATTTGTACTTAGATTTATTGTTTATCTTGCTGTAAGTTCATATATTGTGTGAAGTATTACTGCATTCTCCCTTTTGGGATATTACAGTGGTATCATAGCATGATATTTGGCTCAGCTTGTGGACACTTCATCGTTTTACATTGAAAGAAGAACAGATAGATGAGATCTATCATGGAGAATGAAAAATCCGTCACTCCTTTCTTTTCCATGCAAGATCTCTCTAAAGGGGTCTATCAAATGAAGGAGGAAGAACAGAAAGAAGATCTAAGAAGTATATCTGATGAGGAAAGCACTTCCTATCAGCAGCAAAGAAGAATAGAGAATCCTAGATCTCCTCATAGATCCACTATGCCCATTTTCTTTGAAGAAGGTGAGAGGTATATAAGTGAAGGAAGGAATGTACCTGAGACTCATGAGAATCTCAATCTGTATCTTGAAGAGTACAAAGCATAGTCTAGAGCATTCAAGTAGAAGCTAACTCTCCAACAATTCTTCAAAATCAAAGAAGAAAGAGGATCCTATAGCAGCAATAGAAGGAAGAGGCATAATAGATTCTATTTGCCTACATTTGATGGATCTTCCTCAAGCAATGTCAAGGCTTGGAGGAGGGAGTTAGATTCATTTTTCGAGCTGCATCTTGTGGCGGAGGGAGAGGTTGTTCAAATTACAGCACGTCATAATAGATTCTATTTGCCTACATTTGATGGATCTTCCTCAAGCAATGTCAAGGCTTGGAGGAGGGAGTTAGATTCATTTTTCGAGCTGCATCTTGTGGCTGAGGGAGAGGTTGTTCAAATTACAGCACTTCATCTCTTAGATGAAGCAGAAGATTGGTGGTTTGGGCACATGGGGAATGCAAAGGTGACCAAGTATTCAGATTTCTTTCACAAGTTGAGGAAGAATTTTGATGTGGGGAATGTCAATATTGTCACTCTAGACAATAGGTCACTACTTTCACCACCTGCTGCAAGAGTACTTGTATCTATAGAAGAGGCACCTACATCCCTGCAAGGTAGTCTTGAGCTCTTGACATATGGAGTCCCATGCATAGATCAGGAGATGCATGAGGAGGAGGAGGAAGATACCAGCGCTGGTACACTTGAAGAAAAGAGGCCATCACTCTTACTAGTTGTTGGAGACACTTTTGTCTGAGTTGGAGGAACTCTTGTGTTCTGTCAAGAGGTTCCCACATATCAGTTGATCGAAGGTATGCATAAAATTTCAGCACATATGGTTTCTAGATCAATGCATAACCAAGGGTTAGAACAAGATGCTGATTTGAAGCAGAGACATTTCATAGTGTAGAGTACCCTTGATATAATAAAGGAGGAGACTAAAAATTATCCCTGTTCATCATTGATGAGCTACATTCAACCCTTTGAGTTGAGATGTAGAGTTTTAGAAAATGGGATTATCATTATCCTATGTACAACGATTGATTGTAAGAACAGTGTTGTAACTTTCTTTGAGACAGTACATGTATCACCCTGCAAATCTATAGTGTTGTCACTTAGTAGATGTGACATAGAAAGGGCTTCATAATTCTTGGAGCATCTTGGAGGTAGCTTCACTCATGAAGCAATGGAAGCAAAGATGACAAATGGTAGACATCTTGAAATGAGAAACTTTTTCTCTCTTCTAGATGACCCTTTATCAATGAGCCTCTCACTTCTCAAAAAGAAACTTCTAATTGAAATAAATCCAAAACTTATTTAGTTTTGGAGGGCCTTTGATGGAGAGATAATATCATTAAGGGATCTTAGTAGAGATGCATTTCAACATTTCAGGAAATGCAAAGTTCTTCAAAAGTTTGGGGAAGATGGCATTCTACGAAAGGAGGATGTCATGATTATGTAGTACCTCATTCATCATCCACATGGGAATGAATGGGTGAGGATGATAAGCAAGGGGTTGCAAAACCACTTGCAAATTTGTATGGGCCAACATGCTTGGTTACGCTAGTTGCCATTGGGAGACTTATGTCACTCTCCAAAGGCACCTATTTTTCTGATCTATGCCTTGAAAAACATGTATGAAATGAAGAAGGAGGCATGGCTGCGCTAGCTACTCTTGGGTGAGTATGGATACCACCCAATAGATCATGATTTTCTAATTCATGCCTTGTGTATCAATGATAGTATGCAGAAAAAGAAGGCACATTCATTTTGGTTTCTCTTGAGAGAGTTTGGCCACCACATGACATCTCCTATGTCTATGTGTTTTGTATTGGGTAGGATTTGGCATAATGATCTCATGATGTGCATTGATGTTGTTTCTTTGTATTGGGCTGATGTGACATCTCATATGTCCATTAGTATGCTTTTGCTTCATGATGCACATGAGGAGGAGAGAAGGCAATAAGATATCTTGTTGCTTTGGTTGCTTATGGGGGATTTTGGCTTGACCATCTTACATGGAGTGTAGAAATTATATGCACTAAGCATGCATATGTCCTTGATTCTCATGATCTCACATTATTTAAATTTATGCAAAATACTGAATCAATTCCACTTGTTAATCTTTTGCGGAAAAATTAATTGCAAACACATGTGAAGCATAAACAAAAATCAATTTCACATAACCCGGTTTTTAACTGGGAAAGCCTGAAGCTGAAAACCCCAAATATATATTATGTATCATGGAATCATATGACAATCCTCATACAAAGCTTACCAGGCTCTCAGTACAGTACAATATTCATACACTAATAAGGAACAATCTTGCAAATCCATGCACTGATCTACCTTTGGAGTTGCTTGGGGACAAGCAACATTTTGCCTTGGGGGGGGGATTGTAATATTCCCAAATTTTCACATTATATTTGGAATATTAGAGTCCTTGATTTTATTAATGAATTAAGTAAATAAAAGGGTGGAGGGACCCACAACCCTCAATAACAATAAATATCCACTTTGTGTGTGTGAATGTGGATTAATTTAGCCTAGATCTGCAAAAAGAGGTAGTTGAGCAACTAATAATGCAAATGAGATTGGAGATCATGTCTCATTTAATGAGGAAGATCATGGAGGGTAGATTCAGTGAACTAAGATCTTGAAGATGTCAAACAAAGGGTCATTGAGCATTAATGATCAAGTGGTGGAGGATCATGTGCAAATGAAGCACACATGATGGAGGAGGTGTACATTGCACCTAGACTGTTTGGTTGATTTGGTCAAACAGCGCAGTCCCACTTGGAGGATCTTGTCCATATGAGACTGAACAGTTGAGATTAGGGCCAAGGCTTGGGATGGCACAATTATTATAAAGGAGATGAAGGCAAAGGTGAAAGGTATCTTGGATTATTTTGATGTATGATCTTTTAGATCTGGAATTGTCAAGTGACATTCCACTGCAATCTTGGGCTGTTTAGCAGAGATTGCAAGTGTTGTTTAGCATAGGGTGTTCCCGGGCAGGAATCCCTCCTCTTTATTTGAGTGATCTCTAAGGGAGAGGTTTGTACTTCATTATACACCAAGATTTAAGTGTCATTTCCTCTTTTTACTTTCTACAGAACATTCATATTCAGAAAATTGTAGTTTTCTGAAGATCAGTTTGGGAAGTGGAAGTTGTCTTCAGTACTTCAGCTGGAGAACAAGGTAAGGGATTATTCCCATCACTTGGGCTTATAGATCAGCACTCCCAGAGCCACATTTCAGATCTGGAATCAAGCCAAATATTCTTGACCTCCTAGCAACAGTATTCTCTCTAAGAATAACGTTGTCAATATTGCAGATCTGAAAGGAGGAAGGAAGTTGCTAGTACTTCAGCTAGCAAAACAGTGGAGGATCATTCCTCCACATTGCCAACAGTCTTACCATCAGCCTGGAGTTTATTGCAATATATTTTAGCAGGCAGAAGGCCTCTCTTTCCCTCACAGTGCAGTTTTCAAAGGTAGTTGTGTAGCAACAGCTGCAAACATCTTTTGGAGGATTGAGAGCTAGATCTAGAGCTCCTAGCTCATAGATATGAGGAAGGGATCAGCCCTTCAAGCATAGATCTGACCTGAGCATACATTTTAGCCATCGTTTCTTCAGATCTAGCTTCAGATCTGTATTTACCATCAAATCAAGAATCAAACCCTGGGGAGGTGATTTTTCCAAATTTGCAGATCTAGAAAATCCTTTCTGGGTTATCTTGGGAATCCATCACATTAGTCGGATCTTGAATATTGTCATCATCAGAGCTCCAGTTTTGAGTAGATCTGCATTTCTCTTTTCAGCCTACAACTTCATGTTTATGTTTTGATGAAGAGACAATGCAATATTTGCTGCAGAGCCTCAACAGTTACATTGTACCTACTTGACACATGTTTTCAGGGTGATCCTAGCTCATCTTTTTGGCTAGATATACCTATATCTTGTACTTGTGTAACTGATTCATCTCCAATATAATAAAATGTCTCAACTCTTCCTACATATTCTGATTTGTACTTATATTTATTGTTTATCTTGATGTAAGTTCTTATATTGTGTGAAGTATTGTTGCATTCGCCCTTTTGGGATATTACAAATACTTTTCAATTTCAGGATTTGACTCATGAATGAAAGGGGTCAATTTGAACTTGACTCTTAATTTGTTTATGACACCAAAGGGGTCATAATACCATTGAAAACTACTACCAAACTTGAACTCTTGTAAATATTTGTCTGCTTGTTGTCCAACATTCCTACCGTTACATATAAAAGGCCCTAGCTGGTTCTTAATCTTGAATTGGGTCTTCTTCATAGCTGAAAGGAAATTGATTTCATTTGAATTTAAGATTTGTCTAATGTATTTTGAAGAGAATATCCTCATTGGTAGGTATTTGGGGAGCATGTATGGAATTAGTGAGCTTCCATACACCCTGATTTTTGTATGATTTTGGTATAAATATTAGTCTCTCGTTTTACTCTACTCTGACATTTGTAAAACCTTTTTTATTTATTCACTAACTCTAGGTTGAATGCTACTGCTTAGCATATTAACAATTGGATAAACAAAAGAATCAATGAAGTATTTATAGCTGAATGCAATGGAATCCTTTCTGATCAAGGATGTCCAAAAGACAACAGATTGGGAATTACCCTCTATGTCCAGTTTTTGGAGGCTAACTGCAAACCTTTCTAATTGGAAATATATGAACATATGGAAAAAAACTGAGGAGTGATTGAAAACTCCTTCTTCTGTTAGTTTGACCAGCTGATCATGGATTGCATCTACTAGATTTTGGGAAAAATTGAAGGTTGAAGCCATAGGCTGACCTAGGCAAAAGATGGATATGAAACCAAGAATAGATGCATCTACATGTTCATTAGTGAAATATCCTAAAATTCATGAGAGCATAGTTACAATCTGCTTGGTTCTTTCTGAAAACATAGAACCTGAGTATGGAGGATTGCTTTTAGGGATTTCTACTGATGGAGGGAGGAAAGTCTGGAATATTTGGAATATTTCTGGAAAGTCCAGCTTTAAGTAGAGTTCAGTAAGGATTTCAATGGATAATGGCATTTCATCAGGTTGTGGTTGAATCCGCAACATCTGGTTGATGGATTGAGCAATAATTGTAAAAAGGATTTCTTGGTTTCGGGTAACTAAAGCTCTTTTATTGGGTAAAGAGCTTGTCTGGTAGAGTCTAATGAGTTCTGGTAATTGAAAGGTCTGTGGGAATATTTATTTGGGTAGGTTTGAGTCCCAGAGGTGAATATCATCAGCTTGATCAATGAATCTGTCATGGCTCCAGCAGTGAAGCTCCAAAAGGTTGAAATCAGTCACTGTATCATTGATTTTGAAGTCCTTATCATCCAGGGGGGTGTGGTTAAAATCTAATATAGTTGGTTGCGAAGGATTTACAAATATAATACTCTAGGAAGCCATTAATTTATTAAATTATTACTTTATGTGCTTAATTAATGGTGTCAGGCACTTAGGATTACTTGTAAAATGGTGAGAATTTAGTTGTGCAAAAGTCCAGGCAGTAGTAGGGTTCAATTATAGTTAGAAAAGTCTTCTTTTGTTTCTCTTTCGCAAATAACAGAAATAGTGGGAGAAAAGGTTTCGGGCAGTTTTTATACTTTTAAACGGAGGCAGTTAATCACATGGCACAAGGGTTTGATTTCAAACAGTAGCTGGTTTCATCGCAATGTGCAGAGACGGTTTAGCAGTTTATCACATTGTGAAAAGTTGTTTGGCAGTTTTGGGCTGGGGGGAGCTATAAATTCTGGGAGTGCCACATGGAAAAGGTGCGGGAGTGTGAAACGACCCATTTCACACTCCGTACCCCCCCCCCCCCCACCAATTGGTTTTAAATATAAGACATGTGGGGGTGTGAAATGCTTTATTGGTCATTGGATCTAATTAGTAATGATCGGGTGACTAGTATAAGCGATGGATTTCAAAGAGGTGAGGTCAGGAGATTAGATAGGTGTGGTTAATTAAAATTGGGACCTGGGATTATATATGCGGGGTTAAAATGATATAAAGGGGGCTTTTAATATAAATATGGGCCGAGGAAATATATTAAAGAAAAAGGGTTAGCATGTAATGGGGAGGTTAATGAAATATATAAAGCGGGGGGATATATAAACTATAGGCTAAAATATTATAAGGGGGGTATTGTATTGAGCGAGGAATTAAATCAGAAAGGGAAGTGGGGCCCAATAATACTTTAGTGCGTTCAAACTTTGGATAAGTGGGTTTTCGTTGTTTTATTGGAAAAGGTGGAGTTAGTTAAGAAAAAAGGATTTTTTCAAATGGAAAAGAGTTTTTAGTGGGGGAAGAGAAATGTTCAAAAGAAAAATGGGTTTTTAACAAGGGAAAGGGGATTTAGGAAGGGGAAGGGGATTTTTTACAAGGGGAAATGACTTCCAAGAGTGGAAATATGGATTTTAGCAAGGGGAATGTGTTTAGAAGGATATTAGTGATTAAAGATAAACCATATGATGCTTTCCATAACTGATGAAAGTATTCTACCTACCCTTTATTTACCCTAACGTTTTTTTATTTCCTTTATTGGATGCATTTGAGCTTGCTGGCCCTTTTATTTTCCTTTGATAAGGAAACTAACCTATTTCTAATTTTATAACTTTCAATGGCTCAGATTAAACTGATGAGCTCATTTTTATTCTCTACCTAACTATTGATCTGCCGAGATTAAATGGTTTGGTCAAATCTTTATTCACTAACTATCATGACATGAAATTTAAAGACATGAATGAATCAAGATTAAGCTGTATGATCATCATGAATTGTGGTATTTTGAACAAGCTGCACACAATTTTATTTGCAATAGTAAATTAAGAGTAGTGGCATTTGAATGTGCAACACTTTCAGGATCTATTTTGGTTTCTTTTTGTGGGGTTCATACTTTATATTCTTTTTTTATCTTTCTTTCTTTTGGTCCTTTGATTTTTCTTTTAGGACATACCCTCTTTTCATTTTTTAATATGGGAAAACATTTGTAGAAAGAAAAAGTATGTACAATATTACAAGGCTAAACATAGCCAATTCAAAATTATGATACCTTTTATTATAGGACCCTAACAATAAGATTATGTTATGTTATGTAAATATTTTGACTATATCAAATTAGATAACAACAGTAAAAATAAACATAAAATGCATTTAAAATATATATATATATATATATATATATATATATATATATATATATATATATATGAAATTAATAATTATGTATAAAAATCAAATTAATAATACCATGGTATTCTTAATTTGAAACATGATTATCTTAAACATATAATTAAGTTACGTCTTCTATTGTTTAGCATTTTGACTTGGTCAAATTACATAAAAATTAAAAATAAAATAAAATAAATAATTTTTCCAACCCATGGTTTTCCCATGGTATTCTTAACCCATGGTTTTTCCCATGGTAAATTCTAAGCTCTTCTTTTACTAAGAATTTGAGACATGATTATTTCAAATATATTATAAAGTTAGATAAACATTAAAAAATACTTCAAAGTTTAAAAGTTTATTGTCTCTAGAAGTGCTCTCTAGCAAGTATGGTAGAAATCTTGTAATGTTTGGTCCTCTAGTGTTTAACATTTTAAGCGGTCAAATTACGTAGTAATAATAATAATAATAGTTTTATTTGGTTTAAGATCAAAAGAGAGATCCTTAACTGACAAGAATTGAAACACTGAAAACGAACTGGAGCAGAGAGTTTCTCTTCTCAATATTATGAATAGATTAAATAGATTACATTGGAAACATCAGCAATAAATAATTGGAGATAAACTCGACTAAACTGGACTAATTGAAACTAAACTTGGACACTTGGACTGGCAGATTTGACACCTAGCAAGTGGTTGAGATTATGTTCTTTAACACTCCCCTTTAATATCAACCACAAAAAAAATTAATTAAGATACCTGCTGGTCTATGTCTCAGCGAGGCTTACAATTTAAAAAAATTTGACTTCAACTAGATTTGGTTTTCTTCTTCTCTTCTTCCAAATTCCGTAGCCTCTAAATTGTTTTAGATTTTTTGCTTTGTTGTATCCTTGAAAACTTTGTTTCTTCATTTGCTGGTGCAGGTCTTCTATTGTTCCAGATTGTCTAAGCATGTTCTGGACATCTTCAAGAAATGTGGGTTGCTGCCACATATTGTCTTCTGCAGTGCATTTTTCATCAATAATCTGCTTCAACATAGGATTAGAATAAGAGTTCATCTCTTCAAAACTCCAATGCATGAAAATTTCATTTACATGTTCATCATGCATGTCATCTTCATCATTCATATCTACATCTTCTGTGTAGATCTCATCTAGACATGGTGTTACAAGCCATGTTTCAATAAACTTTAGGTCTTCTTCATAATCAATCTGTGTACCTGCACACTGAAAATCATTGTTAGAAATAAAAATATTTTCAGAACGACATTGGTTCTGGTTCTGGTCTTTTTGCTCTTCAGTGAGAGCTTTCTCTTGTTGTGTTTTCTTTTCTGCTTCTACCTCTATCTTTGTTTTTGAATTCCCTTTGCAGACTTCTTTCTTTTCTTCTGTCTCTTCTTCTTTCTCTGTTTCTTCCTTCTGCTCTGTAATGAGAGCTTTTTGTTGCGCTTCCTTTGTGCATCTTCCTCTATCTCTGTCTTTGTCTCTGCCTTTATTTCTCTGTTTATCTTTTTCTCTGTCTCTTCTTCACTAACCTGTGCTGCTGCAAACAGGTTGTCTTCCACTAGCTGCAGTGGGGTTATCTCACCAAATAGCATCATGTCAATATCTTCTTTTTGTTGCATCATCTGCAACCAGTCATCATTAGCCAAAAATTCATTATCAAAGTTAATATCAACCATATCAATCATTGGATTTACCATTTCATCAGCAAGCTCTGTTGCTGGTATCATTAAAAATTCGTCAGCAATCTCTGTTGCTGGAATCTCTTCATCCACTTGTGGCCGTGCACAGTGGGATTCAAGAGCATTCTCATGCTGCTTCTCTGCTTCATCTACACTTTCTTCACAAACATCAACCAGCTGTGACTACGCACAGTGGGATTCAATAAACTCTTCATTTTGCTGTAGATATGCTGCTACAGATCCACCTTCATCTTCATCTTCTAAGCTCCCCTTTGCTTCAATGCTCCCCCTTGTACCAAAACATCTCTCAAGGGTATCCCATGCCTCCTTGGTTGTCTTGGCATCTAAAATCAAGGGAAGTATACTTTCATCAACTGATTCTTTTATGCATCTTAATGCATAGGCGTCTTTTTGCCTCTTGATTTCTAGATCTAGAAAGATCTCGAACATTTTCTGTTTCTCCTTTAGCCTCTTGGCTTTTCCCATGACCTCGTTGTCTGACTTCCACAAACAGATGAGTTTACATATTCATCAATACCTTGCTTCTTCAAAAAATTTGCTGCTCTTCAGTGAGTATTATGCAACCACACTTCTCCTTGTATTTTAAAAAATTATCTTCCTCAAAAAATTTCTTGTAAACTTTCACTTTCATCTCACATCACAGCTTTAAGTATTTTTTTTTTTTTTTTTTAACTCCAAAAAACATTTACACATGCTCTTAGAAAAAATCCTTTTTCTTTGTTTAAAGATCCTTAAAAAACCCTTTTCACATTTTAAGTTTTTTTTATAGAAAAAAAAATAAAAAAACTTTTCCCTTAACACTTCGAATAAAACATTTTAAAACTCCTTCACATGCACTTCATAAAACCCTTGATCCAATTTCAAAGTTTTTTTTTTTTTTTTAATAAAAAAAAACTTCTTTATAAAAAGGGCTTTTACTTTTTAAATTCAATAGCTGAACACGTTGAATGCCTTTCACCTTTTTTAAAATCGATACTTAAAAAATCTTTTTGAAAACATGATTCGAATCGATTTTGAATGGTGGATCACCTTTAATAAAATCTTGATATAAAACTTTGAATTTCACGTTTAATACCTTTACGCAGGCGTTTGACCTTTCATGCGTTATTTTTTTTGCTGGCAGACTGGCGTGGTCCCGAGGGGAATAGTCGCGCCTCTTTCAAAAACGATGCTAGGCACGAAAATAGCGCGGGTATGGCATGTATTCCAGCGCCAATTAACTCATAGTCGCGCCAATCAACTGCTCTTCTTTTCTGCTCCTTCGTGGCTCTGTTGCTGCTCTCCAAGGAGGCTTATGCAAGCTCGCTCTGATACCATGACAAGAATTGAAACACTGAAAACGAACTGGAGCAGAGAGTTTCTCTTGTCAATATTATGAATAGATTAAATTGATTACATTGGAAACATCAGCAATAAATAACTGGAGATAAACTCGACTAAACTGGACTGATTGAAACTAAACTTGGACACTTGGACTGGCAGATTTGACACCTAGCAAGTGGTTGAGATTACGTTCTTTAACATTAACCAATGATTTTGGATTCCTACAAAGGTAACATTTTCCGATTTATAAGTTGTTTCATAGCAATGTTGCAGGAAATTGCAAAGGTTTTAACTATTGTAGTTCATATCAAGGTATTTTAGCTAAATATGGGTTGTTTTTAATTTCTTTTGTAGTTATTTCTTGCTCATGCAACACATTTAAAAGGAGGGTTACTCATAAAGACATAATACAAGACTCATCCATGAATCAAACTAGTCGGGTGTCTTTTTCGTCACAAAATAATATGATTGATTTCACATTAAATTTTAATTTATTTAACAAAGTGTTTATTAAATTTTGTATTTGAAAATAACATAAATAAATCAATAGACTAAAGAGTAAGCAATCATTATTATTAAGAAGTAGAATATTTAAAAATTAAAAAAGAAAAAATCCCAACTAACAAAACAAGCATCATATATCAGTAAATAAAAGAATTTTAATCCTTAAAATTACATTAAAAAAACTTAATAATTATAATTAACAATTAAACTAGTCTAGATCCATCTTAATTGTGGATCTAACAAGTGCCTAGAGGGATCAAATCTCTTTTTACTCTAATTTTTGTTTCTTAAACAATGAAATTTTATAATAAAAATAGGTTTTGAATAAGAATACTTGAGATACCATAATATTTTATAATAAAAATAGGTTTTGAATAAAAATACTTGAGATGTCATAAGATTAGTCTAGAGTCAATCTACTACGTTCCAACTACTACGTTCCAAAATGGATCAAGTCAGAAGTTGAGATGGATCTAAGTTCATACTCTCCCATTCAATAATGGATTTCCTCAAACCTTTAAATGGCTTAATCATAACAAATACCATGGTCAAAATTATGGGTTTCTAAAATTAATTTAATTTAATTTTTTTTATTTTTTTTATTTTTTTGTTTACGAACACAAAATGTTTGTCGAAGGCTTCATGAGGTGGATGAGGATCTATTGACCATTTTTTTTTTTAATTGATGGCCTAGATTGATTCTCAAGGGAATATGTTTAGAATATCCTTAGTCTTAATGCTTATCAATGGATGTACTATATTAAAGAGTTTGTTAGGTTGCATTGACTTCTAATAAATTTAAAAAATTAGATTCCTTGGCTTGATGCCCACCAATTTCCTAAAGATTTTAGATTATTCCAATTCTAATAAGTTCCTCCATGATAAGTTCCTCATTAATATTTATAAAATTCATTTATATATAAGAAAATTTTATTTAGCAAAATGGTCCATTTCTTTTTATAAATTTAAAAAATTGGATTCATCCCAAGTGGCTCCCTACACACCAATTTCCTAGGATTCAAGATTATTTGAATTCTAATAAGTTCCTCCATGATAAGTTACTCATTATTATTTATAACATCCATTTAAAATTATTTTTTTTCTTAAGTTAAAGTTGACCCATAACCTTTTTATACATTGTTAATCAAGTAAATGTGTTCATCAGTAAGGCATTCTTCTTGTTTCAGTAGTTTTTTTGGTTATAGTTATGAAGGCTTCGACTATATCAACCACATTAATATTTTTAATGTGGTTGTACTAGCTATGTTGTAAGGCATCTCCCTCTGGGAACAAATCTCCTATGTTCCACCATGTGTTGTTTTGCGCCATTGATCGGATGTGTTAGATGATTAAAAACATTTCCACCATTGGATATCATAAGCAGTCAAGAACCCAAACGATGTGCTAGAAGTTCATTACAGTAACAAGCTATGTCACTCTGAATCCTCACAGATGGTAAAAAGGTGGGAAGGCATGTCTCCCCTGGCTTTCTTGTTGTGAGTCTCCCCATCATAACCCCCTATGTATCTATGGATTTCCCAGGGAGGGCTCTCTTCATGTTCCACTAGTTCCAATTTTTCCTAGCACCTTATTTTCTAATGGAAACGAGTCTTATTTTCAAGATTTTTTCCTGTTAAATGAAATCAAGACATATACCTTGTGGGAAACATTGTGGAGTTTGGGAAGCCCTATGAATTTGGGCTTGAGTTGGGTCAAAACCAAAGTTGTTGTTGGCCATGGCTTCCATGTGTAAAGAAAGGTGCTTGGATTTGTTCAAAGAAGGGTGCTTGGGGCTTAAATAGTTGGCCACTATAGATGGGGTGTGTGATCTCATATATTCTCCTCTCACTGAAGGGCCCACTGTGTGATTCGGGTACATTCCTGTTACCCCTAACCAAGACCTTTTACTTCGGCTGATGTGTTAGAATTTCATTTAATTAAAGCGTTAATAAAAATGAATGAACAATCATGTGTTGTAAAGAAGAGGAAACATAACAAGCATGAGCAACATAGTACATTGATAACGGAGTTCATCTAAGAGGAACTACGTCTCCGGGCCTTGGTGTCAAGATGGTACAGGTCGCTGCTTTAAGTTTTGTAAGGAGTGAAGATGTACATGGATAGTGTTTTCTCTGTCGTACAAGGAAAATTCCCTCACGCAGGAGTGGCGAGACCTCTCTACGAGATGTTCTGCTATAGGAACTCTCGTTCACAAAAAGGACTCATATCAGTATGAAAATAACTCGCACATAATGGCTATGAGTATCCCGCCAACATGGCAAACAAAACGATCTCAAACAACATACATGTGACAATGAGTATCCCGCCAATATGGCATCAAAGGGATCTCAAACATAATACAAATCCATGATAGAAAGTACATCTCACATCAAGAAAAAAACAAGATCCCACATCAAACATCAACAGGGATCTGTACAACACAATGCATCTCATAGAAAAGAGATAAATAAGTACATGAAATCAGCTCATCATATACCTCACACTGAATATGACTGAAGAATGGGTTGCCCCGCTGCTAGACCTAAAATTACCATCATAATTGTGGCGCCAAAAGGTGTGAAATCAACTGCTCACTCACTGAATGCTGACACCTGCAACTCCACTTTGAAAAGTGGCCGAAAAATATAAAGCTCAAATGGAAAATATGAATACACCATCAGATTCGTGTCATCGAATAGTACAAAATCGACTGGAAATTTTCTTAATTTTGACAAAGTGAAAATCTGGGGTGAAAAGGAATCTTTTAGACTCTCCCTAGATTCCTCCAGGATGTTGCTCCATGAGCACACAGGAAATTTGTAACTCAAAAGGTAAATCCATCCTCGACATTGCGTTCCCTGCGAAAAAACCGTGAAAAATAACTGTAAACTTGACTATATTCTGACACGGAGAAAAATTATCTCCCCAAGAAAATTTCAAGGATGATGGTTCTGCTCCCTATTTATGGGCCTGCTCATAGTTCCACTTGCATCGAAAAACATGATTGTGTCAAAATACATGCGCGCTCTCGCTCTTACTTGGCCTTTCGCACACTGTGAATGACGAGTTTATATACAACGTGGTGGGAGTACTTCACAATGAAGTCGTTGTGGCGCGCTGGTTAAGTTAAGTGGTTTGTTGGAGGTAGGTCAGGTGGTCAAACATTCTCCCCTCCATAAAAATTTGGAACTCATTTTTTACAACCGCGCATGTCTTTTTTTTTAAAACTCACAGATTTAAATGCTAATTGGTTGAGTTGGGGGGTCGGACCCACATTGGGTAGCCCACCCGAAATCTTCGCCGGCACTGTCGATATTTGGAAACATGTGGCATGGTTGGCGGTGGGGTTTACAACCCCCGCCACCATATATAACAATGGTTGCCATGTTTTATGAAGGGTTGGCAGTGGGGTTGACGACCCCGCAACCTGTATTGATATATGGAGGTCATGATATGTGGGGTCCAATGGGGTGATGGTCGCCAGCCCTATTTTTAATATGTTTTTGTGTCGTCCGATGGGTAGGGCAGGGGTCATGTCTCGCCCTCCATATATATATATATATATATATATATATATATATATATATATATATATATATATATATATATATATATATATATATATGTATATATATCTATATATATATATATATATATATATATATATATATATATATATGTATATATATATGTATATATATATGTATATATATATGTATGTATATATGTATATATATATGTATATATATATATATATATATGTATATATATATATATATATATATATATATATATATATATATATATGTATATATATATATATATATTTTTTTTTTTTAATTTTTTTTTATAAAAAACAAACTATTTATTTTTGAAAAATATGATTTTGGGCATTAGAGGACATTTTAACTATCCCACAATTTCGCCTAGAGTCCGGCTAGAGCTAGCCAGAATTTGGTGGCCATATTTCGGCGAAATTGCGCCTGCTTTAAGTCTCCCAAGTCACCAAGTCATCCCAAAATTTTGACTGCTTCTAACTTTTGCATACGAGCTCTGTTTGACGAACCGTTCACACCGTTGTGATAAGGGCGACGAGATCTTCAACTTGAACCTGGTTCGAAAGAATTTTGAACACTTTGATTTTTGAGCTTTCTTAAGCCATATTTTTCCTAAATGTGTCTCTAGAGCCACCTGGATCAATCCTCCCCACTGCGGAGCTTTTGGTCCTCCAAAAGAATCAACAAGAATCTGCAATTGTTGTGTACCATGTCTGCACCACAAGCGTCCTGAAAAAGGTCACCCTTCCATCTCCTTCATCTTTGTTCTTCAGAGCCTTGAGCAATGAACCGACACCTACATCCCCTGCAAACCTGAAGTACAATCTCCTGCAAATTACCTGCCCAAATTGACCAACCATGACCCAAATATTCCCATACTTGCCACGAGTTTATAACATGTACTTGGTGGTCAAGCTTACATCAAAATGGAAATCACACCCCAGCTATCATTACAACACAAGACATCATTGTTGCATTTCAAAGTGATGGAAAACACCTCATCACTTTTTACATAAAAGAAATGCATCATACGACTTATAAAATAAGGCCAAAATATCATTGTTGCTGAATAAACGATGGAAAGACACATCATCACTTTTACAGTTAAAAATGAAACATATGATTTACAAAAATAAGGCCGTGACAAGCTAACATATCTAGAAAAACAATCTAGACAAACCCCTCATTAGAAAAGGGAATGGGTCATTCCCTTGTGGGGAATTCACTTGTCGATCAGCTCTTTCAACTGGTTTTTGCAAAAATGTTTTTCCTTTGGGGCGCTGCTCTGGATGGAGTCTCCAACACATGGCTCTTTGATGGCCACTTGGGTTGCAATGGGTGAAAAAGGTCTTTTTCCTCCAAACCTGCTTAACTAGTTTCTTTCCGTGCTATGGAGAAGGCTTTCCATGCATCATCCTCCTTTATGTTGCCATCCTTTTCCAACACTTAGAAAACACATGGTTATGTAAACCAAAAAAATGACACGGTTTTTTATTCAATGATTTATGACCATGGTTATTAACACTATTATAGTCAAAATGCACTCTGGAATAATGGGACATATTATACATTCTCTGGTGGTCTCTGGTGCGATCATGGTGAGGAGAGCTTGCCTTAGCTCTTTAACTGCAACATGCAGTACCATGGAATGATGGCGAGGTGTTCCCATCATTCCTCTCCCTGGTGTGCTCAACAATGTCTATTTTCCTTTGATGTCCTTCGAACATCATCCTTCAATGTATCCCAAACCTGCATAGCGGGTCTCTTCACAACCTCTAATGGTTGAGTTATGGCTTGGCCACGAACGCCAAGTCCTCCTTCTTTGTACCCCATATTGGTGAGGAGTCTCATGCCAGTTCCTATAATGGGTATCTCCACACTTCCAACATAAATGATATCAAGTGAAGATGAAACTGAAGAGAAATAAACACTGTTTACCTCAGTTGTCGATTTTGACATAGGTGAGGAAGACTTTTCTAAGCCTTCATTATGCTTCACTTCCTCCAAGGCCTCTTTCATGGCTTGTAGCTGAAGCTGCAATCACTGCTTCTCCTTCTTCTCTTTCTGTAGGAGTGCCTTCAATGCATCATGATCTTCTTGAAGACTTTCGTTGTTGCGCTTCAATTCTTCCAACACCTCTATTGTGGCTTGCAACTGAAGCTACAATCGATGTTTGTCCTCCTTTTCTTCTTGTGGGAGTGTCTTCAATTCAACGTTCTCTGTTGCTTGTTTTTCACAAGCCTCATACAACATGTCCTCTTTCTCAAACACCCTAAGCATGGCCACGTACATGTCCTTGACATCCTCCATTAATAAAATTTAGCGAAAGTTCAATAGTTCACACCTGCAATCCAATTAGCAAGAAGCCCTGCTCTGATACCACTTGATCTAGATAAATTCCTGTTACCCCTAACCATGACCTTCTACTTCAGCTGATGTGTTATAATTTCATTTAATTAAAGTGTTAATGAAAATGAATGAACAACTGCATGCTGTAAAGAAGAGGAAACATAACAAGCATTAGCAACATAAGACATTGATAATGGAGTTTGTCCAGGAGGGACTACGTCTCCGAGCCTCAGTGTCAAGATGGTGTAGGTGGCTACATTAAGTGTTGTAAGGAGTGAAGATGTACATGGATAGTGTTTTCTCTTTCATACAAGGAAAATTCCCTCATGCAAGAGTGGCTAGACCTCTCTATAAGATGTTCCACTATAGGAACTCTCATTCACAAAAAGGTCTCATATCAGTATGACAATAACTCACACATAATGAATATGAGTATCCCGTGAACATGGAAAACAAAGGGATCTCAAACAACATACTTGTGACAATGAGTATCCCGCCAACATGGCATTTAAGGGATCGCAAACATAATACAAATCCATGATAGAAAGTACATCTCCCATTAAGAACAAATCAAGATCCCACATCAAATATCAACAAGGATCTGTACAACACAATGCATCTCATAGCAAAGAGACAAAGAATTACATAAAATCAACTCATCATATACCTCACACTGAATATGACTGATGAATGGGCTCCTCTGCTACTGGACCTAAAATCACCATCACAATCGTGGCGCCGAAAGGAGTGAAATTGACTATTCACTCACTGAATGTTGACACCTGCAACTCCACTTTGTAAAGTGGATGACAAATATAAAGCTCGGATTGGAAATTTGAACTCACTATCAGATTTGTGTCATTGAATAGTGAAAAATTGACTAGAAATTTTCTGAATTCTGACAAAGTGAAAATCTGGGGCGAAAAGGAATCTTTTATATTCCCCAAGGTTCCTCCAAGATGCTTCTCCAGGGGCGCACTGGAAATCTGTAACTCAAAAGGAAAATCCCACCTTTCCATTGCATTATCTCTGAAAAACTATGAAAAATGACTGTATACTTGACTATATTCCGACATGGAGAAAAATTACCTCCCCAGGAAAATTTCAAGGATCATGGTTCCACTCCCTGTTTCTGGTCCTGCTCATGGTTCCCCCTGCATCAAAAAACATGATTGTATTGAAATCCATGCATGCTCCCTCTCTACCTTGGCCTTGGACACACTATGAATGATGAGTTTATATACAAGAAGGTGGGTGGACTTCACAATGAAGTCATTGTGGCGTGCTGGTTAAGTTAAGTGGTTTGTTGGTGGGAGGTCGGGTGCTCAAACCCCGCCCCCTCCATAAAAAGTCGAAACTTGTTTTTTACAACCGCATATGTCTTTTTTTGAAAACCCCACACATTTAAAATTAATGCTAAGTAGTTGGGTTAGGGGGCAGGACCCACATCGGGTGACCCACTCGAAATCTCCGCCGACACCATCGATGGTTGGAAACATGTGGCATGGTTGGCAATGTGGTTCACAACCCCTGCCACCATATATAACAATGGCTGTCGTGTTTTATGGAGGGTTGGAAATGGGGTTGACTACCTCGCCACCTGTATTGTTATATGGCCGCCATGCCTATTTTTAATATGTTGTTGTGTGGTCCGATGGGTAGGGTGGGTATTTTTATATATATATTTTTAATTTTTTTTTATAAAAACAAACTGTTTGTTTTTGAAAAATCCGATTTTGGGAATTAGAGGACATTTTAACTGTCCTAAAATTCCACCCATAATCTGGCCAGAGCTGGTTTGAATCTGATGGCCAGATTTCGGCAAAATTGCACCTCCTTTAAGCCTTCCAAGTAACCAAGCCAACCCAAAACTTTGATTGCTTCTAACTTTCGCATATGAGCTCAGTTTGACGAACCATTCACACTGTTGCGATCAGGGCAAGGAGCTCTTCAACCTCAACCTGGTTTGAAATAATTCTGAACACTTTGATTTTTGAGCTTTCTCAAGCCCTCTTTGTCCTCTGTGTGTCTGTGGAGCCACCTGGATCACTGTGTGCCACATAAATATGTAAATATTCAATAAACTTGACTTCTGGGAAATTGGGTGGTTGTTCCTAGTGATGCCTATCTATAGGCTCAACGAGCGGCCCACTATGTGTGTCATTATATTGTACCTCACCTGTGACAACAATGAAAAAGTGGACATTTTCATATCCAACGACGACGGTGGTGGAACCTGTGGCTTTCCTCTGCATTATTTCGAGGAAAGGAGCGAGCCATACTATTTGGGAATTTTCTTGAGTGGGGCCTATGAGGATGCATTGGGTGGGCTCCATAACTTGTTTGGTGTGCCCAATGACCACGACCAAGATATTTACTAACCCTACTCTGGGTCAATTGATAAAAATAAAACATTCATTTTACCTAAATTTCTAGGTGGATTAGGTATAGTTAGGTATCCAAACACTTTCTTCATATGCAGAGTGACATTTATAACAACAACAACCATGCTTTGAACTTCATTATGGAACTATAAAAAAAAATTTATTTGAGATGTAACATCATATCTTAGTGCTAATTGTATAGGAAATTCTGTAGTTTTTGAATGGTGAGTTCCTTTTATTTGGTTGTAACCTAGATTGAGAAGGTTAGTGGCCATGCTCTTGACTATTCTGATTAAAAGACAATCTTGATTTTCACTCTCTCAATTTTGAATGTGAATTTCTAACAAAAATGGACGCATCTATGTTAATTTTACTTGTGATGCAGTAGAGTAATGAAAATTTTGATACAATTATAACTGTAGAAATTTATTAATACTGATAGTATTACCAGATTCTCCTGATATAATAAATTAATCTTATGTTAAATACAGAATCCTTCCACTTAATTCTTTGCGGAAATTAAATCGCCAATTGAAAAACACATATGAAGCAAATCAATCGCACATAAACAAAATTGTTTAACGGGAAAGCTCAAAGATAAAAACCCCAAGTATCATATATTATGTATATCAATGGATCATGTAATAATCTCATATAAATCTTAGTACATCAAGCTCTAAGTACAATAAACAATCATTACACACAGTCATGCAAAAATTTGCATATCTATACACCAATTTCTTGCCTCCTGACAACCTACCTCCACTGTGTAATCCATGCTGAAGAAGACCCCTGAATCAATTCGATTTGGCCTTGCCTTTATTGTGCAATCCTCATTGGCATCTCCAATGTGTTTCAAATGCATTGAATGCATCACTATAGTCACAACAAATAGTCCCTCTCACCCTTTCACCTATCTCTCCACTGGGTCTCCACTGGAACTAACATGCAAGTAGTTAACTGTTGTATTTGTTCAGTTGCAAGTGAGTCTCTAGTTATGAATTAATTAAATAATTAATTCACTAAACTCTCACTAGTGTATCTTCAGTTAGAACTAGATACAACTAGCACAACTGAGTTTAGCTCACTTAACTGAGCTAAACTGAATAACAACTCCCATAACTACTCTTCCAACTCTGTCACAACTTTTCCACTTCAATTCTAACTAAGTCCTCCATGCATGAGTCACCAACCACCCTAGGAATTGTGTAATTCCTTTAGCCCACTGATTTTCCAAATCTGTTCACTGAAATAAAGTGATCCAAGAGAATAAGTTGATATTTATTGTCGGATTATTATTAAGCGCTAATAATAATCGACATGCATCTATTTTTAGATTGATGATCTATAAATAGACTTTTCCCAATATTCTAAAAATAGAATCTCATCTATTTTTTCACATTTGACCAAACATCTAAAAATATCATCTTGCAACTTATAGAATATTCTCACCATATCTAAAAATAGACATGTTAGCTCCCTGTAATTAGCAAGATTGGAAAAGTCCAACTACAGGGAGAACACTTATTTCAACCACTTTGGGATTCTAGGATCTAGCCCTCCTGAATCCGGAGAGGGATCTCTCCAATAAAGTGCAAAGATTGATTTATGTTTAAAAGCTTTTGGGTAATGATATTAGGCTAGTTATGAAGGCCAAGGTTTTTTTTTGTTTTGGATGGTTGAGCGTGATTATGATTTGAGTGGAAAGTCCTAAAAGGAAAGAGTTTCAAAGGTGTGAAGCGGCAAGCAATCAGAACAAGTTTTGGCTGAAGAGATAGATATAATGCTGGTTTTAGTCCATTGGGCTATGGCGTCATAATAGGGTTTAATTGAAACAACAAGCTTCAAGAGTGGTCCATGGGGTAAGTCGTTTGTGTCTAAGGATCTCTGTGAAGTTGATTTTATGGAATGAAATGATACAACAAGAAGGGGAAATAAACAAATGAAGAACAAAGAGAAGCTTAAGATCAGGTAAGTACTTTGAAACTATCCTGCTTTTGGCATGCACTTAAGAGAGACATAAAAGTAATCTAAGATCTGGTAAGTACTTTGAAACTAGCCATATTTTGATGCACTTTCAATAGAAAAACATTTTAAACACGAAGGGAAACCTTAAAAGCAACTGTTGGAGAAGATACTAGAGGACAGGGCTCACCATAAACTTCCCTAGCTCTGCTTTACTTAGTAAAATTTCAAGACAAACACAGAAGATAACAAAGGATGGTCTAAGATCAAGTAAGGACTTTTAACCTAGCCTGCTTTCAACACACTCTTAGGGAAACTTTCAGATAGTTTTTTGGGATAAAACTAAAGGACAGGGCTCACCATTACTTCCTTAGTTCATCTCTACTTAACATAGACTGAAAATAACATTCAAGAACAACATTCAACTTTGACAGTAGGACGAGGGAACGCCAGCATTCCTAACTGCTTAAATTGAATTAAATCATTCCTAAACAACACAATTTGGAAGAAAACGTATATATAAAGCTTCTCAGTCAGAGAAGGGTACTCATATACAGTAAATCCTAACTCTATGCTTGCTGTTCTTTATCAGAGAAGATGGAAAAAGTGAAAACAGAAATAAAATAACAATTTACAATAAGAAATAACATCACCGTCGACATAGACCAGGATCCCATAAATCAGCTTGTATTGATGCTTCAAACCAGTTACAACTTTAAGTCCAATGTTTCAGTTCAGCAATCATCTTCACTTCTCAGCCTAACTATTCTATCACAAACAGAGCTTCAAGAGCCTTTGAACACTATTTACAAGTAGAAGTTTCGAGCTCAAGTATATTTCAGAGTTCTACAACCAACATTTTCTCATCTTCTACAGAAGTATTAGAAGAAATGAGGAGGTGGGATCTAATAAAAGATATTCAAGGTTCAATTAATACAGATTTAGGACTTCTCAACCTTTGAGGGGCTCGATGGAGAAGTTTACAGATGTTTGTTCGTATTAATTGTTTTACATTTAAGATTTAAGCTCGGTGAGAGCTTTTGTTGACTTTAAGGCTCTGTTTCATGTAGTAATAACTTTGCTGATATTTTTGCATTAAGTTCCTTTGGCAGAATTAACTATTCGGCTACACTAAGGCAAATATCTTCTTTTCTGGTCATAACTCAGCCTTTTTTGAATGCTTTGAGGCTACAGGTGGCTTTGGGTAGCTGAGAGGAATCAATTTGCCTTTGATGTGGTGTTGAAGGCTCTTTCTGACTGATAAATCTTTGATTTGTCTTTAATTGTGTTTTAATTCGAAGGATTAGGCTTTTTATTTTCAATATTAGCCGTAATCCTCCAAAACTGTGAAAAAAGTCTTCAATCCTTTATTTCTGTCTTGTTTAATCTTCAACACTGATACTCTTTAGCTTTGATTTAATTGTCTGTGTCTTGTTGATGTGCAGGGATGCAAAGGGCTCATATGGAATCAATGCTCACGAAGCATTGATGAAACGGGAAGTTTGAACCCTATAGATGGTTTCTCCTTTACGAATAAAGGCATGGGGATCGTCATCCCGGCCTTTGGCTTTTTCATAAATATAATTAAAAAACCATTTAAACCTACAAAATACACACAAATGTTATGAAATCCTACGTTATTTGGTAAAATTGCTTCAGAGGTCATGGGGAGGAGCGTGGCCATTGGATGGCAGCATCCAACAGTGGAAATCATGTGTAGAAGTCAAAAGGAGAGCGGTTGATGAAATGGTGCAAAGGATTAAGTCCAGGTCGTTGATCTTGCAGAGATAAACGGTCGAAATAAGTTGGGAGGAAATAAAGCGAAGGGGTCACTTTATAGAGAAATGGCGGAAATATAAAGATATAAGGTTTAAAAACCTTTATCGGAAGAAATATGGTTAAAAATGAGAATTGGAGTTTCGGGATGATCGTGGGTCGTCGGATGAGATCAGGCCACTAGATCAATGGCGGAGATCATCTGTTGAAAACCTTTGGTAGAAGCGGAGGGCGATAGTTATAAAGCGGAAAATGATCTGGGACCGTTGATCTGCAGAGATCAACGGTCGAGGAGGAACGCGATACAATATAGTTCAAAGGGGATAGGTGGTTTCAGAGGGTAAAACAATATTTTTCATGTGATAAAAAGGTGGGTAGGCAGTATTTCCATTTCGAACGTGATATGCATTCTCGCCCGACATGTGGCATCAGAAAATAGCTCATATCGCGTAAATTTTGGAAATTAACCTCCGTGCTGAAAGTTGCGCGAAACTCCACGTGTGCTGTCAGATCTAGGCCCTTAGATCGAACGACAGAGTGTGAGCACGAAACCAACCAGATATGCAAGGGATAAGAGGTAAGGTGGTTTTAATTTGGGTCGTAGGATCAAAGATTTGGACAGCGGAGATCAGAACTAGAGGGAGGCAGGACCCACATGGGTAGGGCCTGCCGGGGTTTAAATGGGCCATTGGGTGTAGAAGATTGATGGCCAGGATTGAATATGGGGTTAAAACGAAATAACATACAGGCGGAGAAAGGGTGAAGAAGGACCGTTGATCTGCAGAGATCAACGTCCAAGATTTGGCCAAAAACATTATGAAGCAGGACATATGATTTAAGCCAAAGTCGGGAAATGCAGTCTAGACTGTTTGATCTGGACACGTGGACAGTCCAGATGCAATCGGAGGCATGCGATCGGTTGGGAAGAACTTTGAATGGTGCCAATGCAATTGAGTGTTGGCCGTCGATCTGAGGATCAGATCGACGGTGGGAAATAAGTCGGAGGATCGCCAATCGGGGGTAGGAATAAAACGTGCCCAATAAAACTTGCGATGCGATATTGCGTCGACCGTTGATTGGTCTAGGATCAACGGTGGAGATTTCTTCAAATAATGAACCGACGTAAAACCATTTATAACATATGAAAACCAAAAATTTAATAAGATACAAAAGTTTTGGCTTCGGGGGCAGGTTATATACAAATATTGGCTTGGCGCCTGTCTGTGGGGCCATTGGTTTATATGGAATGCAATAGGCCCAGGGCTTATATGTATAAGGGCCAATCGCACCAGAAGGTCGGGCTTTTTAATCTACCCATTTTGATTTTCTCCGATGCGATTAGCGCTTCGAGACTTTAACTCTTGATCCCAGGCGTAGGTTTATATGTAGAGAAATGGAGGGCGAGAGTTTATACAAATGGGGCTTAATCGCATCGGAAATTTGATGCGGGACTTTTCAATCCACTCATTTATATTAAAAAACATTGCTCCCGTGGGTTTAGACCGAAACTTCGGAAAGTGGGTTTATTGAATTTACAAAGGGAAATATGCATTGGAGATGGGTTTTAAACAATGCTTAGCACCGAATGCGTTCTATGTGGTTATATGAAGTAATAATAAGATCGGGGGTTTATAAACAAAGGGCTTAATCGCATCAGAGGTTTTAACATGGAAAATAGACTTGCGTACTCCGATTTCTCCAATGCGATAAGCGCCAGAGGGTTTAGCACTTGGTTCTAGCGCCTGGGCATATGGTGGGGAAGTGGTTTAGGACTTAGCCCAAGGGGGCTTAAGCCTGTAATACAAAAAAATGTATTTTTTATGAAATTTTCAATGTTTTTTGATGGATTTGGGGGTTTCGGAAAAGTTTAAAAGTGAGTTTTAAACTTTGTAAAGAGAATATTACGAAGGGGAAATGGAGAAAAATGGAAAATAGAGGAATTTCATGGGGAAAAAAGGGGTAAAAAATGAAGGTTAGTTGAAGTGAAAGGAAGGGAAAAATGGTGTTTTGCAGCAGTCTTTTCTTCATGAAATCCGCAGAATTTCAGAGTTTAAAATGGAAACAGCAATGAATATTTGAACAAAGGGCATGATGTATTCATGAGTCTTCAAGAGATAACATTTTTTGCAATAAAACTTGTTCCTTGAAGGCTCCAAAAATGTTTTAGCCACCTTTTGATATAAAAAATTTTATAGGTGGCTAACAGTGGCTCCACTTGGGGATGGTGCCTTCTTGAATATATCAAGAACTCAAGACTTGCATTCTCTGGGAGCCTGATCAGTGCCTTATCCATTGGGATGCCTTTCTTTACTTGGATGATCTTCTTTTGCTCTGAAACATGTTAACAACCATAAAAAATAATGGATCTTCATCAATACAAGCTTTCTACCTATCCAATCCAACTGATCTAACATTTTTTCTTCTTTAGAGTGCACTTGGATTGGAAAACACTTTTTACAACATTTTATTCTTTTGAAAGCATAAAACTAATCTATTTCTACCTCCTATTCCTCCATGAACTCAGATTGAACAGTTGAGCTCATATGCTTCTCTACCTAATCTACCAATATGTTAGGATTAAACAGTCTAACAGATTTTTATTCACTAATTTCTAAAACAGAAATTTAAAAGCATACAAGTCAAGATTGAACAGTCTAACTTGTTTCCGATATATGGCATAAAAAACAAGCTGCACATAGATATTATTTTACAGAAATTAAAATCAAAATGGAAGGCTAAAGGTCTGAAAATTCAAAGCACTTCCTTCATCTTTTTTCAGCTCTATTTTTATTACTATGTGAGTTGTTTTTATTTATAATCTGGTTCAGATTTTGAGCTGTTTAGAACCGGTTATTCCTCTGTTTTGACTCAGAAATTAAAACATATTGGAGTCACTCTTGTTTTGAAAACTTAGGTTCAGATTTTGAGCATGTTTGAACCTTTGATTTCTAACCTAATCTACCTACTGATAAGCCATGATTAAACTGTGTGGCAAATCGAACTCACTAACCTATCAACAGTAAATTTAAAACTAATTAGTCAAGATTAGGCTGTATGACTAGCTATAAGTGTGTCTTTCAAGAGTGGCATTTCAGCTTGCACACTTTCAGATTTGTTTCTCTCTTTTTGGTATGGGGCTGTACCTTTATTGTTTTTACAATCTGCCCTCTTTTCTTTCTTTTACTGTTTTTGTATTTTTGTTTTTTCTAACTTTGAATGCAATGATGGGTGAAATATTTATAATGAGAAAAAAGATAAAAAGGCTTCAAAACATGACATGGTTCAAGAGAAGTAATGTTTGAGCATCCTGCCATTGACAGGACCCCCAAACAATTCTGTTCCATTCAACTCTTCTAAGAAAAAGGCATTATTACCAGTAGTTGAATGAATGAAGTAAGGGCCAAGCCATAAGTTTTCAAATTTTCCATGCTTGCCCTTGTCTTCTCTCCTTGAATTCCACTTTAAAACTTTGTCCCCAACATTGAAATTGTTGACCTTTATTCTTTTGTTAAAAATCTTTTTGATGTTGTCTTGCTTTTGTAATGCTTTGTTATAAACCTCCTCTCTAGTTTGCTGAAGGTGGATAGTTTCATTTATCCTTCTGATCATGTCATTGTCCTCAGACTGAACCTCTTGAATCAACTTCATAACTGGTACACCAAGACTGGTTGGAAAAATTGCATCAGTACTATTAGCAACCTATAATATAGGGGTCATAATTTTGACTTGAATATTGGTAATCTTGCAAATTTGTACATACTTTTCCTTCTGCAAGTTGTATTCACATATTTTGTAAAAAAATCAAAAAAGAAAAAAAAAATTGAAAAATAAAAAAGAGGGTAAAAAGTCCTAAAAGAATAATCAAAGGACTTAGAAAAAATAAAAGACCCCAAAATAAAAAATGAATAAAACATGAAAGTGAGCAAGTATAAATGCCACTACTTTTTACTTTTTGACTATGGCAGAGTGTCAATAAATGCCATTAGTCCATGATGAGTTAAACAGTTCAATCTTAACTTATCATTGTTTCAATTTCCATTGTTGTAGATAGAGAATAATGAGATGTTAGACAGTTTAATCCTAACAATTCAGTAGTTAGGTAGAGAATAAAGTGAATCCAACAGTTTAAACTGGATTCATGGATGACATAAGTGTAGAGTCAGATAGTTTTCTTGCTTTCAAAAAAAAATTAAAAAAAAAAAAAATGTTGCGAAGGTTGCTAGCTTAAATGCACCGTTTTACAAAAGAAGAAAAAATGTTAGTATGGTAGGATGGGTAAGTAGAGGAAAGTGAAAAATCTTGTTGTAAATATCATTCATCATGGGTTCAGAATAACTAACTTCCCCTTCCCATAGTCATTAAGCATTCCAAGCTATCAGTGAGAAAGGCTCAAGGCATTTCCTTGACTTTTGTTGGGACTGGACCCAAGGCTCCATGACTGGTTAGTTAAAAAGTGTGAAATGTCTATCTTAATCCCCTAAATATATCATTCACCATTCATGCACTCATTCCCTTTAAAATCTTAAGTAAAACCTCATTTACTTAGAAACATTTGTAATTCCTATTTAGCTAACTTCCTACATCATTTAAACGCAAAAGCCCTCAAAATCACATTTTATCCTAAGTCTAAGTGATGAAGTTATTATAATGCATTTTGCTTTCAATCTTCATTTTCTTAGTTATATTAATGTATTTTGAGTATACATTGTCCCCTTGTCATATTAACATTGATTTTATGTATTAATTCCCTATATAATTAACCTTCTCCTATTATATAACTCCTTTTATAAATAAATTCCAAAGACCCACTTATTATAACTTAAGCCAAATTATTTTATTCCCAAATGTTGAAATAAAACCCCCCTTATAACCCCTTTGGCTAAATGTTTATCCTTATATTTAATCCCGCCCCTATGGTAATTAAATCTTTTCGATTTGATTAAACCATATAATAATATATGAAGAAAAAAGAATTTAAAACATGTATTAGGGGTGTTTTAAACAAATCTTGCCTGAAGTTTTATTAAAACTAAACTTCAATGAAAAAACAACCTTTTCCCTTGTATATTTTCTGCTCTAAGTCCCTTAACCCAAGGCCAAAACCTTAACCTTATCTTTTTCCCCGCATACATTCCTCCTAATCCCAGTCCCTAACCTCGGTTAATTCCTTGATTAACCCTCCCGATCATTTAATTTTTCATCAAAATAGTCATTTCTGTATAACCCATCGGAGTCACTTCTGACCGTCCGATCCCTAGAAGACCATTTGATCCTACGGTCAACCACTTGCACGAAATATCCCAATACATTTATCCTACTCTCATCGCATAAGATTTCCACCGTCCGATCTCCTTTCCATTTCCCAAGAATGACGGCCCAGGTAGAATCCAATAAAACATTATCCCCGCACTTTCCCTTTTAATCTGGACCGTTTGCTCCCAAAGGCCCGATCCAATGGCGATTGTTCATTTTTGCGCTCCAAACATAAACGTTCGATGTTTCGGCAAAGTCATGCGAAATGGGTGGTTTTTCCAAACCACCCCGCGCTTACGTGTCGCCACCATGTTGTATCGCATTCGAAATGCATAATACCATTTACCACCCTTCACCAACGCGAATACCAGTGGCGATATTCCTTAAACCCAATCCGCTTAACCCAAGTTTAATGTTATTTAACTATGGTTTCACCATAGGTTCAATACATTAAAACTTAAAGTTTTATTCAAATTTTTCACTATTTTCCTTTTAAACTGGTGAAAGCATCCATAAACCTTTTTTCCTCGAATTTGAGCCATTAGACCCTGAGAAACCGCGCAGAGCTTTTTTAACCTACCAGAGCCATTTTTCGATACCCATTTCCCTGAATTTCGACTACAAAGTGCTACATTTCCCTCTGAAAAGCCATTTTCGAAGAATTGAAGACTGTACACGTCTGCAACGTCTTCAACCAAATTTCGCTGGTTCTTCAGGTACTTTTCTTCGAGCTTGCCCTCTAAGATTTCAAAATTCCTATCATTTTCAAAAAATTTCCAAAGTTACACCAATTAAACTGCATAAAAGTGTCCATTTTACAGGGGAAACACTGTCAAAATTTCCCTAGAATCCCTAATTTCCCTTTCTCGCAGTTTTTCCCAAACCCTGGTCTATTTCGCTATTAAAATCGATCTTAATATACGTTCTGAGCTTTAAAACTCTTGCATTACCCAAAACCCTGCTCAGAAATCTCATTTTCCAATATAAATTCACCAAGAAACCCCTACTTCTCATAAAGGAACTTAGAAAACAGTTTAAGCTTGCGTCGTTCAGATTAAAAATGATAAAGAAACAGGTAACCCCCAAGAATGGAGGCCCAAAGTCTCAAAATAAGTCTTCTGCCAAAATCCCTCAGCCAAAGCCCTTCAAAATCGACAAGCCGACCCCTACACTCACGGCTGATTCTACAGAAGTGGTCAGACCAGTCGAGCCTCCAGTCATTTCCCCAGAGAATAGCCCTTTAGTTGATCTGGACTATAGAATACTAGACCCTAATGTAGAATTTAACCTGCTTGATATCTATAATTGATGCTATGGCAAGTCAGTGGAAAAGGGTGACAAAGATATTCCAGTTTGGGAATCCAATCTACCTAGATATATTGTCCCTCTCACTCATTTAGTTCCTGAATTTATCAGATTATGTCAATCCTATTATATGCCAGAACAAAGATGCATTGTAAACAAAGAAAAAGAGATCATGTTTTACATCACTGAAGAGTCAATAAATTCCATGTTGCAAATGAATCATGACCCCAATTCTGCTTCCCTATCAATAGAAGATTTAACCCAACTATATCTTGACTTGGATTTCAATACCAGATTCAAAATATACCAGAATTTTTGTCCAAAGCAAGTTGATATTCCTAAGTTAAATCCTCCTTTTGACACCTTTGATTTCCTAGATGAGACTAGACAGATTGTCTCAATGCTCTCCTTCGTACTAGGATACACCAGTGATGAATTCACTGATGTGGCTATCCTAGGTTTTCTGTCAACTCTAAGCCTTGGTCAATCACCATCCATTCTGTTCAATTTTGATAGATTCATTTTTGAAAGCATGCATTATCAGTTATCTAGATTATCAGAAGAAGGAGTCTTCAAATACTCCTCTTATCTTCTCCACCTCTTCCAATATTATCAAACAGATAAGTTTCCCATTGAGTGTCAGAAAGTGGATGCAGAAGGAAAAGTTTTGTCAGTAGTATTTTGGTAATCTATTCTAATAAAATGGAACAGAGAGTATAGTTTTACAAATTTCAATGACTCATTTATAGCTCCTGCTATGTATCTTTTGGAAAAAGAGGAGATCCCCAAGATCAATGATGAGACAAGAAGAATTCTACAGCAATCAGAAAGCTATAAAACTGGGGACTGGTATTTATATAAAAATCACACAGAAATCAGAGTGTATGGCTCATCCCTGGCCCCATATAGATTACCAAGATTTGTTTCTACAAGAATATTTGCTTTGGAATATCTGAGACAGCTATTGAATGTAGATGAAATCAACTTCATAGCTTCTAGGAAAAAGACCCAATTTAAGCTGAAAAATCAAATTGGGCCATTCATTGTGAATAACAGAGAAGCTGTCAGTGAAATAAATATCAAACTTAAAGAGCACAAGTTCCCATGTAGTTTTACATGGAATTATGACCCACAAGGTATTCTAAGTACAATGAGGGTAAAATGCAAGTTTCCTGTTTACTTGCATGATCCTAAGCCCCATATTGAAAGATATGCTAATAAAATTGAATGGGAGCCAAACACCCTATTTGATGATGATTCACAGGTAGTACAAGTAATACAGATGGACAGTGGCAAAGGAAAGCAGATTGAACAAACACAGGTGGCTTCCACAAGCCAAGAGACTGATAATGTACATAAAAGGGACAGGGAAGGAGATAGTTTCATAGCTGAAACTATTCAGGACAAAAAAGTTCAGAATTCCTTACAGTAAGAGAAGTAAGATAACAGAAGAAGAAAGGGATAAGGCTTTAAATATTGAAAATAATTAAACAGATGATGAAGCTACAAGAATAGTCACTGAAACATTAAAAGAGATTCAAAATGTAAAAATTGGAACACAACAAAAAGACACAGTCATGAAGGAGAACTAGGCTACTGTTGATTTGCCTCCCTCTTCTAAGGAAACTGACAATACAGAGTCAGAGATTCAGATTAGATTCAGACAGATTAAAGAAAAGAATGAAGAGATCAAGAATCAAGCATATTCTAGATTTCTTAAGGAAAAGCCTGGAAACAAAGACAGGATTCTTTCAGCATTTGATTATTCATCTAATAAATTAGTAATGTCATTCTTGAAGCCTGCAGTGACTAATCCAAGATCAGTAGCAGATTATTCCAAAACAGATTTTGAAGTGGATGCAGATGCCATTCATGAATTGGATCAAATTGAATTTCATAGGAGCAATACTGAAATTCTATATTCCAAAATTGTCAGTAAGACTATGAAATCAATTAGGCTTGAGAAAACAGTGTCCAACCTCCAGAATCAAATGAAGTTGGACAAGGCCTCACTATATGCTAATAATTTGAGGATTAAAGCACTAGAAGATTTGGTGATTGAAGCAGGAGCTGATCCTGCTAATATGGAGATTGAAAAAACTTTGATTAAACAAAAAAATGAGGATATAGCTGCTCTTAGAAAACAGCTGAAGTTGCCTCAGAGTGAAAACTCTCAAGTAAAAGAAATTCTATAGCAAAAAACAAAGAATGATGGATTAAAGCAGCTTTTACATCAAATGACAGTTCAGATGAAAACAATGGAAAGCCAAATAGAAACTTTAATGAAAGAGAATGAAGAACTAAGAAAAGCACAATCGGTGGTCATTCCTACAGTGATCCCCATTGTAAGCATTGCTATACCATCTACTTTGGCAGAACACTTGGCACCAAATGGAGTACTAGCAACTGCAGTGCCAATTACTTCTCAGGAAATCTCTGCCTCTTCTTCTTCATCCTCACAAATGAGCACACTACAAGACCAAGCAGCCGTGATCAAAGCCATGGAGGACATATCTATTAAAGATAAAGAAATTCTTAATTTGAAAGGCATTATTAAAAATCTAGAAACTTCCAAAAATAATGCCTTGATTACTTCCAAAAGACATGAGCAAAGGGTAGATCGACTACAAGAACAGGTGAAGATTCTGCAAGCACAAGTAAACATTGCAGATCAAGTGGCCTATATAAAAAATCATTTATGGACCAAAATTATTGAAGGCATTCATTCTTAATGGCCTTCAATTCGGATAATTTATGAATAGAGAGAGTTACTTCAAGTTGCTAGTGCAGAGATTGATAAGACTAAAAGGGAAATTGACAATAAACCAGCCCAAGCAATCCAACTCATAGCTTTTTTAAACAGTAAAAATAGGGAAGAGTTGGAAGAATTGAAAATTGTTGATAGGACAGAAACCATTCTTCAAATCAAAAAGGTCCTAAACAAAAGAAACATAATGATTAACTTAGAGGACAGGTGTAAAGACATGAATGTATCCATCTCAAGATTTTTAGCCAAATACAAAACATTATCAAAAGCAGGTTTGGCTAACATTCATGCATTGAATGACAAACTGATGCCTCAGAAAGATTATGATCTAAAAATCAGAAATCATGCAAAAGAGCAAGCCAAACAACCTTCGCCGCAAGGATCACCAACAGGCAAAATACTTCTTCAGTATTTTGAAAATTTGTTCTTTTTGGATAATGAGATCAATCATATGTTCACTATAAAGCCTAATTTTTCCAAGTATACAGAGGCAGATGAAAGTTACAGAAAATTGAAGACTATGAAGATCCCCTCTGCAGAAAAGTGGCAAGAATTCACAGATCTACTGTGAATTTGATGGATAAAAAACAAGAAAATCACTTGGAAATTCATATTTTACTGTTACCTCAAAGGTAAAAAATACAGGTTTAAAGTGTATCAGTGAAAATAAAGTTACTGTTGGTTACTTTTTAATTACCACAGTAAAACAGCACAAATCAGATGAATAAAGAGTATCAACATTTAAAGTTAAAGGAAGGAAAGTTCTTCAACCACTTTCCACAATAAGATGCACCTAATACAGACCACACATCAAATACTAGTTCTAATTAGAATAATCGCCTCATTTTTCTTGGGTGGCACAAACTGTAAATCATGATGTCCCCCTATTTTGCGAAACTCAATGTTTTTTATTAAAACATTATCTCAATTTCTAAGATATTTTGTAAACATCTTTTTATATAAATACTTCACAATTCGAAGTATTTAAGGTGAATAAAAATTTCTCAAGACAACTATAGTCTTATTTGCTGGTTATATTGAAGTTGGTGAGTCAATTAGCGAAAGCAGCAGACTGGAAAGAGATCAGAGACATCATAGCTAAGGATTCTCGTGGTGACAAGATAAGTCTCGTTCTTTCCTTGTTTTCAGTGTATTTATTTAAAGTTTACATTCATTCATATTGTGTGTTTCTTGTCTGTAATGATCAAATAAGGAAAAATTAAACATGATTAGTGATAATAAGCTCCCTGTTTCGAAACCGGACCATAGAATTCTTAATTTCTCTAGGTCCCAGTTAGATCCCCTTATTCAATCTTCTTATCTGTAGCTTAAGGATTCTTAAGTGCCCTTTTGCTCAAATTCCACCCACTCCATCAAATCAAGCCTATACACAGCCTTAGAAGGTCACCTATCTTTTCCTTAGCACATTTGCATCTCTGAGCCTTATTTCTTAGTGCTGCTTTCCTAGAGAGTTGACTCTGTTGCCCAATATTCTGGTAGATCCTTCTAGTTCACCTTGAAATCTCTTTATTCCCACCAATATTTTAAAATCAAACCCAACTACACAATCATAGCTAGCCTAATATCTGTTACTAAAACAAAGCTAAATCATACGGACAGATCCCTCTCCGGAGTTCAAGAAGGCTTGATCTTGAATTCCATTCTTGGTTACCCCTGGTGTTCTTAAGTACAAAAATCCCCATCCCACAACCTGAGAATTACTAGGGTGATAACATACTGGCGACTCCGCTGGGGAACTAACCACTCTCCAGTTTTAAGTTTAATCTTGAAGGAAGATTTTTAATTATATATTTTCTACTTTAAGATTGAGTTTAAAGGTTGTGGGTATTTTACCCAATAAAAAATCTGGCTCCCAAGAAAATCTACTACACTAGAAACAACCCTGATCCTAATCCTCCAGATATAGTAGATAATCCTGACCAGATAGGAAAAAAGAAGAAAAAACAAAGTGATAACACTGAAACTGAAATAACTCTGAAAAGGGCTGATTCTTTACCCAAAGAATTGGTTAGCTTATCAGACAATTGATTTTGACATTAAGTTTGAGAAATCTTTATTTAGAACAAAATCTGAATTAGATTTCTTATAAATTGTTTTAGATCCAGTTTTTGCTTCTTATGTAAGTGAAAAGCATAAAATCATTTATGTTCCTAGTAAATTAGATCAAACTGAAAGTAAGAGTCCAGTTAAAAGGGTCAGTGTTACAAAAATCAAAGACATTGAAGAAGCTGTTAAGTTAGCTAAATTTTTGTCTAAATTTAAACCCCGAGTCTCTGAACTATACACAACATTCTTTTCAGCATCAGATTCAAATCTGTATGCTGCCACATCATTCATTGATTCTGATGTCAGTTTACCTCAAGAGCCCATATGCCCTAAGTTGCCTCTACCCCAACGAATCATATATTCATCATATCCACAATCCACTGCTAGTTCATCAACCAATCGATTCATCCCTGAGCTACCCTTGTAGCCCAAAATAGTATATCCATCATTTACCCAACCCATTACAACTACCATTAGCCATACAACCTCTGTTTCATCCCCATTTCCCAGCTCTTCAAGTTCATCCATTACAGTAACCAGTACTATCCCTTCTACCACAATTGTACCTCCCAGCCAAGCTAAAATTCAAGCCATGGCAACCCGATATGCTCCGTTGGTCTTACCTCAAAATCTCCATGACATGCCCCAGAACTAACAAAAAGATATTCCATTGTTTGATAATCTCTCACAGATTACTGCACAGTAGCACATTACTAGAATGAGTGATTTTTGGGAAGTCTATGAGATAGATGAGTCTGATGTCCAAATGAGACTGTTTGCTCAGAGCTTAATTGGAGAGGTGAAAACTTGGTTTAAAGCTTTAGCACCTGGTAGCATAGCAAACATAACTGCATTCCATAGAGCCTTCCTTAATAAATGGGAGAAAAAGAAGAAACCTATGCAAATACTATCTGAATTTGATGTTGTCAATAGAGCCCCAAATGAAACTGTTCAGGACTTGTGCACAAGATATAACAGCATATACAATGCCATTCCTGCAGACCTTAAACCTACCCCATATTCTGTGCTACTGAAATTCCCTGATTTCTTTGACGTAGACATGGCTTGCCAACTTAGGGAAAGAGATACAAATACGTTAGAACAAATGCAAAAATATGTTGTAGGTGTAGAAGTCAACATTACTGGCAAAGAAGGCCAGAATGAGAAATGAAAGAAGGGTTACTATTAAAGAGGAAGCATCTCACTTGGATAGTAAATTTGATTTCATTACTAAAGCCCTAGAAAAATTAGTTGACAAACTGGATCAAATTGAAAAGAAACCAAAATGGGACAATCAAGCCCAGATCCGGAATCCCAACTATAGAAAAAACACCAACCCCGGGAAAGGTAAGGAGCCTTCCCCTGATCAGAATATAAGAACCCCATTTCAAGAAAACTTTGCAGAAAGTTCACAAAACAGTGTTGATGAGGAGGAATACATAAACATTGTTATGGGGATCGATGAGAACAATACCATTTTCCTCACCCATGAGGACCAGCAACTCTTTGAACTTCAACAACTCAAAGTAGGATCTGGAATCCTATGATTACAAACAAGGATGTGATTTTGCAATAAATGAGATTCATAGTCAATACAACCTTAGGAGCAATAAAAAAATTGATCTTGCTATAAACAGTAATGCTCCAAACCAATAAGAACAAAACAAAAAGAAGTCTGATACTTCTAAATCTAAACTCTTGCAAATTCTTCCCAGAGATGGCAAACAGAGTTCAAATCCAACCAGTCCTAAAAAGCAGCAAGGCCCAAAAATTGTACATATTACTGATGATGTGGCACGATCTTCCAAAGATGTTTCCAAAGATAATTCTCCCAAAGCCACAAATTCAACAACAGTCATTGAGCCAAGAAAAAATCCTACTAAATTTAAAATATCAAATCCCAAACCTTCTGTCAAGAATCCTAAATCTGACAAAACTCCTGTTAATCCTCAAATTATTCTTGAAAAAATGACTAAGGATAGCAGAAACCAAGAAACTCAGACAGAAGACAAGAGAAGAGCTCAGAACAAAGGAAAAACAATAGAAACTCAAGAAAAATCTTCACAAACAATAGTTCCCAAGGAAGAAATGATTCAAACCATTAGATCTCAACCAACATTTAATATGCAGTCTGAAATATCCAAATTGAAAATAGTTGTTCCCTGAACAGAACTAGCTAAAAATGATTTATATAGATCAATGATTTCTGATATGTTGAATGTCAATGAGAATGAAGATACAATTAACATGAATGAAGATAGGCCTGAACTAATTTTTGGTCCTAATGTTGATGGCAAACGTTCAGATGGGTCGGTATCCCCATTCTATTTAATTCTTACCATACATGACCAAATATTACATAACGATATGCTAGATACTGGAGCTTCCCACAATTTAATGCCTAAAGCTATAATGGAAACTCTTAATCTAGACATAACTAGACCTTATAAGGACATGTTCTCATTTGATTCATCCAAATTACAATGTATTGGTTTGATTAAATATCTATGTGTTAACCTAGTCCATTATCCTAGTAAGAGTATGATCATGGACGTTGTAGTAGCTGACATCCCGCCAAAATATGACATGCTTCTTTCTCGCTCATGGGGAGCAAAGTTGCAAGGATCTCTACAACTGGACATGAGTTATGCTACTATCTCTGTATTTGGGCAGCTTAAGAAGCTTTATAGAGAAACTTTGATGAAGTAAATGATCAGTAGTGCAGACAGACCTACAAATTATCCAATTTATTCCACCCCCACTAATCTTGATTCTTTTATTCTTAGTAACTCTGACCAAAATGAAAATCCAACTGAACTTATTGATAAAATACTTAAAATCATGGATGGTTATATTGGTCATGAAGCTTTGTGGCATCTAGATTTTGATGGATCTGTTAATAAATTTGGAGCTGGAGCTGGTGTTTGGATCACAAACGTTGAAACAGGTCATTCTGAAGGGCATGATTTTAGATAAAACTTCAAATGCACCAATAATATGGCTGAATACGAAGCTTTAATCTTAGGCCTACAAATTATAAGAAAAAAGGGAGGAAAAAGAATAATGAATTTGGGTGATTCTGAACTAGTTATAAAACAAATCAATGCTGAATATTCAGTTCATAACCCTAGACTTGCAAGATACAGAGAAACAGTATTGGAACTGCTTGAAGAATTGTTAGAAGGTAATTTTGCTGTCATCCCTCGATATCAAAACATACAGGCCCATTGCTTAGATACTTTTGCTAGCAGTTGTAAAATACCTTTTTCACCTTTACAAAAATACATTGCTGAGATTAAATATAGGCCTATTGTTCCTGATAATGTAACATATTGGCAAATTTTTTATAGGATGAGGAAATTTATCATTTTTTGAATAATGAGCGTGAATTTCAAAACTCTCAAATCGATAACAAATGTAATATAGATCCACCTTGTGATATAAATTTAAATTTATGTCAAATAGATGATTTGGATAATTTAGATGTACATAAGATTGAAAAGCCTACTATTTTTACTCAAAGTAACATTGATGAAATGGAAAAAATAGAAATAGAGGAATTGATTGATGATGAAATAGATTTGATTGATTTAAAGAATAACATTTTACCCAAAGGATTAACTCCCTTAGAGGATTTATTTGACTCTAATGATGTGCCTATAAGGCCAAAAATGGAGCCAGTTAAATCTGACATAGAAGAATATAACCTAGGGACAGATGATAAACCAAAAATAATCAAGCTATCCAAATCCTTACCATCAGATGAAAGGGATAAATATATTGAACTTTTAAAAGAATTTCAAGATTTCTTTGCATGGAGCTATGAAGACCTAAAAACTTATAACACAGACATTATTCAACATAAAATTCCTTTAAAAGAAAATCAAAAACATTTTCAACAGAAACTCAGAAGGATTAATCCGGTTTTGTTGCCACTAGTTGAAAAATAAATCAAGAGAATGTTTGATGCTAAGATAATTGCACCAGTCAGATTTTCTGATTGGGTATCTAATATAGTGCCAACCAGGAAAAGGTCAGGAGAAATCAGATTATGTATAGACTTTAGGAATCTTAATAAAGCATCCTTGAAGGATAACTACCCCTTGCCAAAAATGGACCATATTTTACAGAGGGTAGCAAGCTCTTCCAGAATCTCTTTATTAGATGGTTTCTCTGGTTACAATCAGATCCTAGTTCACTAAGATGACCAAACCAAAACTTCTTTTACTACTCCATGGGGCACTTTCATGTATGTGAAAATGCCTTTTGGATTAAAAAATGCAAAGGCTACGTTTCAAAGAGCCATGGATATTGCCTTTGCCAAGGAAATAAATGAGTTTTTAGTCATTTATTTAGATTATATTACTGTGTTTTCTAAAACAAATAATGATCACTTGGATCATCTGAGACAAGTTTTCATTAAATGCAGAAAATATGGTATATCTCTTAATCCGAAAAAGTCTATTTTTGGGCTAGAAGAAGGCAAATTGTTAGTCATATCATTTCAAAAGAAGGCATTAGAATTGACCCTGCAAGAATCGAAACAATCCTAAACATCCAACCACCTAGAAACATTAAAGAAATCCAAGCATTATTGGGAAAGATCAATTTTCTAAGAAGATTCATATCAAATCTGGCTGAGATTATAAAAGATCTTAATAACATGCTTAAGAATGACTCCTCAATTAAATGGACAATAAAGGCCAAACAATCTTTTGACTCTATCAAATAGGCCTTAACTAAAGCACCAGTCCTTATTAGTCCATATTACACAAAAGATTTTATAATCTTTTCTTTTGCTTCCGAACACACCATAGCTGCAGTTCTTCTGCAGAAGAATGATCAAGGCTTTGAATAGCCCATTGCATTTTTCAGTAAAACTCTCATAGATGCACACTAAAATACAACATCATAGAAAAACAGGCTTTGGCTCTGGTTAAAGCTATAAAATATTTCAGAGTGTATATACTTCATTCACATATAATTTCTTATGTCCCCAATACAGTAGTTAAAGACATTTTGACTCAAGATGGACTAGACAGCAGGAGAGGAAAGTGGGTAGCCACAATCCTTGAATATGATCTAGAAATTAAACCAACTAAACTCATCAAAGGACAGGGCTTAGCCAGACTGATGGATGAATCTAATTGCAATGCCTTAGAGATTAATTTCATTGTACAAGTAGATGAACAAGAGGAGATGGCGACTCCATCGATCAGTGAAGCCTATTAAGACTCAGCATGGTACTCTAACATAATCTTTGTACTTACAAACTTACAAGCTCCTCCTGGACTCACCAAAACCAAGGCAAGATTTATCAAGCAAAAAGCAATGAAATTCTGTATCTTAAATAATGCACTGTATTGGAGAGAAAGTACTAGAATTTTACTTAATTGTTTATTAAAATATGAAGCTAAAAAATCCTTGAAGAATTTCATACAGGTGACTGTGGTGGACATCTATACTGGAAGAGCACAACTGATAAAATACTCAGAGCTGGTTTTTATTGGCCATCCTTATTTTCAGATGTTAAAAAGTTTGTTACCTCTTGTCATAAATGTTATATTTTTGAAGGTAAAAAGAAACTTTTGCCATTACCTCTGAAACCAATATCCACAGAAAAAAAATTTCAGTTATGGGGTTTAGACTTCATAGGTGAAATTCATCCTCCATCCTCAGGTCAACACAAATGGATTCTAACTGTGGATTGAAGCAATTCCCACTAGGCAAGCTATAGACTCAGTTATTATCTCATTCATTGAAAGTAATATTTTGTCTAGATTTGGATGCCCACACAAAATTATCACAGACAATGTTGCTGCTTTCAAATATAAAAAGATGATTGATTTCTGCCATAAATACCATATTACCTTAGGACATTCCACAGCATACTACCCCCAAGGTAATGGTCTGGCCGAATCCTCGAATAAAATTTTAGTCAACATTATCAAAAAACTACTCCAAGATAATAAAAAGACATGGAACAAGAAGCTGATATATGCCCTCTGGGCTGATAGGCTTACTACTAAAAATTCCATAGGAACTTCACCATATCAAATTTTTTATGGTACAGATGCAGTTTTTCCTTCTTCCTTGGGTATCCCAGTCATGAAGATCATCCAGGAATTTCAGGTTGAAACTAATGACATTCAAAGAAGAATCAATGATACCATACACCTTCAACAAACCAGAGATGAAGTTTATGAAAAGTCACAAGTCTTACAGGACAAGATTAAAAAGTTTTTTGACAAAAGAGTTAAGGAAGATGACTTTTTCATAGGAGATCAAGTTTTAAGATGGGATGCAAGAAGAGAGGATAAAGGTAAACATGGGAAGTTTGACTTTCTGTGGCAGGGACCATATGTCATATATGGTTACAGAGGAAACAATTCCTTTTTTATCAGGAATTTGGATGGTACAGAGCTTCAAGAAGGACTAGTAAATGGAAGAATGTTGAAACATTACTATTCCATGCAAGTCACTTAACAGTTAGACCCATTTACTTTATCATTGTAAATATTCATAGTAAGAGTGTAAGATTGGATTGGATATATTATCTAAAAAGTTGAAGCCCGAAGAGAAGGCCCTAAGCTTTGCAGTATAACATGTCATAAATATGATTGTTACAGAACACAGGAGACAGTTACAGATTCACCAAAGTCAATGGATAATGCTACTGATCTCAAAGCTCTTGGCATTTCACCAGGAAAAGTCATCCCTAAGTGGAGCCGATGTTAGCAACCTATAATATAGGGGTCATAATTTTGACTTGACTATTGGTAATATTGCAAATTTGTACATATTTTGCTTTCTGCAAGTTGTATTCACATATTTAAAAAAAAATAAAAATAAAAATTGAAAAATCATAAAGAGGGTAAAAAGTCCTAAAAGAATAATCAAAGGACTTAGAACAAATAAAATACCCCAAAAGAAAAAATGAATAAAACATGAAAGTGAGCAAGCATAAATTCCACTACTTTTTACTTTTTGACTATGGCAAAGTGTCAATAAATTCCAGTAGTCCATGATGAGTTAAACAGTTCAATCTTAACTTATCATTGTTTCAATTTATATTGTTGTAGATAGAGAATATTGAGTTGTTAGACAGTTTAATCCTAACAATTCAGTAGTTAGGTAGAGAATAAAGTGAATCCAACCGTTTAAACTGGATTCATGGATGACATAAGTGTAGAGTTGGATAGTTTTCTTTCATTCAAAAATAAATAAATAAATGTTGTGAAGGTTGCTAGCTTAAATGCACCTTTTTACAAAAGAATAAAAAATGTTAGTATGGTAGGATGGGTAAGTAAAGGAAGGTGAAAAATCTTGTTGTAAATATCATTCATCATTGGTTCAGAATAACTAACTTCCCCTTCCCATAGTCATTAAGCATTCCAAGCTATCAGTCAGAAAGGCTCAAGGCATTTCCTTGACTTTTGTTGGGACCAGACCCAAGGCTCTATGACTGGTTAGTTAAAAAGTGTGAAACGTCTATCTTAATCCCCTAAATATATCATTCACCATTCATGCACTCATTCCCTTGAAAATCTTAAGTAAAATCTCATTTACTTAGAAACATTTGTAATTCCTATTTAGCTAACTTCCTACATCATTTAAACGCAAAAGCCCCAAAATTCACATTTTATCCTAAGTCTAAGTGATGAAGTTATTATAATGCATTTTGCTTTTAATCTTCACTTTCTTAGTTATCTTAATGTATTTTGAGTATACATTGTCCCCTTCTCATATTAACATTGATTTTATGTATTAATTCCCTATATAATTAACCTTCTCCTATTATATAACTCCTTTTATAAATAAATCCCAAAGACCCACTTATTATAACTTAAGCCAAAGTATTTTATTCCCACATGTTGAAATAAAACCCCCCCCTTATAACCCCTTAGGCTAAAAGTTTATCCTTATATTTAATCCCGCCCCTATGGTAATTACATCTTTTCGATTTGATTAAACCATATAATAATATATGAATAAAAAAGAATTTAAAACATGTATTATGCGTGTTTTAAACAAATCTTGCCTGAAGTTTTGTTAAAACTAAACTTCAATGAAAAAACAACCTTTTCCCTTGTATATTTTCTGCTTTAAGTCCCTTAACCCAAGGTCAAAACCTTAACCTTATCTTTTTCCCCGCATACATTCCTCCTAATCCCAGTCCCTAGCCTCGGTTAATTCCTTGATTAACCCTCTCGATCATTTGATTTTTCATCAAAATAGTCATTTTTGTATAACCCATCGGAGTCACTTCTGACTGTCCGATCCCCAGAAGACCATTTGATCCTACAGTCAACCACTTGCGCGAAAGATCCCAATACATTTATCCTACTCTCATCGCGTAAGATTTCCACTGTCCGATCTCCTTTCCATTTCCCAAGATTGACATCCTAGGTCGAATCCGATAAAACATTATCCTCGCACTTTCCCTTTTAATCTCGACTGTTCGCTCCCAAAGGCCCGATCCAACGGCGATTGTTCATTTTCGCGCTCCAAACATAAACGTTCGATGTTTCGGCAAAGCCACGTGAAATGGGTGGTTTTTCCAAACCACCCCGTGCTTACGTGTCGCCACCATGTTGTATCGCATTTGAAATTCATAAGACCATTTACCACCCTTCACCAACGCGAATACCACTGGCAGTATTCCTTAAACCCAATCCTCTTAACCCAAGTTTAATGTTATTTAACTATGGTTTCACCATCGGTTCAATACATTAAAACTTAAAGTTTTATTCAAATTTTTCACTATTTTCATTTTAAACTGGTGAAAGCATCCATAAACCTTTTTTCCTCGAATTTGCGCCATTAAACCCTGAGAAACTGCGCAGAGATTTTTTAACCTACCAAAGCCATTTTTCGATACCCATTTCCCTGAATTTCAACTACAAAGTGCTACATTTCCCTCTGAAAATCCATTTTCGAATAATTGAAGACTAAGCACCTCTGCAACGTCTTCAATCGAATTTCGCTGGTTCTTCAAGTACTTTTCTTCGAGCTTGCCCTCTAATATTTCAAAATTCCTGTCATTTTCAAAAAATTGCCAAAGTTACACCAATTAAACTGCATAAAAGTGTCCATTTTACAAGGGAAACTCTGTCAAAATTTCCCTGGAATCCCTAATTGCCTTTTCTCGCAGTATTTCCCAAACCCTAGTCTATTTTTCTGTTAAAATCGATCTTAATATACATTTTAAGCTTTAAAACTCTTGCATCACCCAAAACCCTGCTCAGAAGTTCCATTTTCCACTAGAAATTCACCAATAAACCCCTGTTTCTCATCAAGGAACTTCACAAACCGTTTAAGCTTGCTTCGTTTAGATTAAAAATGACAAAGAAATAGGTAACCCCCAAGAATTGAGGCCCAAAGTCTTAAAATAAGTCTTCTGCCAAAATCCCTCAGCCAAAGCCCTTCAAAATCGACAAGCCGACCCCTGCACTCACGGCTGATTCTACAGAAGTGGTCAGACCAGTCTAGCTTCTAGTCATTTCCCCAGAGAATAGCCCTTTAGTTGATTTGGACTATAGAATACTAGACCCTATTGTAGAATTTAACCTTCTTGATGTCTATAATTGGTGCTATGGCAAGTAAGTGGAAAAGGGTGACAAAGATATTCCAGTTGGGAATCCAATCTGCCTAGATATATTTTCCCTCTCACTCATTCAGTTCTTGACTTTATCAGATTATGTTAAGCCTATTATATGCCAGAACAAAGATGCATTGTAAACAAAGAAAAAGAGATCTTGTTTTACATCACTGAAGAGTCAATAAATTCCATGCTGCAAATGAATCATGACCCCAATTCTGCTTCCCTATCAATAGAAGATTTAACCCAACTATATCTTGACTTGGATTTCAATACCAGATTCAAAATATACCAAAATTTTTGTCCAAAGCAGGTTGATATTCCTAAGTTAAATCCTCCTTTTGACACCTTTGATTTCCCAGATGAGACTAGACAGATTGTCTCAATGCTCTCCTTCATACTAGGATACACCAGTGATGAATTCACTGATGTGGCTATCGTAGGTTTTATGTCAACTATAAGCCCTAGTCAATCACCATACATTATGTTCAATTTTGCTAGATTCATTGCTGAAAGCATGCATTATCAGTTATCTAGATTATCAGAAGAAGGAGTCTTCAGATACTCTTATCTTCTCCACCTCTTCCTATATTATCAAACAGATAAGTTTCCCATTGAGTGTTAGAAAGTGGATGCAGAAGGAAAAGTTTTGTCAGTAGTATTTTCATCATCTATTATAAGAAAATGGAACAGAGAGTATAGTTTGACAGATTTCAATGACTCATTTATATCTCCTGCTATGTATCTTTTGGAAAAAGAGGAGATCCCCAGGATCAATGATGAGACAAGAAGAATTCTACAGCTATAAGAAAGCTATAAAACTGGGGACTGGTATTTATATAAAAATCACACAGAAATCAGAGTGTATGGCTCATCCCTGGCCCCATATAAATTACCGAGATTTGTTTCTGCAAGAATATTTTCTTTGGAATATCTGAGACAGCTATTGAATGTAGATGAAGTAACCTTCATAGCTTCCAGGAAAAAGACTCAATTTAAGCTAAAAAATCAAATTGGGCCATTCATTGTGAATAACAGAGAAGCTGTCAGTGAAATAAATATCAAACTTAAAGAGTACAATTTCCCATGTAGTTTTACATGGAATTATGACCCATAAGATATTCTGAGTACAATGAGGGTAAAATGCAAGTTGCCTGTTTACTTGCATGATCCTAAGCCCCATATTGAAAGATATGCTAATAAAATTGAATGGGAGCCAAACACCCTATTTGATGATGATTCACAGGTAATACAAGTAATAAAGATAGACAGTGGCAAAGGCAAGCAGAATGAACAAACACAGGTGGCTTCCACAAACCAAGAGACTGATAATGTAGATAAAAGGGACAGGGAAGGAGATAGTTTCATAGCTGAAACTATTCAGGACAAAAAATTCAGAATTCCTTATAGTAAGAGAAGTAAGATAACAGAAGAAGAAAGGGATAAGGCTGTAAATATTGAAAATAATTAAATAGATGATGAAGCTACAAGAATAGTCACTGAAACGTTAAAAGAGGTTCAAAATGTAAAAATTGGAACACAACAAAAAGATACAGTCATGAAGGAAAACCAGGCTACTGTTGATTTTCCTCCCTCTTCTAAGGAAACTAACAATACAGAGTTAGAGATTCAGATCAGATTCAGACAGATTAAAGAAAAGAATGAAGAGATCAAGAATCAAGCATATTCTACAGTGATCCCCACTGTAAGCACTGCCATACCATCTACTTTGGCAGAACACTTGGCACCAAAAGGAGTACTGGCAACTGCAGTGCCAATTACTTCTCAGGAAATCTCTGTCTCTTCTTCTTCATCCTCACAGATGAGCACACTACAAGACCAAGCAGCCGTGATCAAAGCCATGGAGGACATATCTATTAAAGATAAAGAAATTCTTAATTTGAAAGGCATTATTAAAAATATAGAAAGTTCCAAAAATGATGCCTTGATTACTTCCAATGGACATGAGCAAAGGGCCGATCGACTACAAGAATAGGTGAAGATTCTGCAAGCACAAGTAAACCTTACAGATCAAGTGGTCTATATAAAAAATCATTTATGGACCAAAATTATTTAAGGCATTCATTCTCAATGGCCTTCAATTTAGAGAATTTGTGAACAGAGAGAGTTACTTCAAGTTGCTAGTGCAGAGATTGATAAGACTAAAAGGGAAATTTACAATAAACCAGCCCAAGCAATCCAACTCATAGCTTTTTAAAACAGTAAAAATAGGGAAGAGTTGGAAGAATTGAAAATTGTTGATAGGACAGAAACCATTCCTCAAATCAAAAAGGTCCTAAACAAAAGAAACCTAATGAGTAACTTAGAGGACATGTGTAAAGACATGAATGTATCCATCTCAAGATTTTTAGCCAAATACAAAACATTATCAGAAGAAGGTTTGCCTGACATTCATGCATTGAATGAAAAACTGATGCCTCAGAAAGATTATGATCTAAAAATCAGAAATCATGCAAAAGAGCAAGCCAAACAGCCTCCACCACAAGGATCACCAACAGGCAAAATACTTCTTCAATATTTTGAAAATCTGTTCTTTTTGGATAATGAGATCAAACATATGTTCACTATAAAGCCTAATTTTTCCAAGTATACAGAGGCAGATGAAAGTTACAGAAAATTGAAGACTATGAAGATCCCCTCTGCAGAAAAGTGGCAAGAATTCACAGATCTGCTGTGAATTTGATGGATAAAAAACAGGAAAATCACTTGGAAATTCATATTTTACTATTACCTCAAAGGTATAAAATATAGGGTTAAAGTGTATTAGTAGGTGAAAGAGTATCAGTGAAAATAAATATACTGTTGGTTACTTTTTAATTATCACAGTAAAACAGCTCAAATAAGATGAATAAAGAGTTTCAGCGTTTAAAGATAAAGGAAGGAAAGTTCTTCAACCACTTTCCACGATAAGATGCACCTAATGCCAGCAGTACTCACATCACATCAACAATCAGTTCCAATTAGAATAATCAGTTCTATTTTTGCTTGTAAAAAGGTAATAGCTTGCAAACTGTTTTGCAGTTGTCCCCCTTATTATGCTTTCCTTCCTATTTTTTATTAAAACATTATCTCAATTTCTGAAATATTTTGTAAACAGTTTTTTGTATAAATACTTCACAATTCGAAGTATTCAAGGTGAATAAAAATTTCTCAAAACAACTATAGTCTTATTTGCTGGTTATATTGAAGTTGGTGAGTCAATTAGCGAAAGCAGCAGACTGGAAAGAGATCAGAGACATCATAGCTAAGGATTCTCATGGTTACAAGATAAGTCACGTTATTTCCTTGTTTTTAGTGTATTTCTTTAAAGTTTACATTCATTCATATTATTTTTTTCTTGTCGGTAATGATCAACTAAGGAAAAATTAAACAGGATTAGTGATAATAAGCTCCCTGTTTCGAAACTTGTTGGAATTTTAATGTTTTCTACTTGATAACCGGACCATAGAATTCTTAATTGCTCTAGGTCCTAGTTAGATCCCCTTCTTCAATCTTCTGATTTGTAGCTTAAGGATTCTTAAGTGCCCTTTTGCTCAGATTCCAACCACTCCATCAAATCAAGCCTATACACAGCCTTAGAAGGTCACCTATCTTTCCCTTAGCACATTTTCATCTCTGAGCCTTATTTCTTAGTTCTGCTTGCCTAGAGAGTTGACTCCATTGCCCAATATTTTGGTAGATCCTTTTGGTTTACCTTGAAATCTCTTTATTCCCACCAATATTTTAAAATCAGACCCAACTACACAATCATGGCTAGCCTAATATCTGTTACTAAAAAAAAGCTAAATCATATGGAGAGATCCCTCTCCGGAGTTCAAGAAGGCTAGATATTTAATTCCCAAAGCGGTTCTTGGTTACCCCTGGTGTTCTTAACTACAAAAATCGCCATCCCACAACCTGAGAATTACTGGGTTGATAACAAGTACCATACATAAGCTGGAAAGGTGACATTCCAATAGATTTCTTCAAAGTAAATCTGTCAACCCAAAGTGCATGAACTAGCTTTGTGTGCCAAGACTTCTTGTTGTGCTCCAACAGTTTCTTGATTATGTTCACCAAAATTTTGTTTTAGGATTCTACAAGTCCATTACCTTGAGGGTAATAGGCCGTGGAATGACCCAATGTTATCTGATATTTGTGACAGAACTCAACCATCTTCTTAGACCCAAATGTTGCTGCATTATCAGTGATGATCTTGGTAGGACAACCAAATGTAGAGAAAATATTAGTCTCCATGAATTTTATAATGAAATAATTATTGGCCTACCTACAAGGGATGGCTTCTATCCATTTGGTGAATTAGTCTGTGGCAGTGAGAATCCATCTATGTTGAGCAGAGGATTGTGGATGGATTTCTCCTATGAAGTCAAGTCCCCACTATTGAAAAGGGGCTTCAACAATGATTGGATGCAGAGGTAAGGGCAGCAACTTTCTTTTGCCTTCAAAAATTTGACATTTATGATAGGCAATTATCATCTTATGTACATCAAGAAAGAGAGTAGGCCAATAGTTACTAGCCCTTAAGATTTTGTTTTTCTGTTGTCTTCCAGTAGAGGTGGCCTCCACATTCTCCTTCATGGAACTCATGCTTAACCTTCTCTGCATCAGACTCAGGCAAACATTTAAGCAATATCCCACTTGCATTTTTCCAATAAATACATCTATCTATAATGCAATAGTTTACAGCTTTTAACTTTAGAAACCTTGCCTTTGTTTTTGTCAAACCAGGAGGTGTGTTCAAATTAAGAAAAACAAATAAAATATCAGCATACCAAGAGGAATTCATAAAATAATATTCAGCAATGGGAGTTGAGATTTCCTCTTGGTCATCTAAAGCATTAATCATATTAATATCAAGAACTTCAAAATTTGATTTAGCCATTAATCTATCTAGACCTTGGCCTTTAATGAGTTTAGTGGGATTTATCTCTAAATCATATTCAAGAATAACAACAATCCACTTACCTCTCTTACCATCTAGGTGATGTGTTAGAATGTCTTTAACAACTGAATTTGGGACAAAGGCAATGATGTGTGAGTGTAAGATGTATACTCTGAAGTCTTTTAAAGCCTTAACCAAAGCAAAAGCTTGCTTTTCAATAATGTTATACTTCAGAGGGGCATCCCTTAATGCCTTGCTAAAGAATGCAATAGGCTGCTCTTGTCCTTGTGAATTTTTCTGTAAAAGGACAATAGCTATTGTATGTTCTGATGCAAATGAAAAAATATAAAAATCTTTTGAAAAATCAGGACTTATTAGAACTGGTGTTTTGGTTAACACTTGTTTCACTAGCTCAAAGGAATCTTCTCTTCCAAGGTCCATTTCACCCCTTGCTCCTTCTTCAACATGTTTTTTATATTCCTAAGGAGCTCAGCCAAGTTGGGTATGAACCTTCTCAAGAAATTAATCTTTCCGATGAAAGATTGTAATTCCTTTATGTTTTGAGGATGAGAGATTTGCAATATGGCCTCAATCCTCTTTGGGTCTATCTTAATACCCTCTTCTGAAATAATGTGACCAAGAAGTTTACCTTCTTGGAGACCGAATATTGTTTTCTTATGGTTTAAATATATCCCAAACTTTCTTCATTTCTCGAAAAATGTTCTTAAATGTTATAAATGCTCTTCATCTGTCTTTGAAAAAACAGTGACATCATCGAGGTATATAATGATGAAGTAGCCCAGTTCTTCCGAGAATGTTATGTCCATGGCTCTTTGGAAAGTTGCTCCAGCATTCATTAGACCAAAGGGAATTTTCACATACATGAAAGTGCCCCAAGGTGTAGTAAACGTTGTCTTTAGTTGATCATCAGGGTGGACTAAAATCTGATTGTACCCTGAATAGCCATCAAGCAAAGAAATTCTTTTTGAATGAACTACCCTTTGTAATATATGGTCCATCTTGGGTAAAGGGTAGTTGTCCTTGAGTGAAGCTTTGTTTAAGTCTCTAAAGTCTATACAAAGCCTGATCTCTCCTGTTTTCTTCCTAACTGACACTAGATTAGACACCCACTCAGAATATCTAATAGGGACAATAATACCAGCTTCATAAATTTTCTTAATTTCCTTCTCGACCAAAGGTAACTGAAAATGTTTTATTCTGTGTAGTTTCTGTTTGAATGGCTTTTGGTTTTCCTTGAGAGGGATTTTGTGCTGAATTATTTCAGTGTTATAGGATTTCAGATCTTCGTAACTGCACGCAAAAACATAAGAAAATTCTTTAAACAGCTCTATGTATTTGAGTTTAATGTGAGCTGGTAAAGTCTTAGACAGTTTAATCATCTTAGGTTTAAGTTCACTGCCTATATTGCACTCTTCCACTTCAGTCTCTACAGGTTCTAGTTTTGGCTTCTTGGCCACATCGTTAAAATCAAACAACTCTTCTAAAGGGGACAGACCCTTTGGAAAACTTTCATCATTAGAATGCAGAGTTTCTAAATCCTCTATTTCTAACTCTGCACTCATTTCTATTTTGTTTTCAAGTTTGCTTGACAACAGATTTATATCGGTAAGCTCAAGAGATGGTTCTTCTTCACCAAGAAAATTTTCATCACTATCACAGTCTGTTTCATACTCTGAATCTGAACTGTGTAGTTCAAATTCATTTTTGAATTGCATGAAGTCTTCTATTTGTTTTTCCCCATCAAACACTTGCCAATATTTCTCATTTTCAGGAACAGATAGTCTAAATTTAATCTGAGTTGTACATTCTTTGGTTTTGTATGGCGTTAAGCATGTTCTAGCAGCAAAAGCTAAGCTGTGGGCCACAATATTTCTTTTTCTTTGGACAAAAATTAACTGGGACTCCTCAAAAGTTTTCAAAAGGTCCACGACATCATTTCAATAGGCTCTAAGTCTGGGGTGATTCGTGTTGTATTCCCCGTTGACTTGCCCAATGATTAATTCTAAATCCCCATGGATTTTAATTCTTTTGGCTCCTAAATTTTTCAACAAATGTAAGCCTAAAAGAAGGGATTCATATTCCGCTATGTTATTCGAACACTGGAAGTTTAATCTACAGGAGATGCTCTCTATACTATTTTTCTCATTGTTTCATATCTAGACACCTGCACCAGCATTGTTCCTAGTGCAGGACCCATCAAAATACATACTCCACAGAGGACTGGTTTCGGTTTCATCTTGGTTACCGTCATCTTCAACCATCGTGCTTTCATATTGTTGTGGAATATCAGCACTTAGCTGAATTCATTTTAATTCCTCAGGTTTTTCGTTTATTTGAGGAATGATTTCTTGACTCTCAAGGTTAAAAAGCGATGGACGCATGATTTGTAGTTCAAGACCTGTGTTTGGTTTGCTAAAGTTTAAAGTTTTAGCAAACTGTTTTGACATTTCTGTGGTGTTTACCTCTTCCTCTCTATCGGCCATCAGTTCTGTTAAAGTCACATGTTCAGTGAATGATTCATCATTAAACAAGATAAAAGAATCAAGGCTTGTATTCACCAGATGTAGAGGAGAGTTTTGAGGTTTGTCTTGACTAGTCACCATGTATTGCATATGGGACTCCCTGTAAAGTCTTCTTGTCGATTGAAAACAGGGATGGTCGCGTAGGTCATGTCCATCTGCATAGTCCCTTGTAACTTAGCCCCCCAAGACCTTGATAACAACATTCCATACTTTGGGGGGACATCAGCCACAACAATATCCATGACCAAACATTTGGCTGGAATCTGGGCTAAGTTAACACAAAGGTCTTTAATTAAACCCAAACATTTTACTTTGCTGGAGTCAAAGGAGTAAAGGTCTTTATAAGGTCTGGTGATTTCTAGACCCAAGCTCTCCACTACATCTTTTGGCATTAAATTATGAGAAGCCACTGAGTCGTGCATAGCGTTGTGCAAAATCTTGTTATGAACGTTTAAACTTACATAAAAGGGAGGAACAAGTCCCTCTTGATATCTACCTTCAATCTTTGGAGCAAAAATAAGCTCAGGTTGGTCATTGTTAAGATTGACTGTGTCATTATTATCCTCTATGTTTAAAGCCTTAAAAATTTGGGTTCTATATACATTTTGGGCAACTAATTCAGAGAGAGGAACAGAGATTTTAATCTTGGAAATTTCCTGCTCCAGGCTTAAAGGAATTTGACTCTTTGAAGTGCTTGTCTTAGCCTTATTTACTACCACTTTGTCAGCAAAATCTGTTTCTTGATTTGTTCTATTTACATTTGACAAAATTGTTTTCACAGGAGTACCAACTGAGGTGTTAGTACTACTAAGGTCTGCACTTTGTTTTTCATTGTTTTGAGTGCCTTTCTCTTTACCTTTATCAGAATTTTCAGCCACTTCTTTGTCTTTCTGTTTCGTAATTTTCGGTTTACTTACAGTGTTGTTTTGTGAAGAATTATCAGAGGTTTTTGTCTTGGGAGTTTGTTGATTGCTTTTACTTCTAAGGTCATATTCCCTTTTAGACTCTATGATAACACTTTCCATGTCTTGATAATAACTTTCATCATTATATCTTTTGTCATCGTAGGGTGTATACAGACCTTGTTTTCTATCATAATGAACTTCAAAGTCATCATTATCTACTCCCAGCATGTTGATATCATCTTCCTCTAATTGCTCATCTGTGTCTTCAGCCTCACTCACATAGTTTTGATGAAAGGGAGGAGTGATCTGTTGATCATCTTCCCTAAGTCTGTTTGGAGGTTGGTTTCTTCTGAAATTCTGATTCTGGTTCTGGTTTCTGTTTTGAGGAGCAGTTTGGTTTTGACTTGCTTGTGCTCTCTCAAGAATGCTCATTTTCTTCATCATCTCCTCCATCATTCTTTCCATTTTAGAGCTGGAAGTGGAAGGTGTAGATTCCTCTCTAAAGGACACTCTCTTCTCATTTTTCATTCTTGCTCTTTTCTCCATTAAGTTAACTTCCACAACAAGAGCCCCTTTTTAAATATCTTCAAGAGCTAAAGGGTATCTCTCTCTCAGCTGATAGGCCATCTCAGGGTCAAACCCTTCAGGAAAATTGTTTAGAGCTGAGCCTTGTGGAGGTTTTAGATCTGGGGGAAGTGCATTATATACACTATTAAATCTAGTGCAGTAAGCTTGTACACTTTCCCCAGTGTTTCTGTGGAGGTTCTTGTAATCAGAAATTATTTGGAGAGGATTCTTCTTCACTTCCAATTTGTTTAAGAATGTCTGATGGAAGGCTTGGAGATCATTTATACTGTGGGGGGTTAAGCCTTTAAACCATTTTCTTACCTCTCCCCCCAAACTCTGAGCAAATAGTCTAAGTTTGACAGAATCATCATCAATTTCCTTTCTGTCAAAGTAGTCATTCATTTTATCCACATGTTGTGATGCAGTTGTATCATTACTAGCATCATACAATGGTATTTTGGACTAATAGTCTGGTGGAATATTGACTAATGGTACAGGAAGGACTAAGGGAGCATACCATGCTGCCATGATATGTGGTGGGGGTGGATTTACAAGAGGTGGATTAACAAGAGGGAAAGTGGGTTGAAGTGGAGTGGTTTGGACAGTGGAGGTTTGGTGAACAGATGTGGATGGACCAGGAATAGATTGCTGAGTTGATCTTGGATGAGAGACACCTAAATTGTGAAGGAAATGTAAATCAGGCGGTGTTGTTTCTCTACTACCAGGATGTTCACTTGTTTCCGGGGATGAAAGTGAAGACTCAGAATCTAGATGAATTATATCATCAAGTGACCTAGTTCTAAATGGATTTCTTAAGTCAACTTGTGATTGGTGTAGAGCTGTAAGGTTTTCAGGAACTGAATTAGCTCTCAAGGGTGATCTAAAAACAATTGAAAATTTTATCTTAGGAGACTTCCTAAGAATACTTTACGGGTTATCAACTATCTCTGGTGGGTTTGGATCAGGATAGGCTCTAGTATGAATCTTTCTAGGACCCACTATGATGTTTTTTTCAGACCCAACTAAATAAGAAAAGTTTAACCATATATGACAGTCTTTAAGAGGTTAACTAATCTGTTTTACACAAATTTTAATCCTACGGTCCTCTAACTGAGCTTAAATGATGATATGATGATAACGATTCTTCCCAATGGAGTCTTAAGGTCTGTTTAGGATTTGTGGAGTCACAAAGTGGAAATTTTTAGCTCTTTGGAGGTAAGAGGTTTTATGGTCCACCACCATGTTTATTGGATACCAATCTGAAATATTTTTTGGATTTTATGAGTTATTTTTTAGTCTTATGGGTTCTAGAAGCTTCCTAACTCTGTTCCAAAAGTTAGCTACGGTTATGAGACAAAGACAGTCTACTCTTATGGCTAAGCTAGCTGAACTCTTCAAGGTTTGATAATTTCTTATGAGAATCTTAGGGTTTGCCTAGTTTGTCACTGATTCAAACAAGTTTTATCATAATTACCATTTGTTTGGTAGTGCTTGAAAGGGATGCTTTTACTCACAAATTTTGTATGAAGTTTCAAGGGAACCTAAGATGAAAATTCGACTCAGTTTCCTCAGTGGAGTTTCTAGAAGATGTTAATCTGCTGGTGGCTCAACTAGTTAATATGCCAAATGTTTAGTGAGTAAAGGGGTTTATGAGATATCTAAAGTATTCAACAAGAAAATAACTCAAAGTCCCTAGCGGAGTCACCAGAAGATGTTAGATCCCTGTAATTAGTAAGATTGGAAAATTCCAACTGCAGGGAGAACACTTATTTCAACCACTTTGGGATTCTAGGATCTAGCCCTCCTGAATCCGGAGAGGGATCTCTCGAATAAAGTGCAAAGATTGATTTATCTTTAAAAGCTTTTGGGTAATGATATTAGGCTAGTTATGAAGGCCAAGGTTTTTGTTTTGTTTTGGATGGTTGAGCATGATTATGATTTGAGTGGAAAGTCCTAAAAGGAAAGAGTTTCAAAGGTGTGAAGTTGTAAGCAATCAGAACTAGACACAAGTAGTTAACTAGTTCTCCACTAGAACCTATCTCTCCACTGGGTCTCCACTGGAACTGACATGCAAGTAGTTAACTGCTGTATTTGTTCAGTTGCAAGTGAGTCTCTAGTTATGAATTAATTAAATAATTAATTCACTAAACTCTCACTAGTGTATCTTCAGTTAGAACTAGATACAATTAGCACAACTGAGTTTAACTCACTTAACTGAGCTAAACTAAATAACAACTCCCATAACTACTCTTCCAACTCTGTCACAACTTTTCCACTTCAATTCTAATTGAGTCCTCCATGCATGAGTCACCAACAACCCTAGGAATTGTGTAATTCCTTCAGCCCACTGATTTTCCAAATATGTTCACTGAAATAAAGTGCTCGAAGAGAATAAGTTGATATTTATTGTCGGATTATTATTAAGCGCTAATAATAATCGACATGCATCTATGTTTAGATTGATGATCTATAAATATACTTCACCAAATATTCTAAAAATATAATCTCATCTATTTTTTCACATTTGACCAACCATCTAAAAATATCATCCTGCAACTTATAGAATATTCTTACCATGTCTAAAAATAGACATGTTAGCTGCTTGTAATTAGCAAGATTGTAAAAGTCCAATTGCAGGGAGAACACTTATTTCAACCACTTTGGGATTCTAGGATCTAGCCCTCCTGAATCCGGAGAGGGATCTCTCCAATAGAGTGCAAATATTGATTTATCTTTAAAATATTTTGGGTAATGATAATAGGCTAGTTATGAAGGCCAAGTTTTTTGTTTTGTTTTGGATGGTTGAGCATGATTATGATTTGAGTGGAAAGTCCTAAAAGGAAAGAGTTTCAAAGTTGTGAAGTTGCAAGCAATCAGAACAAGTCTTGGCTGAAGAGATAGATATAATGCCGGTTTTAGTCCATTGGGCTATGGAGTCATAATAGGGTTTAATTGAAACAACAAGGTTCAAGAGTTGTCCATGGGGAAAGTCATCTATGTCTAAGGATCTCTGTAAAGCTGATTTTATGGAATGAAATGATACAACAAGAAGGGGAAATAAACAAATGAAGAACGAAGAGAAGCTTAAGATCAAGTAAGTACTTTGAAACTATCCTACTTTTGGCATGCACTTAAGAGAGACATAAAATTAATCTAAGATCTGGTAAGTACGTCGAAACTAGCCAGCTTTTGAGGCACTTTCAATAGAAAAACATTTTAAACACGAAGGGAAACTTTAAAAGCAACTGTTGGAGAAGAGACTAGAGGACAGGGCTCACCATAAACTTCCCTAGCTCTGCTTTACATAATAAACTTTCAAGACAGACACACACGATAACAAAGGATGGTCTAATATCAGGTAAGGAATTTTAACCTAGCCTGCTTTCAACACACTCTTAGGGAAACTTTCAGATAGTTTTTTGGGATAAAACTAAAGGACAGGGCTCACCATTACTTCCTTAGTTCATCTCTACTTAACATAAACTGAAAGTAACATTCAAGAAAAACATTCAGCTTTGACAGTAGGATGAGGGAACGCCAGCATTCCTAACTGCTTAAATTGAATTAAATAATTCCTAAACAACACAATTTGGAAGAAAACGTATAGATAAAGCTTATCAGTCAGAGAAGGGTACTGAGATACAGTAAATCCTAACTCTATGCTTGCTTTTCTTTATCAGATAATATGGACAAAGCGAAAACAGAAATAAAATAACAATTTACAATAAGAAATAACATCATCGTCGACATAGACCAGGATCGCATAAATCAACTGGTATTGATGCTTCAAACCAGTTACAGCTTTAAGTCCAATGTTTCAGTTTAGCAATCATCTTCACTTCTCAGCCTAACTATTCTATCACAAACAGAGCTTCAAGAGCCTTTGAACACTATTTACAAGTAGAAGTTTCGAGCTCAAGTATATTTTAGAGTTCTGCAACCAACATTTTCTCATCTTCTACAGAAGTATTTATAGAAGAAATGAGGAGGTGGGATCTAATAAAAGATCTTCAAGGTTTAATTAATACAAATTTAGGACTTCTCGGCCTTTGAGGGGCTTGATGGAGAAGTTTACAGATGTTTGTATGTATTAATTGTTTTACATTTAAGATTTAAGCTCGGTGAGAGATTTTGTTGACTTTAAGGCTCTGTTTCATGTAGTAATAACTCTGCTGATATTTTTACATTAAGTTTCTTTAGCAAAATTAACTATTCGACTGCACTAAGGAAAATATCTTCTTTTCTAGTCATAACTCGGCCTCTGTTGAATGCTTTGAGGCTACAGGTGGCTTTGGGTAGCTGAGAGGAATCAATTTGCATTTGATGTGGTGGTGGAGGCTCTTTCTGACTGATAAATCTTTGATTTGTCTTTAATTGTGTTTTAATTCGGAGGATTAGGCTTTTGATTTTCGATCTTAGCCGTAATCCTCCAAAACTGTGAAAACAGTCTTCAATCCTTTATTTATGGCTTGTTTAATCTTCAACGCTGATACTCTTTAGCTTTGATTTAATGTTCTGTGTCTTGTTGATGTGCAGGGCCGCAAAGGGCTCATATGGCATCAATGCCCATGAAGCATTGACAAAACGGGAGGTTTGAACCCTGTAGATGGTTTCTCTTTTATGAATAAAGGCATGGGAATTGTCATCCCGGCCTTTGGATTTTTCATCAATATAATTAAAAAACAATTTAAACCTTCAAAATACACACAAATGTTATGAAATCCTGTGGTATTTGGTAAAACTGCTTCAGAGGTCGTGGGGAGGAGTGTGGTCGTTGGATGGCAGCATCCAACGGTGGAAATCATGCGTAGAAGTCAAAAGGAGAGAGGTTGATGAAATGGTGCAGAGGATTAAGTCCAGGCCATTGATCTTGCAGAGATCAATGATCGAAATAAGTTGGGAGGAAATAAAGCGAAGGGGTCATTTTATAGAGAAATGGCGGAAATATAAAGATATAAGGTTTAAAAAAATTTATCGAATGAAATATGGTTAAAAATGATAATTGGAGTTTCGAGATGATCGTGGGTCATCGGATGAGATCAGGCCACGAGATCAATGGCAGAGATCATCCATTGAAAACATTTGGTAGAGGCGGAGGGCGATAGTTATAAAGTGGAAAATTATCTGGGACCGTTGATCTGCAGAGATCAACGGTTGAGGAGGAATGCGATACAATATAGTGCAAAGGGGATAGGTGGTTTCGAAGGGTAAAACAGTTGTTTTCGCATGATAAAAATCGGGTAGGTAGTATTGCCTTTTCGAACGTGATATGCATTCCCTCCCAACATGTGGCATTAGAAAACAACTCATATCGCGTAAATTTTGGAAATTAACCTCTGTGCTGAAAGTTGCGCGAAACTCCGCGTGCGCCGTCAGATCTAGGCCCTTAGATCGAATGGCGGAGTCTGAGTGTGAAACCAACCAGATGTGTGAGGGATAAGAGGCAGGGCAGTTTTAATCTGGGCCGTAGGATCAAAGATTTGGATGGCGAAGATCAGAACTGGAGGGAGGCAGGACCCACATGGGTAGGGCCTGCCAGGGTTAAAATGGGTCGTTAGATGTAGAAGATCGATGGCCAGGATTGAATCTAGGGTTAAAACGAAATAATATACAGGCAGAGAAAGGGTGAGGAAGGACCATTGATCTGCAGAGATCAACGGCCAAGATTTGGCCAAAAACATTATGAAGCGGGACATATGATTTAAACCAAAGTCGGGAAACACAGTCTGGACCGTCCAATTTGGACACATGGATGGTCCAGATGCAATCGGAGGCATGCGATCGGCGGGGGAGAAATTTGAATGGTGCCGATGTGATTGAGCACTGGCCGTCGATCCGAGTATTAGATCGACGGTGGGAAATAAGTCGGAGGATCGCCAATCAAGGGTAGAAATAAAACGCGCACGATAAAACTTGCGATGCGATATTGCGCCGACCGCTGATTGGTCTAGGATCAACGGTGGAGATTTCTTCAAATAATGAACCGACGGAAAACCCTTTATAACATATGAGAACCAAAAATTTAATAAGATACAAAGGTTTTGGCTTCGGGGGTGGGTTATATACAAATATTGGCTTGGTACCCGTCTGCGGGGCCATTGGTTTATATGGAATGCGATAGGCCCAGGGCTTATATGTATAAGGGCCAATTGCATCGGAAGGTCAAGCTTTTGAATCTACCCATTTTGATTTTCTCCGATGCGATTAGCGCTTCGAGACTTTAACTCTTGGTCCTAGGCATAGGTTTATATGTAGAGAAATGGAGGGCGGGATTTTATACAAATGGGGCTTAATTGCATCGAAACTTTGATGCGGGGCTTTTCAATCCACCCATTTATATTAAAAAACATTGCTCCGACAGGTTTAGACCGAAACTTAGGAAAGTGGGTTTATTGAATTTACAAAGGGAAATATGCATCAGAGATGGGTTTTAAACAATGCTTAGCACCAAATGTGGGCTATGTGGTTATATGAAATAATAATAAGATCGGGGGTTTATAAACAAAGGGCTTAATCGCACCGGAGGTTTTAACATGGAAAATAGACTTGCGCACTCTGATTTCTCCGATGTGATAAGCGCCAGAGGGTTTAGTGCTTGGTTCTAGCGCCTAGGAATATGGTGGGGAAGTGGTTTAGGACTTAGCCCAAGGGGTCTTAAGCCTGTAATACAAAAAAATGTATTTTTTATGAAATTTTCAATGTTTTTTGATGGATTTGGGGGTTTCGGCAAAGTTTAAAAGTGAGTTTTAAACTTTGTAAAGAGAATCTTACGAAGGGGAAATGGAGAAAAATGGAAAATAGAGGAATTTCATGGGGAAAAAAGGGGTAAAAAATGAAGGTTAGTTGAAGTGAAAGGAAGGGGAAAATGGTGTTTTGCAGTAGTCATTTCTTCATGAAATCAACAGAATTTCAAAGTTTAAAATGGAAACAGCAGTGAAGATTTGAACAAAGAGCATGATGTATTCACGAGTCTTCAAGAGATAACATTTTTTGCAATAATACTTGTTCCTTGAAGGCTCCAAAAAAAATTTAGCCACCTTTTGATATAACAAATTTTATAGGTGGCTAACAAGACATACACCTAAAAATAGCCTGCAGGCCCCACTTAGTGAAGGTGCTTAATTTTCACTAAGCTCATCATCTTGTTGAATCTCAATACTCCCTCTCAACAAGATAGGGATTATCCTTCACCCCAATCCTGCCTCTATGGTATTCGAATTTTCTCTTGCTGAGCGCCTTCGTCAAAATATCTGCATCTTGATCTTTCGTAGGAATGTACTGAAGGAACATGATCTTCCGCTGCACAAAATCTCTGATATGATGATATCGGATATCTATATGTTTAGATCTATCATGAAACACAGGATTAATCGAGATTTTAATGCAACTCTGATTATCACAATGTATCACTATAGGATCTAAATGAGAAACAAACAAGCTGACCAGGATCTTCCTCATCTGGATGGCCTCACATGCAGCTTGACTTGCTGCCATGTATTCTACTTCCGCTGAAGTGAGTGCCATGGATATTTGTTTCCTGTTGTACCAAGAAACTGTTGTAGATCAGACACTAAAAACCCATCCTGATGTGCTCTTTTTTTCCATTGGGCTGCCTACCCAATCTGCATCCGTGAATCCATGCAACTTCACCTCATCCGTCTTTCTATACCATAAGCCATACTCAGATGTGCCCCTAAGATATCTCAAGACATGCTTTCCTGCCTTCCAAAAGAGCTTGGTAGGCTTAAACATCACTTGAATAAGCTGGTTCACCGCATAGCATATGTCCGGTCTTGCATTAACTAAATACATGAGAAAACCCACCAACTGTCGATAGACAGTAGCATCCAATACCTATGCCGATGTAGCATCCTCTTTCCTCCAATTTCCTAGAAAAGGGGTATCCATGGGCTTACAATCCTCCATGTGAAACTTACCAAGTATCTCCCGAGCATACTTTCCTTGAGACACAAACAATTCACCTTCTCGCTACCATATTTCTAATCCAAGGAAATAATGAAGGAGGCCCAAATCCTTCATCTCAAACTGCTTTGCAAGATCTGCCTTGCATGAGTGTATCAAATGCTCATCACCCGTTAGTATTAAATTATCAACATAAAGAACAATGATTAAAATCTTACCCTCCACCACAATTTGGTACAGGTTTGCATCAACCTCACTGTTGGTGAAGCCAAGTCTAGTGAAATAGATTTCAATCCGTGTACCATGCACGAGGTGCTTGCTTCAGCCCATACATCGCTCTTTTTAATCTGCGCACATATGACTCGCTACTAAAGATCTCAAATCCTTCATGCTTCTCAATGCACACTTCTTCCTCAATGATCCCATTAAGGAACGCAGTCTTCACATCCATCTGATGAATGTGCCAACCCAACTGCGTTGAGAGAGCAAGGATGGTCCTTATGGAAGAATACCGTGCAACAGGTGCAAAGGTTTCTTCATAATCAACCCCCTCGATCTATGAGAAGCCCTGGGAAAAAAATATTGCCTTATACTTCTCGACGCTCCCATCAGCAGCTTGCTTTACCTTGTAGATCCATCTTGAACCTACCACTGATTTACCAACCAACCTTGGAACAATCTCCCAAGCATTGTTTCTGACAATGGAGTCATACTCATCCACCATGGCATCTACCCATGTGGGCTCCTACATTGATTCTTCAAAATAATATGGCTCTATCACGATACACTTGCTCATTAGAGCCATGTATCTAGTGAATCGGTCAGGTGACTATCTCTATCTGCGTTGTGATGTAGAGACTCCTAAATTCTGTGCCGCATCAAGCTTCAGTCTCTTAGCTTTTGTGGTACGCTTTCTTCCTATTTTGATGTTTGGTTCTACATGAGTGGACTCCTCCACTCCATGAATCTCCTCCTGTGGCTGATCCACATCTAGAGGTTCATCTTTGGGAACAAGAAGTTCCTCCTCTGCATGCAAGTGTACCTCCCTCTCAAGCGACAACTTCATGGCTTTCACCTCATTTAATTTTATATCCCATCTCACCATAGTCATTTGATTGTTTGGAAAATACACACGATAATTATGGGGTGTTTCTGTGTACCCCACAAATATCCCAACTTCTGCAGTTGGCTCCAACTTATTCCTGGCGTCCTTTGTCACATGAGTGTAAACAAATGAGCCAAAAATCTTCAAATGAGAAATATCAGGCTTCTTACCAGTAAAATCTTCTTCAGGTGTACTCATGCCAAGTACTCTATGAGGACAACAGTTTTGCACATAAACCGCAGTGTTGCATGCTTCCACCCACAAGTGCATTGGTAGGCCTTGGTCATGCAACATAGCTCGTGTAGCACCCACACTCATTATTTTATTCCTCTTTGCGACCCCATTCTTCTGTGGGTTATGAGGTGCTATGAGTTCTCTTCAAATTCCTTCTTTGCTAAATAAGTCTTTGAATTCATTCAAGATATATTCACCACCATTATCTCTCCATAGAGCCTTCACTTGCTTCCCCAACTCCTTCTCCACGAATGCTTTAAACTCACAGAAATTTGAGAATGTTTCGCTCTTCTTTGGCATGAAGAAGTTCCAGCATCTATGAGAATATTCATCAACAAATATAACATAATACCTGTGTTTTTATTTTGAAGAAACCGAGAAAGGTCCACACACGTCTGTGTGAATTCTCTCCAGGATCACCGAAGCACGATTCTCCTTCTGATGAAAGGTGGTCTTCACAAACTTACCCATAGTACATCCCTTGCACTGATCTGACTATGCAAGAGTAACCTTGGGAATTCCAGTAGAAATCTGCTGCAAAATCTTCAAGGTGTCATGGTGAAGATGGCCCAATCTCCTGTGCCATAATTCGCCCTCATCCCGACTCACCACTTCTTCTTCTTTGCACATCATTTCAACGCACGCATCTACCTCCAGATTGTAGAGATTCTTAACTCGAATCCCTATCCTCTTGGTTTGACCCATTTTTTTTGTCACAGGAAGGTTTTTCCCTCACTGAAAACAACGTCATAACCTTTGTCCTCTGACATGGCGACCGAGACCAAGTTCTTCTTCAGACCTGAAACATGCATAACATCTTCCAACAGAAATGGTTTACCTAACTCCCTCTCAAAGGTAATGGTTCCAATTCTAGTCACACTGTATCTATCATCGTCGCACAGCTCTATATGTATTTGGAGATCCTTCTCCTCCAAGTCACTAAATAACTCCTTATCTCCCATCATATGGAAGGAAGCACCACTATAAAGATACCACACTGATCCCATTGCGCGTGAAACCAAGCATGTGATCAAAGAGAAATAAAGTTCAAATTGCAAGGTTAAGGCCTCACCCGCTACAGCTCCAACAACCTTCTTGTTCTTCTTTTTCTGTGGGCAGTTAGTGGTGAGATGCTCATGTTCATGACAGTGAAAACACTTCACCTTGGACAAATCCAGCTTCTTGCTTTTAGCCTCAGATTTTGGATGGGATTTCTTCCCCTTCCTTTTCCTTGCTTTGGCAGCCAAAGTGAAATTCTCTTCATCATCATTCTTCGATGAAGAGCCATCCCTAGTATTCCACCTTATCTCCTCCTGCACAAGATTCGACCAAAGTCGCTCCCAATACGACAGTTTCTCCCATCCATTGACAGAGTCTTCGTAGCTGTGCCAACTCTTAGAAAGCCCAAGGAGAGCCAAGATCACCAAGTCATCATCCGCAACTGTAATTCCCACACTCCCCATCTCACCCCTACATTGGACAAACTCTGTGAGATATTTTGGAATATTGTCGCCCTTCTCCATTTTGATTTTTTTGAGCTTATCTTTTAGTGCCAACTTCCTATGGTCATGCTTCTTTGGAAAATATTTGTAAAAGCCTTCCACATTGCAAATACAGTGGATTTCCCATGAAGGCTTAACACAATATGGTCTTTTACACCTTCCAACAGAATTCTTCTTGTCTTCGCTACCTTCTTTTGCCATGCGTCAAGTAATGCAACATCACTAGAAGTAGGCTTAGGAACATCAGTATCGATGAACTCCTTCAGTCCATTATCTTCAAGCACCGCCTCCATCTTGTCCTTCCAAGCTATGTAGTTATAGCTACCCTCAAGGACATACTCCAACCACAACCCATTGAAAAACATTTCAATGAATACTCAACTATCGCACCAAGAAATTTCTGCAGCAAATTCGAATTGTCCACTGAAACAAAACTCAGCACCACTTCAAGTTTGCAATCTCCGGTGATTAACACTGTTATGATACCATGTAGAAATTTATTAATACTGGTATTATTATAGGATTCTCCTGATCTAATAAATTAATCTTATGTTAAATACAAAATATTTCCACTTAATTCTTTGTGGAAATTAAATCGCCAATTGCAAAACACATATGAAGCAAATCAATCGCAAATAAACACATTTGTTTAACGGGAAATCTTAAAGCTAAAACCCCCAACTATCATATATTATGTATATCAATGGATCATGTAATAATCTCATACAAAGCTTAGTACATCAAGCTCTCAGTACAATCAACAATCATTACACACTGTCATGCAAAAATTTGCATATCTATGCTGTTAGTGCCTCATTCTTTTGCCTCCCGCTACCCCGATCCACCCCATTGAAAGACCCCTGAATGGTCGATTAGCCCTTTCCTTGATTGTGCAATCCTCATTGGCAACTCCAATGTGTGTTAGATGCATTGAATGCATCACTATAGTCACAACGGATAGTCCATCTCACCCTTTCACCTATCTCTCCACTAGGTCTCCACTGGAACTGACATGCACTGTAGTTAACTGTTGTATCCGTTTAGTTGTTAGTGAGTTATTAGTTGTGAATTAATTAACTAATTAATTCACTTAACTCTCACTAGTGTATCTTTCAGTTAGACTAGATACAACTAGCTCAACTGAGTTTAACTCACTTAACTGAGTTAAACTAAATAGCAACTCCTGTAACTACGGCCAGGGAGGTAAATATCCTCTCGCACGGACGGGCGATCTACTAGCCGGCACGGAGTCTGGCAAAAATCATCCAAATGCTCGAGCGCAAGTTCTAATTGTGAATAAATAGATCAACGATGGAGGCCTGCAGAATCCGGTGATATGATTCGTAGAAGAAGACGACGTTCCCATTCACTACGACCTCGGCGGATACGATCCCCACGATCTCCATGGATGGACACACACACACATGCGAGAAACAACATGAATACAAGCATAAAATCTAGAATACGCAACTATATATCAGTCAGAAAGGATATAACTCATCATTATCATAAGTGAAAAACAGAGTGGAACCATAACCAGTAGTCATTCATTAATAAGCAATCGAAAGAGAGTACAACCAATGTTCTGACGCTGAGGTCTCCTTCGGAAGGGTCTCCAGTCGTGCACGTCTCGCAAAGCCTGCCAGGGATGGGACAAGCCTCTCTTAGAGTCTCTCGATGATAGTCTCCTTGCTTGAGTCGGCCTTAAGGGAAGAATGAGGGCTCTTGCAGCATGAAGGCTCTTGGGAATTTGGAGATTCAAAGCTTAGGCACTTCAAGACTAGCTTGCAATGGCAATGGGCAAGCTTTTATAGAAGGAGGAAGGGGAGTTGGGATCCCTATAATTGTGGGATTGGCCCTATCATCAAGGAAGCTTCCATGAGAGGTGGCAAACCACTCCCTCTCTATGGAAATCTGTAGCCAAACTTCCCAACTCAAGATAGATACTTGTTTCTGAGTTTGTTGAAACGAAACTTCCACCATTCTTATTTAAAAAACACTCCTTAAATTGGCTGGCGCAACTTCGACTTTGGGACAGAGTGCCAGTTGGCGCGGCCTCTTTGTAGGATTTTCCTCATTGGCGCGAGTGATGAACTGGCTACCCGCGCCAATGCAAAAAGGGATGTTTTTATGGTTTTTTGCAAGGAGATGTCTTCAGCGAAATTGAAGCTCATGTTTAGAGGAATGCAATGATAATGTTTTCAAGGCATGATATTGCTCACAGGTCACATAATGGGCCCTCCAATGTGTGGGATGGGGAATGGTAGGGACGGTGACAAATTACTGTGTAACAGATGCCCCCTAAAGCATGAGGCCCGAGAGAGAGAGAGGGGTGAAATGCTTTACAAGAACATGTCCAACTGAAGCTCCACCGTCGGAAAACCTGCGTGGAGAAATACAACTGATATCTCAAGTACATGATGTCTATGTGGTATGGATGCAGCCATCCAAAACAGAGTATACAATAATCCAGATCCAAGGTATGGTCGCAGCCATCCAGTGAGGATCGATAAATAGACTCAGGTATGGTCGCATCCATCCAGTGAATAAGTCATGTAAATAATAATCCACAAAATCGCAGCCTGGATTACAACAGACACAATCCAGGGTCTTGCGCTCCATCTCGACCCAAACAAAGTACAAGTTCAAGCATGCGAATATGTGAGCTGAAGTCGAACATGCAAGAACATCGTCTGATTACCAGCCAATAATGAGAGCTATTAACAGACGCGAGAGGAACCACCAATAATGAGAATGGCCCTCAAGGTACTATAGGTACAATCTACGGTGTGTGAATCAATGAGCTAGTGTCGAACACCCGTAGAATCACTCGATCGGAGGCCAATGATGAGAACCTCACGTCGAATGCGACGAACCTGCCATTGAGGCATGCAGGCTCCAAGGTACCATAAAGGAGTCTCTAGATCAGCTTCCTGGATAATGAGCTGAAGTCGACAGGAAGTGACCTTGATCGAAGGTGGGCCATAATGTTTCCCACATCATCGACATGAGACAGAGGAACATGATTTTTTGTTGTGAATCGGGATCATATGAGAATCAGAGGAAGGTTGATATTTGCAGAGGTCAACTTCTCTTGAACATATAACGACACAAATAGTGGTTTTGGCAGTATTTGACATCAACGGATCAGAGGTCATGGTGACGAGGCAATGAGCAGAGGAGAGGTCAAAAAGGATTACCCAAAGCCATGGAAGCAAGTGAAAAACGAGATGAGATGTCCCCAACCCGACACGAATGCAGACAAGTGCCATGTTCAAGAGCGACATACTGCCGACACGACAATGATGATGGTTCCATTTTCCCCCACCATTTCTGGCGAGTACCCCAATTATTTTTGATAACAAGCTTGAAGGGGATAGCATATGCTTGTAATATAAGTCCGCCCTTCGGGCGAATCCATCCTAGTGCATTTAACGAGTCTTAGGAAGGAGGAACTCGGAGAACGTCATTTCGACTGGATCCGATGTCATCAGGGTTTAACGAGTCTGACAAAGGGAGAACTCGGCGTATTTTCATGTTTAGAGAGTTTGAAAAGGCAGCAGAAAAGTAAACTCCACAGGTCCCTTTTCGTAAATAGTTCCTTAGATCCGAAAAGGTAGAAAACAATATCCGAGAAAACCTCCTAGTCGCGATAGGCTAGGGTATTCCTTTTTCGTAATCAATCCATCCCAGCCCGAAAAAGGGGTAAACGTATACTGGGTAGATGTCGATTCGTGTCCAATTTAACAAGATCGAAACGACAAGGGCCTCGGCAATCTTTTCATGTTTAGAGAGTCAAAAAAGAGCTGAAAGATGACTCCAAAGTGACTTTTTCGTGTATTTACCGAGTCCGAAAAAGTATAAAATACAACTCGTTTTCACCGTTAAAGTCGCGGAAAAACCTGCTGCTGCACATACCAAGCAAGTGTAAAACCCATTTCCGACATAACATATTAAAATATTTGAGAAAAATAACTTTTAAAACCTATCCTGTGTCGAAAAAGTTATAAATATGCCAAAATGGTAAAAAACAAAATTACATTTACTATTTACCTTGGTGAAAAGCAGCAGTGGTCCATTTGGTGTGCAAAACTTCTGACGGTGATTGCGATAGATCCGGTTTACCATTCAGATTCTCGTCTGTTGCAGGTAAGAGGCGCTTCCCTGTACTTCATTTCAATCTGCTTTTTAATAGTTTTCCCTCATGTATAAGAGTTCTGTGGCAACTCTTTAAATTTTTAGGGCTGCGCTCATTGGCGTGGGTATCAGGCATGGACCCGTGCCAATGGGCTTTTATATGTAAAGGCCTCGTGCCACCTGGCGCGACTGTTCACAAAACAGCTGTGCCAGCGGCCGAACCCAAATTTCCGCCTAAAAATTCGAGATTTTAACCAATTTGAATGAATTTTGAAGCCTAACAGAGATCTAATTAAGGGTTTGTGACCATGTGGATGCAGGAAATCAAGCAAAATGGTGATTGAGTGGAAAGAAAGAGAGCATGGAGAAGAGGATGAACAGGCCATAGAAAATGAGGCTTGCATGAATGCCCTCAGAAACTGTGGGCTAAAGAATTTCTTCCTAACACCCTGTTTACGAGCTCAGCCTGAGCTCCTCCAGTATCTGATCAATATTTGGGATGAACAGGAACAAGTGTTCAAGTTACGAGACCAGGTGTTGGAACTGGAGGTCTCTGATGTGTACTTTATAACCGGACTGTCTCGCAGAGGTCCGGTGCCCATCTTGACTGGGAGCAGACTATCCGGCGAGAAGATGGAAGAAGTGATGGCACGAGTGTGCCCAAGGGCACAAATGGGATCAGGGAGTAAAAAGGTGGATATTCACACCATCCCCGATCTGGCATTGAGGGTATTCCTACATACCATCACGCGGGCTGCAGGATCGCAGGCACCGCATGAGGCCACAAAGGCCCAACTCCTGCTGGCCTCAAAATGCATGAGTCCCCTATTGTTTGACTGGGCTACAGCAGTAACAATAAACATGAAGAGACAACTCACGAAATGCAAGCAAGCCAAACTGAAACAGTTCAGCTATGGTTCCATCCTGGTATTGTTCATTCTGGAACAATTACCAATCTTCTAGGGCCAAGGGGCCATCGTAGCTGAGCCGATTCCACGAGAGCCAAGAATGGCTCGCTGGGCAGCACTAATGCCCAGAGCTGGAGGAGGCCAACAGATGTTGTGGACGCCGGATTTTTTTGGGTGGTTGCGGCGCCAGTTGATTGTAGTGGAGGACTGGCCATATGCAGGAACCGATTTCACTGGAGACCTAGATCTCCCACTGCCAGAAGGAGATGACTGGGACGAGGAGTTGGGTATGACCTCATCTCTTTTTATTTTTATGTTTTATGATTTTTTTTGTTAATACACATTCGTCCTAACACATTTTATGTGTATGCAGATGTGGGCCCCGAGAGACCAGCCGGTATGTCTCCAATCGCGCGGAGGACTCTTCTCGCCCCTGATCCTTAGGCAGAGGGCACAGGAGGGGAGGAGTTGATCCAGAATCTCGAGGGTATCACCGGAGGGATCCTGGACTATGCTCGGCTGGCGGATGTACCGATGGCGTACCAGCGACATACGGTGGGAGTACCTAGTTGAATCCATCGACTTCTGAGACGCTTAGTGCGTGCAGTTACATTTTATCATGAGCACCATGTGGATTAGACTCTTAGGGATTTTACCACACATATTTTGCGAGAGACATATCGTCTCCGGATGTATTTAAGACGATTATGTATATTTTTCGACCTTCGACACACACACACACACATATATATATATACATATGACTATTTTGGATGGATCTTTTACATGTGATGATGTTTTCTATATGTCATGCAAATGTCTAACACAAATGTAATCTAATGTATGAGTTACATAACAAATGACCCAATGCGAAATGTATTCACACAATGTATCTACTCACACATTTCATTTTTACGCAAGCTTAAAAGCACACATGAACACACCCATATGCAAACTATGCTTGAAATGAGGAAGACGGGCATGCCCCCCAGCATGGTGTCTCAATTCGAGGTGCATGCCCCCCAAGCTTCAGTCCATTGAAAATGGAGTGAAGGTTCAAAACAAAAAGGTGAATTGAACATGCTCGTGTTTCATTATTTTAACGAGGTTGACACACTTAAAAGAACTATCCTCAAACAGCTTGCTTCATTATTTTTAGGAGTTCGACACAAGTGAAGGAACTATGCTCCGAGAACCTGGTTTCATTTTTTAAAGAGCTTGACACAGGGAGGAAACCGTGCTCTAACCGACTTACATCAAAATGAACAAGAAGGCGGTGCTTCCAAGGGTTCCACTCCCGATGGAAGGGAAACATCCTGGAATTCAGGACCTAATGCCCCTAGTACACTGTGCATGACGGCGTTGTCACTGAGTGTGGGTACAGGGTAGGTAGACACATAGTTGACCTGCGGTGGAGCAGATACAACGGGTGAATAAAAACCAGGAGGGGGTGATGGCGGACCAGTTGCCACATTAGGACCAAAGAACGAAAGCTGATCAATGGTCACGATCCGTCCTTCGTGCGGAAAACAGGCCACATGAAAAAGGGAGGAGACGAGCGCTCCCCAGTGGAGTCGCCAAATTGTTGAGGAGGTAAATCCCCTCTGCGGACATAGGCGATCCCTACTAGCCCAGAATGGGTCTAGCAACAATCATCAAATGCTACAGCGCAAGTTCCTAATTGCGAATAAACAGATCAACGATGGAGGCCTACCTGGAATCCAGTGCTACGATTCGTAGAAGAGACAGCGTTCCCGTTCCTTAGCCTCGGCAGATCACGATCCCCACAATCTCCATGGATGGACACCTGCACATGCAAGAAACAACATGAATACAAGCATAAAATCCAGAATACAGAACTATATATTAGTCAGAAAGGATATAACTCATCATTATCATAAGTGAAAAACAGAGTGGAACCATAACCAGTAGTCATTCATTAATAAGCAATCAAAAGAGAGTAAAACCAATGTTCTGACGCTGAGGTCTCCTTCGGAAGGGTCTCCAATCATGCATGTCTCGCAAAGCCTGCCAGGGATGGGACAAGCCTCTCTTAGAGTCTCTCGACGATAGTCTCCTTGCTTGAGTCGGCCTTAAGGGAAGAATGAGGGCTCTTGCAGCATGAAGGCTCTTGGGAATTTGGAGATTCAAAGCTTGGGCACTTCAAGACTAGCTTGCAATGGCAATGGGCAAGCTTTTATAGAAGGAGGAAGGGGAGTTGGGATCCCTATAATTGTGGGATTGGCCCTATCATCAAGGAAGCTTCCATGAGAGGTGGCAAACCACTTCCTCTCTATGGAAATCCGTAGCCAAACTTCCCAACTCAAGATAGGTACTTGTTTCTGAGTCGGTTGAAACGAAACTTCCGCCATTCTTATTTAAAAAACACTCCTTAAATTGGCTGGCGCGACTTCGACTCTGGGACAGAGCGCCAGTTGGCGTGGCCTCTTTGTAGTATTTTCCTCATTGGCGCGAGTGATGAACTGGCTACCCGCGCCAATGCAAAAAGGGATGTTTTTATGGTTTTTTGCAAGGAGATGTCTTTAGGGAAATTGAAGCTCATGTTTAGAGGAATGCAATGATAATGGTTTCATGGCATGACATTGCTCACAGGTCACATAATGGGCCCTCCAATGTGCGGGACGGGGAATGGTAGGGACGGTGACAAATTATTGTGTAACAACTACTCTTCCAACTCTGTCACAACTTTTCCACTTCAGTTCTAAGTAAGTCCTCCATGCATGAGTCACAAACCACCCTAGGAATTGTGTAATTCCTTTAGCCCACTGATTTTCCAAATCTGTTCACTGAAATAAAGTGCTCCAAGAGAATAAGTTGATATTTATTGTCAAAATATTATTAAGGGCTAATAATAATCGGCATGCATCTATTTTTAGATTGAAGATCTATAAATAGACTTTGCCCAATATTATAAAATAGAATCTCATGTATTTTTTCACATTTAACCAACCATCTACAAATAGCATCCTGCAACATATAGAATATGCTCACCATGTCTAAAAATAGACATACACCTAAAAATATCATGCGGGCCCCACTTAGTGAAGGTGCTTAATTTTCACTAAGCTCATCATCTTGTTAAATCTCAACAATAAAAAATGGTCTACTTAAATTTTAAGAGCTCCCATCTGAGGAACAATTGCAACACATTGAAAATCCTTTTCCTACTTGCTCACTATTTTCTAATTGCTCTCCAGTGGCCTGAGCTTTATATTTTGAGGTATGTCTACTAGGATGAACTGTGGGAGCTTCATTTTTAGCTCCATATTTTGTTCCTAATATTTGGTATACTTGCATTGTTAGTAGATGTAGCTAAGTAATGAAGGTGTGACACTTCTCTATTATCTGGTATAATTGCAACTGAGTAGTGAAAGTGTGACACAACTCTGGTAGTTGGTATACTTGCAACTGATTAGTGAAGGTATGATACAGTTTTTACAACTCGTAAAATTGCATCGTTAGCAGATGTCGAGGTGTAATGAAGGTGTTATACAACTTTGGAAACCAATATACTCGCATTGTCAACATATGTAGATAAATAATAAAGTTGTGACACAATCATGGAAGGTGGTAAACTTGCATTGTCAATAGATGCATATGAGTAATGAAGTCATGATGCAGCTAATAGTTTTCTATACTTTCATTTTGCACATTTGCAGTGAGTGATGAAGGTGACACAACCCTGGTAGTTTGGAATAGTTGCATTGGTAACACATGTAGTTGAGTAATGTACGTGTAGTGCAATTGCAACAACTGGTATACATGATACAGTTCTAGAAATTGGTATACTTACATACTTAACATCTCCCAAATGAGGAGTAAACCTAAGCATTGGCTAGGTGGAATTTCAAAGGACTGGAATTTCAACTAAGAGGCATGCTCTTGACTGTTCTTATTAAAAAACAATATTGATTTTCACTCTCTCATTTTTTAATGTGAATTTCTAACTCAAATGGATGCATCTAAGTTAATTTTACCTGTGGTGTAATAGAGTAATGAAAATGTTGATATAGTTATAAAAAATGGTCTACTTACATTTTAAGACCTCCCATCTCAAGAATAATTGCAACGCATTGAAAATCCTTCTTCCTACTTGCAACTAATTAGTGAAGGTATGATACAGCTTTGAAAACTGGTAAAATTGCATCATTAGCAAATTTCGAGGTGTAATGAAGGAGTTATAAAACTTTGGAAGCCAATATACTGGCATTGTCAACATATGTAGATAGATAATGAAAGTGTGTCACAATCATGGAAGATGGTAAACTTGCATTGTCAATAGATGCACATGAGTAATGAAGTTATGACTCAACCCTGGAAGTTTTCTATACTCACATTTCCCAAATATGCGTGAGTGATGAAGGTGACACAACTCTGGTAGTTTGGAGTACTTGCATTGTTAACACATGTGGCTGAGTAATGTAGGTGTGGTGCAATTACAACAACTGGTATACATGATATAGTTCTAGAAATTGGTATACTTACATACTTAACATCTCCCAAATGAGGGGTAAACCTAAGCATTGGCTAGGTGGAATTTCAAAGGAGCATTATATGTTGCTTTCTATATATTGGGAGGTACTCCAAGCCCTAGGTTTAAGGGTTTGGAGGGAAAAGCACCACAAGGGAAGCTTGTGGGATTGGAACCCAACTGAGGGTTTTTCCACCCATTGAGATTGGGGCCAAAATTGTGATGAATACATGACATGAGATGGATGAGGATGATAGTGATCGATGATACGATTCCAATGCATGGAGAATCGCTCAAATCTGAGTTGTCATTAGAGAGAAATGAATTTTTGAAGTTGAAAAGGTAATTATTGGTTACCAAGTCATGTAGGCTTGGTGTAAAAAGTTGCCAATAGATGTGTCTCTTAAAATGAATTCATGAAGAATTAAAGGCTATAAATACAAAATAACTTGGAGTCATTTTAGCATCCATTTGTGAGTGAAATACACCAAGGGTACCTCTAAAATTTTCGGCAGAGAAAGGCAGCAGCATAAGAGTGGCAAGACAACCGAGGAGAAGCCTAGAAAACCAGCGAATAATTTTAGGGCTTGCTATAGGTGACATCGTGAGAATTTTTGGGCTGGTTGGGAATATTTTGTTGCTATTTTGGATGTGCTTGCAAGGGCAGAAGAGGCCCTAGGTAAGAGAAGGATTTTTTTGTTTTTTTGGTTTGTTTAGTGGATGTTTTAAGGAGGGTCACAGTCTCACCTTGTTGTTGGGCTAGGCCACATGCCATAGCCAGCAAGTGGGCTACCTTGTTGCTTCATTTTAGGGCACAAAAAGGCAATCAAGTGCATCGTGGGTGTGGAGGAGGGTCACCTTGGAGGACTGTAGTTCCTTGGAGGGTTGGTTGCTGAGTTGTGTTGAGAAATAGGGATGTAGATGATTCCCTAACCAGAGATAACTAGTGCAGTAGTGCAATGTTGTGATAGAAGAAGACTTGGTGGTGTATTGGGTCATGTGTTGACCAATGATGGATCACATTTGTTGAGCAGCCTGTGGAAGCTGTGTATTGAAGTTGAAGTGGGTGTCGGGAAGACTTCAATTAGGATCAAATTCCGCAGTGACGAGATTGGGATGCATATGATTGTTGGAGGGCATAATTTTGGCTATCCAAAGTAACCCTAAATAAGTTATCTTGAAGGATGAAGAGAAGTTGAAGGTTGGGTGGAGAAAGGTTCCGAAGTGCACTATACAAAAGGACATGCATCAGTGTTAGTGGGAAGCCCTCCTGGAATTTCGATGTGTAGTGGCCTTGATGGACTAAGGCACTAATAGTGAGCAGAACGGATGTGAAGGACTGGCAAGACAAGATACGATAGAGAAAAGTTGCAGCCAAGTTTTTGATTGTATCTTGTATACCATAGACTGTTGTATTACATCAAATTTGGATTAATATAATGAAGATTGGGGATTGTACATTATTGTACAATTTTGTTTAAAACTATGTATATTGTGCATGTGTGATTTACTGCTTTATATTTTCCGTTGTGCAAAGTAATTTATGGTTGAGTTTTTTTGTTTGGTAGTGTCAGTGATTTAATACTCTAACCTAGACCCAAGGTCACAGAAATTCAACATGGTATCAGAGCTTGTCTAAGCTACTTTGTAAGTCAGTAAATTAGAGGTTGTGTAGCGAAGTACAACATGAGAGGGAGTTGGTCACATTATGAGTGAAGGAGTCACTACAATGTCGAAGTTGAAAATAGGTCTTCGGTATGAGGACAAGTTGGAAGGGTTTTCCAACCACATTCCTTGGAAGGAAATAATTGAGTTGGTCTTGAAAGTCAAGAGGATCTGGGATTTTTCCAAGATAGAGATCAAGTAGTCAACTAAACCTAAGGAGATGGATATATGGGAAGATTTGGATATGAAAGCAAGGTTGATCATCCTTGATGGTGTAAAGGATTCCTTGATACCTCATTTGTATAGGAATAACAATGCACATGAGATGTGGATGGCTCTTCAGAATTTGTTCTAGAATAACAACGAGAACCAAGTAATGGTAGTGGAGGATAAGTTGAAGTACACCAGAATGATAAAGGGTGAAGGAGCACTTCGTATCTGACGAGGTTGTCTCAGGTTCGAGATGAGCTTGCTGTCATTGGTGTCAAAGTTTCAGATGCATAGATGGTAAGGATTTCCTTGAAAGAGTTCACCAAGGAATGGAAGACCTTCATCAAAATAATCATTGTCAGGGAGAAGTTGCCAGACTGGAATAGACTATGGGATGACTTCATTCAGGAAGAGTTGTGAGACGAGGGTCTTCATCCATCCAAGAAGGCATATGAGGACGTGGCACTTGCAACAAGAATGAAGGGTAATCTAAAGAAGGACATGAGTAAAATTAAGTGTTTTGACTGTGGAAAGATGGGTCATTTTTCATCAATATTTCCAAAGAAAGGAGATGACAAGAAGGGGAAGAAGAAAGGAAAGCATATCGTTGCTTCAACAGAGATGGATGATCTCACTAGGAGATTGGAAGAGGAGGAGTTTACTATGATTTCTCATTTCTCGCAGGGTACTATTCGAGAGGATGGATGGTATGTGGACAGTGGAACGATGATGCACATGATAGGGTCATAGGAGGTTTTTAAGACTCTAGCTAAATGGGACTCCAAGTTGGACATGGTGTTGGGCGATAAGAGTCAGTTGGAGATATGAGGATCGGGGGTGGTGCCATTCAAGATGGAGACTAGACATATGATGCGGGTCGAAGATGTATTTTTTGTATTAGGACTCAGATATAATGTGATCTCCGTATCGATAATGGAGAGGAAGGGGTTTGAGGTCTTTTTCCAATATGGGAAGGAAAGACTCAGGCCCAGAGGCTCAAAGTCTGATGGGATTATGCTTGGACTCAGGGAGCATGGTCTCTACAAGTTGACGGGAAAGCCCGAGGATCATGGGAAGAAGCAAGGGTAGGTACAGGTTCTAGAGAAGCAGGAGTAGGTGCAAGCTTTAGAGGAGAAGGTACAGGTTCCCAAGAAGAAGGTACACTTTTCAGAGAAGGTCCAGGTTCCAGAGGCTCATAGGGAGTTGAGTTATATAGGGAGCTTGCAGATTCAGAGGTAGAGTCTGCAGCCCAAGAAGAGTGCATGGTCAGTGGGAATCAAGGGTGGTTCCAGATTTAGAAATAAAGAATCATGGCAAGATTGGAAAGCAATATAGGAGAAGAAAATAAGAAGGAGGCTTCCACAGACAATGACACTTATAAGCAAGGATTAGTTCATTGTACATGGATTGTTGTGATTTTGAGTGTTAAGAGTTGGGCTAGTGTTACTAATAATGAAGATGAAGTACATCCTAGTCGTGAAGGTACCTCCTTCGCTAAGAGGTAGTGTTGATTTGTATAGCTTGGGAGGTACTCCAAGCCCTAGGGTTCAGGGTTTGGAGGGAAAAGCACCACAAGGGAAGCTTATGGGCTTGGAACCCAAGTGAGGGGTTTTTAACCCATCGATATTTGGGCCAAAAACTTTATAAATACACGACATGTGATGGATTACGATGATAGTTCCTGGTGATACTATTCCAACACATCGAGAATCGTTTGAATCTGAGTTGTTGTTAGAGAGAAATGAATTTTTGAAGTTGAGAGGGTAATTATTGGTTATCAAGTCATGTAGGCTTGGTGTAAAAATGTGTTAATAGATGTGTCTCTTCAAATGAATTCATGGGGATTAAAGGTTATAAATAGAAGATGAGTTGGAGTCATTTTAGCATCCATTTTTGAGTGAAGTACACCAAGGGTGCCTCTAAAATTTTCAGTGGAGAAAGGCCACAACATAGGAGTGACAAGACAACCGAGGAGAAGCCTGGAAATTAGCGAAGAAGTTCAGGCCTTGTTGTAGGTGACATTATGAGAATTTATGGGCGGGTTGGGCATATTTTAATGTTGTTTTGGATGCGTTGCAAGGGAGGAAGAGGTCGCAGGTAAGAGCAGGATTGTCTTGTTTTTTTTGGGTTGTGTGGTGGAGGTTTTAAGGAGGGACACAGTCTCACCTTGTTACTGGGCTAGGCCGTAGGCCATAGCCAACAGCTAGGTTGCCTTACTACTACATTTTAGGGTGAAACAAGGCAATTAATTGCAACATGCGTGTGGAGGAGGGTCACCTCAGAGGACCACAGTCCTTGGAGGGTTGGTCTGAGTTGTGTGGAGAAATAGGGTTGTAGATGAAGCCTTAACCAGAGATCAACACTGCGCAGGGAAAATTTTAAGGATGGAAAATAATTTTGAAGTTTAAAAAATTGGCGAATCTTACTAGTCCCTAATATGAAAAATAAAAACTATTTATTTATGTATTTGTAAAATTCTTCAAATTTATAATGATATTATATATATTGTCTATATAATGTTGGCGATTTTTAAGGTAAAATAATTTTATATTGTAAAATTTGGGCGAATCACTTTTATAAAAAAATGGAAATTGGCAAATTTGTTTTTGGAAAAACCATGGAAAATTAGCCCATCTACAAATATTAGCCCCTAAATTTTTCCATGTGCACCAGTGAAATGTAGTGACAACAACAGACTTGGAGGTGTATTGGGTCAAGTGTTGACCAGTGATGGATAACATTTGCTGAGCATCCTATGGAAGCCGTGTATAAGAGTTGATGTGGGTGTTAGGAAGACTTTAATTAGGAGTAGATTCTACAGTGATGATATTGGGGGCCATAGGACTATTGGAGGGCAGTGTGTTGGTTATCCAAAGTAGCCCTAGACAAGCTATCTTGAAGGACAAAGAGAAACTGAAGGTTCGGTGAAGGAAGGTACCGAAGTGCAACACTTTGATGGATGAAAGTGGTTTCTAGCCTGGAAAATTGGAGCTCGGTTATTGGCCAACCTAGAGAGTAGATTGGATCCGCCCAAGTACTCTCTACAAAAGGACATGAAATAGTGTTAGGGGGCAACCCTCCTTGAGTCTCGATGTGTAGTGGCCTTGATGGACTAAGGAACTACAAGTGAGAAGTACTGAGAGGAAAAGATACGACAGAGAAGAGCTACAACCAAGTTTTTCATTGTATCTTGTATACCATAGACTATTGTATTACACCATATTTGGATTAATCTAACGAAGATTGGGGATTGTAAATTATTGTACAATTTTGTTTAGAACTGTGTATATTGTGCATGTGTGATTTACTGCTTTATATTTTCCACTGTGCAAAGTATTTTATGGTTGAGATTCTTGGTTTGGTAGCATCATTGATTTAAGACTCTAATCTAGAACTAAGGACATAGAAATTCAACAATATATTTACTATGAAAAAGAAAATCATACATACAAATTAACTGCCTCTAAATGGCATGATTAGAAACTGAATTGGGGGTAAAAATTTCCCAAAAATTCAAACTGATCAGAATCACTCCAAACTAGTGTTAGAAAATTATATATTATAGAGCAATGCAACACATAAAATATGCGGAAAACAAAAATACACAAAACACATAAATCCAGAGAGACATAGATATAAGTGGTTCACCCAGTTTGGGCTACGTCTACTGCGAACAACCAATCCTTCCTTTTTATTATCCAGAAAAATGAAGAGACACAACCTACAATAGATCCGCTGTAATATCCTCTGTTCTCTCTCATAGTCTCCCTATCTGTTTCTTGCTCGAAGAATACACACACAATACATAGCTGCAATACAATACCCTTGTGACAAAATGAGGGGTTGGCTTCTAGGGAAAAAAAAAACTAAATTAAACATAACTTCTAGCGTCAAATCATCCACCTAATGAACAACCCAGATTGACTAGAAGGTTGTCTCCCCCTGGACCCCCCAGGAAACGTTTAATTACAGGTGACGAGAACAGGGGTCCAACGCTGTGATACAAAATAAAGAAGATAATTAGGCTCCACACCCAACAATCTCCCACTTGGAGACTAATTGTAGCAACTCCACCGCTACTTCATTTGCTGGACAATGACTCCACTTTGGACTTGGTTGTTTCTCATATTCATCATCATACTTGAAGACCAATTGAAACTGAGCATAATCTCAGTTTCTCCCTGGTTACAACTTTTGTTAGCATCTGCAGGACTCTGGCTAGTGTGTATCTTTTCCAGCTTCAACTGTCCATCTTCCAACACTGACCATATGAAATGGTACTTGAGATGTATGTGTTTAGTCCTGGAAATAAATGATCAATTATTTGAAAGATGAATGAAACTTTGGATATCATTGTATAATGTGCCCATATCATGCTTCTTACCCAATTCATCCATAAACCTTTGTAACCAAATCATTTCTTTACTAGCCTCTATAGCAACGACATACTCTGCTTCTGTTGTTGAAAGTGCAACAACACTTTGGATTTTTGAAACCCAACTGACAGTTGTTCCACCTAAAGTAAATACATACCCCGTAGTTCTCCTCATGTTATCTCTGTCACCTGCCATATCTGCATCAACATATCCCTGTAAAGAATGTTTGAATCACCAAAGCATAATGCTTGATTTGTGGTACCTCTCAAATATCTGAGAATCCATTTCACTGCCATCCAAATTTATTTTCCTGGATTGTTCATGTACCTTCTTACAACTCCCACTGCATGTGCAATATCAGGCCTTGTGCAAACCATTGCATACATTAAGCTTCCAACTGTTGATGCATATGGAAATTTAGACATATAATCCATTTCTTCTTGGGTCTTCAGGCACATGTCCTTACTAAGTTTGAAATGGCTAGAAAAATGTGTACTAACTGGTTTTGCATTCTTCATATTAAATCTTTTCAACGCCCTCTGTATGTACTCATTCTGGCACAATGTTAATTTGTGATTTTTCCTGTATCTAGGTATTCTCATACCAAGGATTTTTTTTGTAGCTCCCAAATCCTTCATTGCAAATGAATTTGCAAATTTTCTTTTCAACACATTTATTTCCTGCATGTTAGACCCCGCAACAAGCATGTCATCTACATACAATAACAATATAACATAGCTGCCATCATTTTTCCTTTTCAGATAAACACAATGATCAAAGTGACATCTAGTATAACCTTGTTCAGATATAAACCTGTCAACTTTTAGATACCATTGCCTTGGAGCCGTTTTTATGCCATACAAGCTCTTCTTTAACTTGCACACTAATTTTTCTTTCCCTTTGACCTCATATCCTTCTGGTTGTTGCATATATATCTCTTCCTCCAAATCTCCATGGATAAATGTTGTCTTTACATCTAACTGTTCAAGATGAAAACCTTCAGTTGCTACAAGACTTAAAATAGTTATGATTGAATTCATCTTAACAACAGGAGAAAATATTTCATCAAAATCAATACCTTTCTTCTATGCAAACCCCTTCACCACAAGTCTAGCTTTGTACCTCTATTTTCCTCCATCTTCTTCCTTCAGCCTGTAAACGCATTTATTCTGCAATGTGGTTTTACCTGCAGGAAAACTGACTAAGTCCCAAGTCTGGTTGTGTATTATGGATTCCATCTCTTCTTTCATGGCTAGCTCCCACTTCTTCCTGGTTTCAACCTGCATTTCTTCTTCATAACATTCGGGTTCACCAGAATCAGTCAAAAATAAATAATATAATGAAGGAGAGTATCGTTAAGGGGGTCTACTTATCCTGGTAGATCTTATGACACCACTTTCAGGTGTTTGAGGTTCCTGTTACTGTTGTGGTGGTTGCTAATTATTATTATTTTCAGGCACCTTTACTTTTTCTGCGATCTCATCAAGAATTGTGTATTCTTTGTTTTCTTTTTCCTGTCTCTTTCCTGCAACTGATTCTTATACGAGACATTTTCATTGAATGTTACATCTCTACTCCTAATGATTTTTTTATTTTCATAATCATATAAGTGATAGCCAAAAGCATTAAAACCATATCCAATAAAGGTACATTTCTTTTATTTTGCCTCAAGCTTTGTTCTATTTTCTTTATTAATATGGAAAAAGGCCTCGGAACCAAAAGGCTTTAAAAAAGAGTAGTTTACCTTTTTACCTGTCCATGCTTCCTCTAGAATACCACCATCCAAGGAACTTGAAGGCCCTCTGTTTATTAGATAAACAAAAGTATCCATAGCATCTGCCCAAAATTGTAAAGGAAATCCTGCATGCAATCTCATGCACCTTGCATGCTTTATGATTGTTATGTTCATCCTTTCTGACACACCATTTTCTTGTGGTGTTCTTGGAACTGTCTTCTCTCTTCGAATTCCATGCTTTGAACAGTACCTATCAAACTCTTTGCTGCAATATTCACCTCCATTGTATGATCTGAGACACTTCAACTTCTTTCCTGTCTCAATCTCAACTAAAGTTTTCCATTTCTTGAAAGTATCAAATACATCATATTTATTTTGAATACAATAAATCAAAGTTTTTCTAGTTGCATCATCAATAAAAGTAACATAATAACAAGAGCCACCGATAGATGATACCTGAGCAGGTTCCCATACATATTTATGCACAAGCTCTAATTTTTCGCTCTTCTTTTCTTTCCCAACTCTGATAAATCTGACTCTCTTCTATTTTCCATAAATGAAATTCTCACAGAAATCCAAATTAATATTCTTCAAACCTGGAAAAAAATTTCTTGAGTGAAGAATCTTCATCCCCTTGTCACTCATGTTTCCGATCCTATGATACCATAATGCTGCATCTTCTCCTTTGGAACTTAAAGCATTAACAGGGTTATAAATACCATTACATAAATACATTGTACCAACCTTTTCGCCTTTTGGTATTACCAGGGCTCCTTTGGTGACCTTCCAAGTTTTATCTGTGAAATTTGTCACACAACCTTCACCACCTAACTGCCCTATTGAAATCATATTTTTCTTCAGATCTAGAACATGCCTTACCTCCTTTAATAGCCATTGGTTACCATTATGTTTTTTTACAATAACTTTACCCATTCCAAAAATTTTACAGGGTTTATCATCACCCAAACGAACTTGTCCAAAATCTCCTTGAACATAGTTATGAAAATATTTCTTATCAGGTGTGGCATGGAATAAGACCCCTGAATCTACCACCCAGGAATCAATAACATTTTCTAAAGAAAGAAATAAAGCATCTTGTAACACATCACCTATCACATTTTCTTCATGATTGTTTTGTTGTTGTGTCTCCTTCTTTTCTCTTCTGAGAACTACAGTCTTTTTTCAAGTGTCCTTTCTTTCCACATTTCTAGCACACTATCCCTGATCTGGACTTGGATCTGCCTTTTCTTGATTTACTGCTATATCCTGAGTTCTTTCCTCTTTCCATTTTTCTTCCCCTAGACTCTGCACTCAAAGTATTACCCGATGTCTCACCGGTGATTTTCTGTCGCATTTCCTCGCTAAGGATAGCACCGACAACATCATCAAACTTTAAAATACTAGATCCAGAGAAAGATTTTCTAATGGCCATAACTAAACCATTCCAACTTTCTGGAAATGAGAACAAAAATAAAAAATCCCTAACTTCATCATCAAATTTTACCCCTACAAAACTTAACTGACTTGTAACTGTATTAAAATCATTTAAATGGTTTGCAACAGATCCACCTTCTGACATCTTCATATTAAATCAATGTTTCATAAGAAATACCTTGTTTGAGGCTAAGGTTTTTTCATATAGTTTCTCCAATGCCTTAATCAAACCATCTGTTGTTGTTTCCTTCAAAATATTGAAGGCTACCGATGCCATGAGGCACAACCATACTATTACAAGTGCCTTTCTATCAAGAATATCCCATTCTGCGTCTATCATAGTCATCGGCTTCTTTGTTTTTTCTCTCAATGGTAGGTAAATATCTTTCTAATATAGATAATCTTCCATCTGCATCTTCCACAGCTGGAAGTTTTGGCCATTAAATTTCTCAACCCTAAATTTATCATCTTCCACCATTGCTCCCACTCGAACCAGGAACCCTTCTTTCCTACGAGTTTATCAGCCAAACAGACCTTCGGCTCTAATATCTGTTGTTAGAAAATTATATATTATAGAGAAATGAAACACATAAAATATGTGGAAAACACAAACACACAAAACACATAAAACTAGAGAGACACAGATATACGTGGTTCACCCAGTTTGGGCTATGTCCACCCCAAACAGCCAGTCCTTCCTTTTTATTATCCAGCAAAATGAAAAGACACAACCTACAATAGATCCTCTGTAATATCCTTTTTTCTCTCTCACATTATCCCTATCTATTTCTCACTCTGATAATACACACACAATACACCGCCGCAATATAATACCCTCATACAAAACTAGGGGTTGCCTTCTAGGGCAAAAAGCTGTAAATTAAACATAACTTCTACCATCAGATCATTGGCCTAATTAATGGCCCAGATTGACTAGAAATTACAATAATTTTACAAGGATATTTTACATATGTTTTTAGTTTCAAGGGCGATGCCCCCGAAACCCCTCGCCAGAGGGGGCAGATGTGTTTAATTACAGGCGGCGTTTCCCCCCAGTTAAGAACAGGGGTCCAATGTTGTGATAAAAAATAAAGAATATAATCAGGCTCCACACCCAACAACTAGAATTACTAGATAGGTCTCATTGCCAGGAATATGACACACTTCATTTCATCGAAAGTTGACTCCGTATGTGAAAGTTAGAGCCTATTGTCCACTTGACCAAATAGGAAAATTTAAAAAAAAGGTCAAAGAGGATCAAAGGGGTCAAATTTATGGTTTTCCACCAGCCAATAGCATGCTAACAAGTGTCAATTTATGAGTGGCCCAAATTTCTAGACACATGGCAATTTCAGGTTGGTTTTTAAAGAACCAATGGGATGAGGACATGTGGCTAGCCCGGAGGCTGGCACGTGCCCCTGCCAAAGGCCAAATTTTTTTACTATGTGATCGAAATTTCATATTATAAGGTGTGGAAAAATTTGTATATGGAGGTTGGGAGGAGGTCGAGCTCGACCCTGCGACCTCCCCCACACAATGCACCAACAATACCATTAGACCACAACTTTGTATCTTAATATTGTATGCAACCAAATTATATTTGAATTTTCAAATGGTTTTCAGTGGGGTTTAAAAGGGCCAGCCCTTACCACAAAACCTCGCACTCTGACCGATGGTGCAGGCCTATATTAATGGCAGAATTAAATTGTAATGCAAGTTATTAACCCTTAATCACATTTTTTAAATGTGCACAAACATGTTTTAATGAGCGTTATTCACATTTGTTAAATGTGGATTTGTAAACACGCTTAATGCACTAAAATACAGTTAAACAACACTTTCCATTAATTAATATGTAGATTAAAACTAAGTTAATATTAGCACTAATTGGAGGAATCCACTAATTTTGGCGCTACCCCCAGTTTGGTCGGGCTCAACTGGAGTTTCTTCAAATTTGGAGGAGTTTTTCTAGGAAATACTGAAGAAGCCATAACTTTGGTATATTTCGACCAAATTAGGCTTAGAAAGAGTCAATCCTAGATGATTTGGATTCTATGAGCATGATGGTGTATGCCTTATAGTTATAGGAGCACTTTTGTAAGTGGTTTTCTTTCACTTTGAATATTAAAGAAGCCTGGGGCCACCAGGAGAGGAGGCCATGCCTAGATCACCTAAAGACCATTTGCAGAGCCAAAAGAGGCTACCTAGGGGTTTTTGGATCTTATGAATCTAATGGAGTAGGTGGAAAATACATTGGAGAACTTTAGGTTCATGTAATCATAGAATTGACCATTAATCCAAAGAGGGCCAAGCCATTGAAACAGGTCCATGGAGATGTAGCCCAGGAGGGGTGAACTTCGTTATCCGCTACTGTGTAATGTGTTTGCTATATATTATTTTTATGTAATTTACTTGTTGTACATTTTTTTTTAACAACTAATTTACTTAATGAATTTCTCATAAAAGGAGCACAAAACTTGACACGTAAACCCTCTCATAACTTGCTAATTTAAGATGATCCTTAAACACAATTATTTAATACTGATGAGAGAGCTATCACAGCAAAAGTAGTTTTCCCATATTCATATCATGGCATCTAAATTAATTTTACCTTGTGTACATCCAAGTAATGAAATTTTTGGTATAGTTATAACATTTGGTCTACTTACAATGTTAAGAGCTCCCATTTGAGGAGCAACTGAAACCATAGGGGAAGGGTTGGAAGGAAAAGTAGTGTGGTTATTGTGAAGAAATGAATAAGAACTACCAAATTATCAAATTTAACTGTATTTTGTGATGCAGTTGGGTCACAAAGATGTGACATAGGTGTACCAAGTGGTATACGTACATTTTTAACAGACCTTGACTAATTAATAACAGTAACCATTGGTTAGTTATAGGAACACAGGTGGTTTGGTTTTTATGAACAAGAAGGTCAGAAATTCCAGTTATGGAGAATGCCATACTACATGAATAGGATGATAAAAAAAAGGGAAGAGTAGTGGCATACGTTGAAATTCCATCAATATTTGAAGCACTTGAATAAAACTCGTATGTTTTTTAGGAAAAACCCTTCGTTCCATCTGCAAATTTTCCTCCAAGGTTCATTTTAGGCCTTCGTTTACACCATGTTTCTGTCTCTAGAGAAATTTGACCAATATTTGAAGCACTTGATTAAAACTCAGAATAGAATGGTCTTTCTATGTTAAATTATTGAGTGATTGTATCATTATCTTTTTCTTATGCCAAAATTTTCATGGGAATTTGAATGGATCAATTTATTTGGATTGGTTGGTTAATTGGTTTTTTCTCTTTCTTCTGTGGCCAGTGCAATAATCCTCTGTCAGATCTTAATTCCTCCAATTACTCTGAACTTCAGGGGCCATTACCCGATTGAAGCTATTATTTTTTCTTCTTCAAATATTTTTTTACAAACTCCTCTCTCATTTCCAAATTCATGTCCATTATTCTAAACTTGAATAATCCTTTCCTTAGTGTAGAAATTATTTTCCGTATAGACACTTCCATCTATCAGTTCCAACTTATATTAATTTAGTTGTTTAATTGAATAACCTTTAGTCTATTTACAATTTATTTACATTGGTATCACAAATGGCAATGTCCTCCCAATGTCCTTGAAGTTGTCAAGGAGGCAACCATATCACTATTAAACAAAATAAGAGACATAAAATAACTTCCACAACCATGAGTAATATTTGGCCATATCAAAATTAATTTTGATTCATGCTATTGATGGGAGTCCAAAATTTTTGAGGTAATAGTAGACTCTTAACCTTCAATTCTCATTTTTACATAATGAAATGGAGAAATTGAATGAGGTGCGGTCGATCAAGCATTGAATGAAAAAATTGAAGTTTTCCTTCCGAACATCCTTGTGTTCAATGTCATCAAATTTATCCTCCAACTGCAGTTAGTAATAGGTATACGCCTTTGGACCTCACATGTGAAAACAATGGCAAGGTGGACACTTTCATAGCTGGTGACGATGGTGGTGGAACCTATGGCTTGCCTCTACATTCTTTCGAGGAAAGGAGCGAGCCATACTATTTGGGAATGTTCTTGAGTGGGGCCTATGAGGAGGCACTGGGTGGGCTCCATAACTTGTTTGGCGTGCCCAACGACCATGACCATGATACTTGGTAACCCTACTCAGGGTTATTTGATAAAAATAAACCATTCATTTAACGTAAATTTCCAGGTGGACTTGGTATAGTTAGGTATGAAAATTCTTTCTTCATATTTAGAGTGTCATTTACAGCAGCAACAACCATCCTTTGAACTTCATTAAGGAACTAGAAAAAAAAAATAATTATTTGAGATGTAACATCATTTCTTAGTGCTAATTGTATAGGAAATTTTGTAGTTTTTGAATGGTGAGTTATTTTTATTTGGTTGTAACCTAGATTGAGAATTTTAGTGGGCATGCTCTTGACTGCTCTTATTAAAAGACAATCTTGATTTTCACTCTCTCATTTTTTAATGTGAATTTCTAACTAAAATGGACACATCTAAGTTAATTTTACCTGTGATGCAGTAGAGTAATGAAAATGTTGATATAGTTATAAAAAATGGTCTACTTACATTTTAAGACCTCCCATCTCAGGAGAAATTGCAACACATTGAAAATCCTTCTTCCTACTTGAAACTAATTAGTGAAGGTATGATACAGCTTTGACAACTAGTAAAATTGCATCGTTAGCAAATTTCGAGGTGTAATAAAGGAGTTATACAACTTTGGAAGCCAATATACTCACATTGTCAACATATGTAGATAAATAATGAAAGTGTGACACAATCATGGAAGATGGTAAACTTGCATTGTCAATAGATGCACATGAGTCATGAAGTTATGACGCAACCCTGGAAGTTTTCTATACTCACATTTCCCAAATATGCGTGAGTGATGAAGGTGACACAAATCTGGTAGTTTAGAGTACTTGCATTGATAACACATGTAGCTGAGTAATGTAGGTGTGATGTAGTTACAACAACTAGTATACATGATATAGTTCTAGAAATTGGTATACTTACATACTTAACATCTCCCAAATGAGGGGTAAACCTAAGCATTGGCTGGGTGGAATTTCAAAGGAGCAGTATATGTTGCTTTCTATATCTTGGGAGGTACTCCAACCCCTAGGGTTTAGGGTTTGGAGGGAAAAGCACCACAAGGGAAGCTTGTGGGATTGGAACCCAAGTGAGGGATTTTCCACCCATCGATATTTGGGCCAAAATCATGATGAATACATGACATGCGATGGATGAGGATGATAGTTATTGGTGATACAATTCCAACGCATTGAGAATCTCTAGAATATGAGTTTTCATTAGGGAGAAATGAATTTTTGAAGTTGACAAGGTAATTATTGTTTACCAAGTCATGTAGGCTTGGTGTAAAAAGTTTCCAATAGAAGTGTCTCTTCGAATGAATTCATGGAGGAGTAAAGGCTATAAATAGAAAGTAACTTGGAGTCATTTTAGCATCCACTTGTGAGTGCAATACACCAAGGGTACCTCTGAAATTTTTGGTGGAGAAATGCCACAGCATAGAAGTGACAAGATAGCCGATGAGAAGCCTGGAAAACCAGGGAAGAAGTTTAGGGCTTGCTGTAGGTGACAACGTGAGAATTTTTGGGCTAGTTCGACATATTCTGTTGCTATTTTTTATGCTTTTGCAAGGGCAGAAGAGGCCACAGGTAAGAGAAGGATTCTTTTTTTTTTTTGGGTTGTCTGGTGGATGTTTTAAGGAGGGTCGCAGTCTCACCTTGCTATTTGGCTAGGCCACAGTCCATAGCCAACAGTTGGGCTACCTTAGTGCTTCATTTTAGGGTGAAACAAGGAAATAAAATGCAGCATGGGTGTGGAGGAGGGCCACCTTGGAGGACCACAGTTCCTTGGAGGGTTGGTTGCTGAGTTGTGTTGAGAAATAGGGATGTAGATGATTCCCTGACCAGAGATCAATAGTCCAGCAGTGCAACATGATGATAGAAGCAGACTTGGAGGTGTGTTGGGTCAAGTGGTCACCAGTGATGGATCACATTTGTTGAGCAGCTTGTGGAAGTCGTGTATTGGAGTTGACGTGGGTGTTGGGAAGACTTCAATTAGGAGCATATTCTGTAGTGACGAGATTGGGATCCATATGATTTTGGAGGGAATCTTGTTGGCTACCCAAATTAGCCATAAACAAGCTATCTTGAAGGTTGAAGAGAAGCTGAAGGTTGGGTGAAGGAAGGTGTTGAAGTGCAACACTTTTATGGATGAAAGTGGTTTCTAGCCTAGCAGATTGGAGCTCAGGTATTGGCCAGCCTAGAGAGTAGTTTGGATCAGCCTAAGTACACTCTACAAAAGGATGTGTGGTAGTGTTAGGGGGCATCCCTCCTGGAATTTTGATGTGTAGTGGCCTTGATGGACTAAGGCACTACTAGTGAGCGGTATGGGTGCGAAGCACTGGCAGGACAAGATACGACAGAGAAACGTTGTAGCCAAGTTTTCCATTGTATCTTGTATACCATAGACTATTGTATTACAATATATTTTGTTTAATATAATGAATATTGCGAATTGTACATTATTGTACAATTTTGTTTAGAAGTGTGTATATTGTGCATCTGTGATTTACTGCTTTATATTTTCCACTATGCAAAGTAGTTTATGGTTGAGATTTTTTGTTTGGTAGTGCTAGTGATTTAAGACTCTAACCTAGACCCAAGGTTAAAGAAATTCAACATGGTATCGGAATGTGTCTGAGCTAATTTGGAAGTCAATAAATCATATTTTGCGTAGCAAAGTACAACGTGAGAGGGAGTTGGTCACATTGTGAGTGAAAGATTCACTACAATGTCGAAGTTGTAGGTAGGTCTCCGGTATGAGGATAGGTTGGAAGGGTTTTCCAACTACAATCCTTGGATGGAAAGGATCAATATGGTCTTGCAAATTCAGAAGATCTGGGATTTTTCCGAATAGATATAAGGTAGCCAACTGACCCTAAGGAGCTGGATATATATACTACAAGGAAAATACCCTCTAGCGAAGGTTATAAAGGAGGTTTTTAGTGTTATAAAATTCGTCAAAATTTTCAAAAAAATAATTGTGACAACATCCGTTTTTGGTAATGGAGGTTTTGACAGAGCTCCTAATGGAACTTCAACACAACTAAAAATAATTGGGTGGTCGGAATTTTTTACGGATTTTTTTCTTATTGGTGCACGCATCATGTGTGAACGCACCAGTGCATTTCAAATGGTTCGCATCGGTGCAATAAACATACCAAGCACCGAGAAGGAAAATAAACTTTTGAAGCCTCAGGGCATTTACATATGCAACATTTCAGTGTGTGTCAACAACAAATATGAACCAGACCGATAGAAGGTGCATGCACTAGTGTTATTCAGATTCAACATATCGGTGCATTGTTACCTATAACGCACTGGGTGGTTAGGCAATATCCAAGCACCGGTGTGTTTATATTACCTTTCTAGCTCGGTGAATTTTGTGAAAGGTACAATCCTGGGTGGTTTACAAAACACATAAACCCCAGGTCGTTATAGTTGTAAAGCACTAAAGTATTTAATGCAAACAACACCAGTGCATTACAAATATGAATGCACCAATAAATTGAGGCCAAATAACACCGGTGCATGCACCTTCTATCCTCCTAGTGTGTATTTGTTGTGTACACGCCCCGGGCTGTTAAGGTGTAAAAATGTACTGGCGCGTTAAATCCAAACCATACTGGTGCATGCAATGCCTATCCACCCAGATCGTAGTCGTAGATAAAGCACACCGGGCGTTCTAATTGGTATTCGTATTTGGTGCAGTGCTCATAGGTCGTAGAAGTGCACTGGTTCGTAGTATCATACACATACACCGGTGTTCATTTTCGTTTTTAGAAGCATTAACCTATGACAGTGCAATTATTGTGATTTTTTAAAATTCATTATTCATCAAAAGTCTAGACATATCGTATAACAGTATTCATATCAGTTAAATTTATATTAGTGCATTTGAATTTGATGTTTGGATGAATTTTTTATATCATCATATTTCACATCTCTTCATTATAATATTTAATCATCCATATATTTAATCAGTGGTGTAACATTTCATAGCGACAATGGAGAACATAATAGAATAAATTAAAATGTATTTTATTATATATCAATAAGAGACTCTTTTACATACAAAATGGGGCAGTTATTGGTAACCCTTTGTCTTTCAATTGGGACACTATGTCCATTACATTAAACAAAATGTCTAATTTTCACAGACAAATATTTCAAAAAATACAACGGCTTGCATTGATGTCCAGACATATTGATCATAATTCTTCACTGGAACTGTTGTCACTGCTCGAGCTACTTCCATGACTTGGGTTATTTTGAGGAATGTTTTTTTCATTGTGTTGATTGTTTTCTTCTTCTTCAAGTTCCATCTACAAACATAAAAATAAAGTGTAATGAGTGTATCTACATTGGTGAGAATAATGAAAATTTCAATATTAAATAATATACATCAATTTAAATCAAAAAGAAATGTACCATAGCAATAATTGACTCGTGAACTATACACATTCTTTCAAAACCAAATTTCATGCCTTCTTTCAACAATTATTTTGTTGGCGTAGTTCCATAATTTGTTTCCTGCAAGTTTTATACCCCATAAAAAATCATAGATTTAATATAAAATGTTTTTTTTGTTCTATTAATTATAGACGGGTCTAAGTAAAATAGGATAGATACTTACAAATTCCACTATTAATTTCTCATATGCCAACATATACTGACAACATATATTTAACCTAATGTCAATGAATTCTTCTGATGGTTCTTCTTTGTATGTTAGCACCTATTTGAAGACATTCAATGATGGTTGCTATAAAATAGCTTAAAATATACAAAAAATGAAATTTAGTTAAGTTGTTATAAGGAATTAGCAATTACTCACAAAATTTGATATCAACCCTTTTCTTCCTTGTCATCCTAATTTATCAATTGAATGGGTTCCATTTTCTTTTCTTTTCTACAAGAAAATAATTGAAAACTAATATTTAAGGCTAAATTATTTATTTATTATACCTAATTGAAAAATTCAATGATTACATATTACATTTGAAGCACGTGTTTTTGAGACAGCTCCTTCTGCGATGCAATTATGTCCATTTCTTTGACCATCTCCTTGTACAACTTTTTGGACATTCCTACTGGCATGTTTCTGCTATCAGCTCGTTCATCCTTTGAGATTTTCATAATCTTTCTGAAAAAGTAACATGAAAATAAACTATTAATTTTTATATTGATATATGAAAACTAAATATAACAAAAGTGATATTTGTAAATGATTTCTTTGTAGTAATATATACATATAATTCTGGAAATTTTTTTATAGGAATATTACTTTTTGAATGCTTCTTTTTTGTTGTTGTATGTTTTTTATATTAAAAGTATGACATGTCTCATTGACCAATTCTCTGGAAACTCATCCTGTATTTTAAATAAAAAAAAATCTTGGAATCATTGGATTGAATTCTACTAGATCCCTCAATTTTTTGTAAAAGTTTTCACCCCTTTCGTTAACCTCCAACACCACTCTAGATGAGCTAAGGAGAAATTCATTTTCATTTTCATGTTATATTTTTTTTTCTTTTCATAGAACAACATTCCTTTCCTTCGCTATTGGTCATTGTAGAACATTAAACATATATGAATTATGAGATTGTTTGAAACATGTTATCTAATATTTTTAAGTATGTTATTAATGAAAATTCAAAAAATAAACTCATATTGGATCGATAGTATTTTTTTATTCACCTGATTCATCCTTCTGCAATTTTCCATCAAGATTTTACTCTCTTTTGGTATTATATCAGAAAGAATATTATTGAGCTTCGTCATTTTGTGGCTCTACATGACACACAATAAACAATACATATTATTTAAACTTACATATAGTTCAAAAATAATAATCTTTGTAAATAATTTACAAAGAACTTGCATTTTTTGCTTTTATGAATGTGCTATCAGTATTTTTTTTACTTGAACTCTTGTCAGCCATTATTTTATAAATATAAAACCTATACCATTCATTAATATATTCTATAAATAAATCACATACTTTTCAGCTAAAAAATAAATCAAGAAAACGGTGTGTCTATCTAAATTAAACGTCCAGTGCATTTATTGTATTAACCACACCGGTGTGGTTCACATTCTAGCACCGACTACGGGAAAAAAATTAAATGATAATGATGCGATATGTTATTATAAGCACACCACCACTAAAATAGAAACACTATATGGTGCTCTTTGTCAATAGGAGACCCGATGCGTTATATTAATATAGGAGAACCGATTAACAAAAGAGATTATTTTGAAAAATAAACATATAAATGAATGGAAACCATTTTTATCAAAAAATTCTCTTTTTCAATATGCGCCCCAGTGCATTATACTAAAAGAGCGCACCAGTTTTCTCTATTAAATAGGGCGCACCGATTAACAAAAGTCGTTTTTTAAAAAATCGTGAAAGGGCCGAGAGGGTTTGGGATCCAGATCTGCAAGTTGTCCCCCAGGTTATATGTCAAAAACTTATATATATAGTAATACAAACCCTATAAATATAAAATGAAAGGCCTTAATTGTGAATTTTTGTAGACACATAAACAAGAAGAAACAACGGTTTAAGGTAAGAATGGTTATTTTTTGTTTTTTTTTCCTGAATTTTAATTAAATCTAAATAGGAATAGATATTGTAAATGATTTTATTAGTAAAATGCACAATAAAATTTAATTTTTTTACTATGCATGTATTAAATCTAACAAAAATTGTAAAAAAAACAATTATTACAGTAAAGTTTAACATTTTTACTATACTACCGGGGTTTTTGTGTGAATCACCAGATGTTTCAAATTCTGATTCTCTGAATAGTTTTGTTGTTTGAAAGTATTTTTCTGCTCCACAATGCTCTCTTGCTCCATGTATGTCTCTCTTGCAAACCCCTCCCATGAAAGTTTTGCCAAAAATAATGAAACAATGAATATTTTTTACTATTTAAAGAACTTATTATGAAATTAGTTTTCCGAAAATCATTTTCTGCTCATTTTTCAATTTACCGTTTTTCTTTTTCACTTAAAAAGATAAAGTTGCATTTTTTTCTCGATATTCATTGTGTTTGTTAACTAACCGCACTGGTGCATCAGTTAATAAAACCACATCAGTGTGTTTACCAGTTCATTATCACTGATAACAATAATTCCTTTTTTAACGCGCTGAAATTACTTTTAGGTATGTACACCCAAATTTATTGTTGATTTTGTTCAAATGCGGGAAGAAAATATCATAATTATATCAAATGGATGATTCTTCAAAATCCAACTCGTTCCATAATATTTCTCAAAGTCCATCGTAGAGTTCTCCCTATCCATCTCCAGACATAATTACTTCATATTTTATTTATATTTTCATTATGTAATTGAATTTATTTTTTTTTATCCATGTCATCTGAATAAAATTAATGTATACAAATTTGCAGGTTCATGCAGATTCAAAATCGAGTTCAGATTGTAATATTCCCAAATGGGGAATGCAGCAATATATGAACACAAAGTGGAAATAGCAGTGAATAACATTACACCAATATGTATGAAAACCATGGAGCCATTTTATTATATAAATCAGCAGCAAATAAGTACAATAAAAGTGGGAAAAACTCAAATAATCAAGGCAAACAAGCCTCCCATGAATACATATGCCAACAGTGAAATGCTGCTACATAGAAGAATGCCCAAGAACAAGTACAGCGTAGTCATAGATGGTACACTGCTACTAGAAATGTACAATAACATAAATCTACAAATAAATGGCTCATATAATGTCGGGAGTAAAGATCTAAGATCCCAAACTTATTTTCAAGGAAAACGAGAAGGATTTCCTGAAATATGCGAAAAGTACAAAATGTCGGAATGCAGCCCTAGGTTGAGTAGTAGATGCAACTCAAGAATTGGATGAAGATGGTTGTAGATGATACATATCATGAATGAATCTCATCCAATAGATCCTTCAGGTGAATGGGTGATCCAATCACTGAAGATCTCACCCTCCGATCAATTACTACAACCCCTCACTGCAAATGCTCACTGAAATAACACAGTCCAAGACAGACACTGCATTGTAGGAGATGGAAAATAGATTGGCCAAGTACCAAGATGTGAAATCTACTCCAGAATCTTCCTCACTGACCTCCCGAAGAGAAGAATGCTTCCTCCTCTGAAAAACTAGTTGCGGAAGTGGGTTTCTCAACCCTCCACTGCAACACCCTACAACACAACACTATCCTCTGCAGAAATAACGCTGTAGCTAAAGGCTGAGGCTTTGGCCTTAAGCCTAAGTGTGGAAAAATGAAGTGAAAGCTCCCCCAATAGGCTTCTCAAGAAAGGAGATGGGATTCCCACTCAGGAAAACCTGGTGCTAAAAAACACAGGAATCTCAACTAAACAGCTGAAGAATGCACAATAGTCATGCAGACCATGTAATGTTCCAAATCTGGAATGGCCAGCAATCCATGGCTGGAAAATGCATTTTCCAGAAATGGAGGTAGCAGGATTTGATACCAAGACCTGGATCCCTTAGACCAATGTGTCTAAGACCGAAATCCAAGAGTTGGGACCAAAGAAATCCTTCTAAGGTGGTTAAACAGATCTACGACACTTAGATGTTCTCAAGAAATGCCCAATGAAGGGACTGCAACATATACAAGAACAAGATATGGAAAGACAATGTTATTCTTGTAGCTGTGAACACATGAATAAATGTCTAGCCAATAATTATGTTATATAGCACCAAATGTATACAATATGTGGAGGAATGAATCACCCCAGCTAGGCAATGGAAGCCTCAATAGAGCATATACAAGAAAATGCAAGAATACTGCTACACATGAAAAGCCTTGGCTAAAATAACGCAGTTTATAGGAGTTACTGCATAATACAATATGAAAATAGAATGATATGACAATATCAGCTAAAAGAAATGAGGGGGAGCAAGATCTCAACCCCTGTAAATACTAATACAACAATCCTTTAGGGGATTGGCTACAATATAGGCACAAAAGGCAAATCTGCAGAAATGCCAGAGTTGCTGGGCAACAGCAGTAGCTTAAAACTGTAATAACATGGAGATGGCTAAATAAGATGTCCAATATGTAGCAAAAATCCTCCAATAGATTTCCCAAGTACAAGGCTGATCCTAATAATGGAAATCTTTCCCTCTGAAGTGTTGATGCAACCTCTCACTGCAGATGCACTCTAGAATAACGCAATCAAGGCACGGACTGCACTGTCTATGATGGGAAATGTTAGCCTTGATGCAAAAATATGTCAATCAGCTCTAAAATCCCTTCCACTAACCTCTCAGAGCAAGAGAAACTCCCTCCTCTGAAAGATAAGCCAAAGAGAAGTGTTGTGGAACCCTCCACTACAATGCCCCAACAACACTGCATTATACTTGAGCAAAAATAACGCAGTATCTGAAGAATGGCTTTGGACTTGAGCCAAGATTTATAGAATATGAAGTGAAATCCTTCAAGAGGCCTCTCAATAAGGATAGGAAATCCTAAACATTAATCCCTCATGCTAAGCAACACTACAACTCTGTTGAACATCCAAAGTGTGCAATTTGTCTGGATAGACAAATAATCAAATGATCCAAGATGTCTCACTATGGCTACCTCCTCCTCTTCTTATACAAGTGAATGCTTCTTTGCCATGGACCCCACACATTAGGGTTTCATCCATAAGGGATCTTTCTCCCTCCAAAATTGCATTGTCTTCTCATGCAAGCTACACCTCTTTAGGCAGCGCTGTTGACTTGGTCAAACTTGACCTTGTCCTCATGCATTTGCCCCTTTTCACACTAGAAGGTGCAAGATAAAGCTGCTCCATTGATCCTTTTCACACTATGAAGGATCTTATTCCTACTCATGGGCCTTTTAACCATATTATTCACCACCTAGATGAAATAAGCAAAAATTAATATTCCAATTTTCTTCATGAAAAATTGGGAACATTACAGACCATAAAATCAATAATCAATAACCTCCCCTACTATGGCTGCCTTGCCCTTCTTATAAAAATTTGTGAGCCTTCTTACCTTGGGTCCCACTCATTAGGGTTTCCACCTTCATGGAATCTTCCTCCCACTATCACTGCATTGTCTCTATTGATGAGCTACTCCATCCATACCAGCGTTGTTGACTTGGTCAAACTTGACCTTGTCCACATGTATTTTCCCCTGTTCACACATGAGGGTGCTAGATATAGCTATTATTATGATCCCTTTTCACAACAAGAGGGATTTTATGCCTGTTTAAGATATCTATGGGCCTCCGTACCCATTTATTCATCTAACTAGGTGTTGAAAAAAAAATTAATATTCCCATTAGCTGTATGCTAATTTAGGAATATTACATTCCTCCCCTCCCAAATGTTGCTTGTCCTCAAGAAACTGCAAGGATAGAACTGAAAGGCCTCCTCTCCTCCTCCTGTAGCATCCTCATATGACAAAATCCTCCAAGGAACAAGATGTCATCTCATCAATACATCTCCAAGTTGCCCCTCCCAAATATGCAAGTTAGCTTTTGTTGACCACCCCAAATAGCTACCATCATGAAGAATTAAAATGCCCATGGAGGCAACAATGTGTTGTCTATAGGTCCTCTCAAGGCATGGTATCTAAAATACATTGGGAACTACCATTCCGATGTGAAACCTCCATCCCCAAGCTATCATCCATACAAAATGAGTCACCTCCCAACATGGCAACTCCTGAAAAATTCCCTCCACCTGAAGCTCCTGAAGAATAGGTGGGCTACATAGCTGAACATGATGGGTCAAATTACCCATCCCAAATTGTATCCCTCTCCACTTATGGTAATTGTAGAGCTACTGCTGAATTTTGGCTGCAATTATGTTGCCTTCATGAAGCAAAAAGGAAATTGGATCTTCAAATATCAACTCTTTGGATCTTGCCCATACTATCCCATATAAAGTGAATATGACATGATCATCATATGGGATCCAAATGAGAGAGGTACTGCAAATTTTTCATGGCGCTGGAAATTCTAATAGTCTCCCATGTAATCACAGCATAGTTTTCCTAACTGTTGTTTCAAAACAGAACATGGCAAGTTGTCTCCCAACAAGTTGCTAGTTGTGCATGTCATCCCATCCACTAGAAAATAGTAAATGGAATTGTTTATCAACTGAGCATATGAATAATAGTACAACACTTGCCCCAAGCCATTCAAGAGATGGCTATCCCATTACTAATTTTGGTCCCAAAATGACCATGAAGCCCAAATAGAGGATTTCCCTCTTGTGGAGCAATGCACTGTATAGAAATGGTAAGAGCATGCAAATACTGTGTTAGATAATCAATAAATGAAAAAAAAAATCTTACCATGTACTGAGAGTAAGATGATGATAAGATCCATGAATAAGTCCTCCATAGTGGTATGACATACTCCCATGAAGATAAATGAATCATATGTTGTATGAGGATCTTTCTTCTTATGCTTGGAAATCCAAGTCAAGAAGAGCATATCACAGTAATAGATGTCTCCATCCACTACTCCATAACTCTCACCTCCTCCTTGTCCACCAAGTGCATCATATGTGAAGTGATCCTGGGAACGCTCCATCAATAATACCAAGCTCCCAAGTGACAGCGCTGTTGGTCTCTGCAATAAGGCTCCTGTCACCTCATAGCCCCATTATTTGACATGTCCAATTTCAAATTCATCTACCATAATGTTGCTGCATATGGGATATTCCTTCCAAAGTGGAAGTACCTCATGATCTTCCAAGGCTAAGGGGTAGCCCCTTTGCACCATGATATTACCACTACCTACTCCTGCAACATCATGCCAAGCATGGGAGAGGATTAACCCATACTCTCTCAATAAAACCCAAGGTAACAACATCTCTTGCTGCTCCCCTATCTCTCCCTCATACAAGTCATGGAGTAATATCATGATGGTTGACTTGTAGAATCCCCCACACAACCAAATATTCTGCTGCAATAATATATGGGTTCCATGCAATACTCCAACCCATAACATACCTTTTTACAAAGGATATGTCACATGGTGGCCAAACTATTTTAAGAGTAGCCAGCATAGCCTTGCCTCCTGTTGCCATGTGTCATAGATCTGCAAGGGGATTTTCGGCCTTTTGCTCATCAACATCACCCATCCAACCAATGGTGAGTGTCCATCATCATGCTCAACATAGGTATCCCTCCAATGAAAAACACCATCATAGTAATGGGTGATAAGAGGTATCTCGTCAACCATATTCGTATCCTCTACTACACATGTGGAATGGTCATTGGAATTTCCCACTAATGGTTGGCCCCCCAACTCATCAATGCTACTCAAGAACAGCGTTGCTGATCTTCGTGATGGTGCACCTACTATTTCAAGATCATGTTCACTGTTGAACACATAGTCCCCCATTATATTTCCTAGGACAATTCTCATCCCATCCTCCAAAAATCTACACTCCAACCTCAAGATTTGTGTGCAGCTCAACAATGAGTAAGTAGGATGAATGTTTCTCTCTTCCTTGAGTCTATAAAGGCTTATCAGCACAGTGATAGGGTGTTGTTCCAAATCAATAGTGTATCTTAACCCTATGTCATGCAATGGCATACAAATTTCCATAAGATCTGCTGAAATGACAGGAAATAGAAACTTAGGCATACCTTGGTGAAGCTTGGGATCTTTTTGTATGGTTGCAAGAGTTCCTTCCTCCAATTTGATGGTTCCCCCAACTGCTGGTGTTGTTGGCTGCTCCTCCATAGTTGCATCAGTGCTGGTAGAAGTCTCTTCAAGTGGTAGTGAGGGATTCTCCTCCTCTGATTTCTCCTTGCCAAATTTTTTAATCACCCTTTGAGTAAATTCTGCGAAAGTAGTCACTCTTGCATGAATCAAATGTTTGAACCACCAAGTGTTTTCTTCACCCTCAAAATGCACCACTGCAACCTCTACAACCTCTCTCTCTACCACTGGATGTAGTAGGAAGAATGCATATAGATTTATTTCCCAAGCCCTTGCTGTACAAGTGGATGACCCATCAAAAGTAGATAATAGGAACCTATTGCCCTTGATTCTCCTGCTACTACAAGGTCTCCTTTCTTCCTCAAGCTGGATGAATTGTGGGAGAGTTAGAATCTCCTTGAAAGCTACAGATCGAGATTTATATTCAGTAGGGTATTCACTTAGAATCTCATGATCCAAGTGTCCTCCATCTCTATGCATTTGGTCTCCTTTTTCAAAAGGAAAGGGCATAGTTCCATTGCTTCTTCCCACTCTTCTTTGCTTGACCTCCTTGGTGAGGCCCTTTCTGGATCTGAAAAGAGATGAGATAAAACTCATTCTCTCCATCATTCTGATATTTCTCTTCTTCTTATTCTCTTGATAGAATAATGGCTGAGATCCACAGGCTGAGCCAACATTATGATCTGATAGCACTGTAATATTCCCAAATGGGGAATGCAACAATATATGAACACAAGCTAGAAATAGCAGTGAATAACATTACACCAATATGTATGAAAACCATGGAGCCATTTAATTATATAAATAAGCAGAAAATAATTACAATAGAAGTGGGCACAACTCAAATAATCAAGGCAAACAAGCCTCCCATGAATACATATGCCAACAGTGAAATGCTGCTACATAGCAGAATGCCCAAGAACTAGTACAGCGCAGCCATAGATGGTACACTGCTACTAGAAATGTAAAATAACATAAATCTGCAAATATATGGCTCATATAATGTCGGGAGTAAAGATCTAAGCACCCAAACTTATTTTCAAGATAACCCGGAAGGATTTCCTGAAATATGCAAAAAGTACAAAATGTCGGAATGCAGCCCTAGGCTGAGTAACAGCTGCAACTCAAGAACTAGATGAAGATGGTTGTATATGATACATATTATGAATGAATCTCATCCAATATATCCTTCAGGTGAAAGGCTGATCCAATCACTGAAGATCTCACCCTCCGATCAAACACTGCAACCCCTCACTGCAAATGCTCATTGAAATAACGCAGTCCAAGAGGGACATTGTGCTGTAGGAGATGGAAAATAGATTGGCCAAGTACCAAGATGTGAAATATTCTCCAGAATATTCCTCACTGACCTCCCAAAGAGAATAATGCTTCCTCCTCTGAAAAACTAGCTTCGGAAGTGGGTTTCTCAACCCTCCACTGCAACACCCTGCAACACAACACTATCCTCTGCAGAAATAACGTTGTAGCTGAAGGCTAAAGCTTTGGCCTTAAGCCTGAGTGTGGAAAAATTAAGCGCAAGCTCCTGCAAGAGGCCTCTCAAGAAAGGATATGGGATTCCTGCTCGGGAACACCCGGTGCTAAACAACACAGCAATATCAACTAAACAAATGAAGAATGCACAATAGTCATGTAGACCATAAAATCAATAATCAATAACCTCCCCTACTATGGCTGCCTTGCCCTCCTTATAAACAAGTGTGAGCCTTCTTACCTTGGGTCCCACTCATTAGGTTTTCCACCTTCATGGAATCTTCCTCCCACTATCACTGCGTTGTCTCTATTGATGGGCTACTCCATCCATACCAGCGTTGTTGACTTGGTCAAACTTGACCTTGTCCACATGTATTTTCCCCTGTTCACACATGAGGGTGCTATATCCAGCTATTGTTATGATCCCTTTTCACAGCAAGAGGGATTTTATGCCTGTTTAAGATATGTATGGGCCTCCTTACCCATTTATTCATCTAACTAGGTGTTGAAAAAAAAATTAATATTCCCATTAGCTGTATGCTAATTTAGGAATATTACACAGATGCACAAAATATTCTAACAGTTCCAAAACTTTGGAAGCTCTTATCAAGAGCAGCATATCGCAAGTCGTGGTTGGTAGATGAAAATAGACAGCCGCTTTACCCTTCCAATTGTAACATGCCATCTTCTAGCCACAATCCTGGGAAAATGATGGAAATAATATTTTGGTATAATGCAATTATTTCAATGTCAAACCAATTAATCATGCATTGATGTGCTTAATAATTGATATCATCGATATTGTACTAATCATGTTCAAATATATTTTTTGAAATTATTAGGATTCTAGTGATGATGAGCAGCCTACCTACCATCTTCTATTGCACCCCACGAAAATTTCAAATCAAGAGAAGGCTTAATCAAGAGGAAAAATCAGAGAGGAACGATACCAAGAATGGTGGAATCAACCACCTATTCAATTCCCACTACGTCAAATTCACCAATTAGGAATGACTACAACAATAGTATTTCTTCATAAGCTGGCAATGGAGGCAATCAAATAGAGGTTGGTATGGATGATTAATTAAGGGATACGAATTCCATGGAGACAATGTTGTTACATGCATTCTAGAATGATGATAAACTAGAGAATGATGCTCATATTGTTGATACCTTTTTCGAAAGCCTTAAATCTGCTTCCACCACCCCTCTCTTTGGACCTGGCAATCAGTCAAAGTATACCTAGTTGGGGAAAATGATGTTACTATACAACTTGAAAGAAAATTTTGGCTTGTCGAATGCATGTTTCTCATAAATTTTGAGGTAATTGACCATCAAGTCCCTTATATTTTGAGAAATATTTTCACACAATCAGCATTACAAATGGTCAATTTTATGAACGTTAATAATTATTTGAATTGTACATTTAATATTGTCCACCAAATACAGGTTATTCAAAGATAAGGTTCTTTCAAGTGATAATTTCTTGCCTGGTAGTTGCGAAGAGGTAAAGCAATTGTTGAAAATGTTGGGTGTTGAGTACATATCATATCATGCATGTCCAAATGATTGTATTATATATAGAGGATAATATGCAGACAAAGAGATATGTCCAAAATGTGGACATCACAGGTATGATAAATAAAAAAAGAAGGGTAGATTACGTGTTCCTCCTCTTAAGATATTGTGGCACATGCCTATAATCCCAAGGATTCAAAGGCTCTTTCTTTGCAAATAATTAGCTATGTTGTAGGTATGGAATGCCTCACATAGAAGTGAGTTGGGAGTTATGCGAATCAAAACAGATTCAATAGCCATGAAGCATATAGAAGATACATGGCCCGAAAAATTCAAGGATGAAGTACAAAGTCTACGACTCAGGATAGCCATGGATGGTGTCAACCCATATTCTCTCTAGAACACCAACTATTTTGTTTGGCCTGTAGTAGTGATCAATAAAAATATCCCCCCATGGTTGTCCATGAAGAATGAACATCTTATGTTGGCTCTCATAGTCCCTATTATAAGACAAGTGAAGAATACAGATGTCTACTTACAACCACTGGTAGATGAATTGAAGGAATTATGGGATGGGATAAATGTATACGATGTATCAAGACCCATCGCAGGAAAGAGGAGTTTTACACTGTATGGAATATGTGCTTAAACCACACATGATTATCTAGGCTTAGGAGTTTGCTCTGGTAAATTACATGTTTATTGATTTGTTTATATACATAACAGTATTATTTCGCATATTAATTTAATTCATTATAATTGTTTTGATATTCATGTTATTCTTTAATATGCCATGCATATTGTATACAATAATTTGCAGGTCTTGTAACAAAAGGGTATTATGGATGTAAATGTTGTGGACCTTCTCTGAAAGCTATATGGTCCAACGACCTATGAAAGCCAGTGTATGACTGCTCCAGGGTATTCCTCCGAGAAGAACACCCTTACATAAGAGAAACATCTACTTTCAATGGTAAATAAGAGAGAACCCAAAGGCCTGCAATAACGTCACCAGTTGAATGTCTTAGAGAATATGAAAGAGAGAAGGAGAAGGATTTCATAAAAATGTTTGATTTAAATGGGGAACCTATGTTCGATGATCCATAATACTTAGACACCTATGTTGAGAAATTTCCCATTGGGATAAAGAGGAAATCTATCTTTTATAACCTCGCATATTTGGAGCATCTTAATATTACCCACTTACTAGATCCCATGCATATATTTAAAAATGTTTCATCTTCTTTATGGAGGCACATATCATAAAAAAAAAGTGACACATTGGTTGTTAGGAAATATCTTATTACTTCAAAAACTAAAAAGAAACATTTGCCATCACAAGAAAGTACAGGAGAGTTTGATCCTTCTAATTGGTCTTTCAAAGAAGGTGATGTCCCATGGATTTTTTTTTTAAATGATCTTTCTTTGGCAAAGGAAGTTATAATGGGTGTGAGGGTGCCATCTTCATATGGGTCTTCACTACGGTGCTACTTCACCGTGAAATACCATTTGTCGGGTTGAAATCACATGACCATTTGAATCTTCTAACAGTATGTATAATGTCAAAAGAATGATTTTATTATTTGTTATATTAATAATTTTTACCCCTTCGGATCATAAAGCATAACTAATTTTGTATGTGTTTATAACTTTGCAGTTTCATTATCCTTTATTCGTGCATGGGTGTGTGAAACATGACTTCCCCCAAGACCTAGGAAGTGCCATAACTAAATTATTTGCATTTGTATGTTGGATCACATCAAAGGAGATTCATGTGGCTAGCATTCCACGGTGGCGTTAAGAGATATTTGAGATTGTTTGTATGTTTGAGAAGGAACTGCCGACGAGTTTCATGGACTTGCATGTTCATCTTCTAATCCACCTAGTAGATGAGGTTGAATTAATTGAGGTGGCTTCTTGTCGTTGGATGTTCTTCTTAGAGAGGTACATGAAGAAATTTAAAGGTTTTGTTCAACAAAGGACAAAACATGAGGGGTCTATGGTAGAGGGGTACATATCATATGATTCTTTCTATTATGCCAGTGAGTACGTCAAGAAAATTGACAACACACCAGGTGTGGTGATTTGGGACAATGAAAGGGATGAAGACAAAAGAGAAGGGGAGCTTCTCCAAACAAATGGAAAAAGGAATTTGATAAAGAGTAAGCGACTTATAATTTGTCAAATTTACACAAAGTAAATATTCACGTTGAACTTCTATATAATGTATATTTTGGTCTCATATGTACTAAATTTTGGTTTGATTTCATCAGCGAATGCAGAAATTGAAGCAATCAATGAATTCATTCTTTACAACTCTGAAGTGACACAACTGTGGGTCGCATTGTACGAACAAAAGAGGATGAAATGGGATAGTGACCGGAAAGAATTCAGACAGTTGAATGGTAGAAGCATGTCTTATTATGATCATTTAAAAGAAAATATTCCAATTATATGCCCCAAAAGTTGGGTTGTTGACCAAGTCAAAAATAAATACGGTGCAACCAATCGTTACCCACGTTTTCTTGAGGATGTGCTAAACGTAGGGATTGGGTGCAACAACTCAGTAATAATATATGTATGTGCATTTTAAACTTAATAATTCACATTTGAAATGTAAAATCTATATTTTATATTTTAACTGTTGGGTTATTAGACACATGAGACTGATTTGTTAACTTTTTTATCGGTGCATTTGTTCCCATCTATGTGGGCATATGGACACCATTTTTTCACAAAAAATGTCGATGATGGACACATGCCACAAGACTATGGAGTGGAAGTTTAGTTAGATCAATCTAGTCGAGATAGCCACCGCGATCAAAACCTAGTATGAGGGGGGATGTTAGGTTACATCAGAAAGATACAAGAGATCATTGAAGTGGACTTCTCTTCTTTCCAATGTGTTATTTTTAGGTGCAAGTGGTGGGACACCTTTGATAGGAATAATGTAAAGGAAGATCACGATAGTAGGCTGATATGTATCAACTCTAGAAAGATGTGGGATGAAGCTAAGGAGACTTATGTTTTCCCCAAGAACTGCAACCAAGTGTTTTTTTACCCAGATGTGTTGGATAGGGATTTTTGGTTCGTATTGAGACATGACCCTAGATCAAAACATATTTTTGAGAACAATAGTGTTATCATGCCAAGCGAGGAATACAAATGTAGAAATTATACAACAATAATGTATATCTTGGATTCACTCGATCTAAAAATGTACTAAAGTTAAATACTAAATCGCTTCTACAAATCTTTTGTGGAATTAAAAACACAATCGCTAATCACATGAACATGAAGAAATATCAATCAACACAACACAGATAATTTCTTGGGGAAAGCTTATAGCTAAAAAAATCCCACTATCTTCTATTGTATATTAAGCATGGATCATGAAAAAATTACATACAAAACTGTTCTCACAAGAGCCCTCAGTACATCAACTAATTGTCTCATACTGTCATATGCAAAACTAGCCAACATATAGCCAATTCTCATCTTGCCTTGCTTGCGAAATCCCTAATGGTAAAGATCCCTAAAATATAGGAATTATTTCTTGCCTTGACTGCGTAAGTATCATGGGCACTCCAATGGATGTTTGCCTGCATGTGTGCAAGCAGATAATCCTACAACTGATAGTCAACCTCCCTTTCACCTAGAACATAACTGGGTCTCCACTAGATCTAACATGCATGCAACTAATAATAGTAAATCCTTAGTTGCATGTGAGATCACTAATTGTGAATTAAATAATATCTAATTCACTAGATCTCTCACTAGTGTATCTTTAGTTACAACTAGCACAACTGAGTTTAACTCACTTAACTGAGTTAAACTATTTACAACTTGTACCAACTCATGCACCACTGCACTTCGAACTTTGTTACAAGTAGAATTACTCTGCATGTCCCACCAACCAACCTCTAACTCGAAATCCACTAGTTAACTAAATTTATCATTCTCAGTTAACTCATTCAAGTCCACATTGAGAATATATTACAGTTTAATGTCCATCTAAATTAAGGAATAATAAAAATAGACATGCACCCAAAAATAGCATTGTGGGCCACACCATAGTTTGGGTGCTTAATGCACTAGGTGTGGGTGTTGAATCTCAACACTGCCTCTCAACAAGAAAGGGATTATCCTTCACCCCAATCCTGTCTCTATGGTATTCGAATTTCCTCCTGGTGAGTGCCTTCGTCAGAATATCTGCATCATGATCTTCCGTGGGAATGTACAGAAGAAACATGATCCTCCTCTGCACACAATCTCTCAGATGATGGTACTGGATATCTATATGCTTGGACCTATCATGAAACACAGGATTAATCGAGAATTTAATGCAACTCTGATTATCACAATGAATCACTGTCGGATCCATCTAAGAACCAAACAAACCAACCAAGATATTTCTCATCTAGATAGCCTCACATGCAGCTTGACTTGCTTCCATGTATTCCATTTCCGCTAAACTGAGTGCCACAGATCGTTGTTTCCTGTTGTACCAGGAAACTGCTGTCGATCCAATGCTAAAGATCCCCCCTGATGTAATATTTCTGTCCGATGGAATTCTAGCGCAATCTGCATCTATGAAGCCATGCAACTTCACTCCATCTGTTCTTCTATACCATAGACCATACTCTGATGTGCCCCTTAGGTATCTGAGGACATGCTTCCCCGCCTTCTAAAAGAGCTTGGTAGGCTTAACCATAGCTTGACTCAGCTGGTTAACTATGTAGCAAATGTCTGGTCTCGTGTTCACTAGATACATTAGCAAACCCACTAATTGTCGATAGACAGTAGCATCCACTACCTCTCTAGAAGTAACATCCTCTTTCCTCCAGTTTCCTGGAAGAGGAGTATCCATGGGTTTGCAGCTCTCCATGTTAAACTTACCCAGTGTCTCCTTTTCATACTTTCCTTGAGACACAAAAAGTTCACCATCCCACTTCCATATTTCCAATCCAAGGAAATAATGAAGGAGGCCCATATCCTTCATTTCTAACTCCCTTGAAAGATCCTCCTTGTATGAATGTATCAACTGCTCATCTCCACTCAAAATTAGATAATCAAATTAAAGAACAATGATCAATAACCTACCCTCAACCACAATCTGGTATAGGTTTGCATTTGCTTCACTTTTGGTGAAGCCTAGTCTGGTGAAATAATTGTTTATCCGAGTGTACCAAGCACGGGGTGCTTTCTTCGGCCCATACAACACTCTTTTGAGTCTGCACACATGTGACTTGCTGTTGAATATGTCGAAAACTTCAAGATGCTCTATGTACACCTCTTCCTCAATGGTCCCATTGAGAAATGCAATTTTCAAATCCGTCTGATGAATGCATCAGCCCATCTGCATTAAGAGTGAAAGGATGGATCTTATGGAAGAGTACCTTGCAACAGGCGCAAAAGTCTCATCATAATATATCCCCTCGATCTGTGAGAAGCCCCGGGCCACAAATATGGCCTCGTATTTCTCCACACTCCCATCATCATCTTTCTTTACCTTGTATATCCATCTCCAACCTATCACTGATATGTCGAATAGTCTTGGGACTATCTCCCATGCACTATTCTTGAAAATGGAGTCATACTCCTCCACCATTTCATCATGTAGGAATTTACAGGGTAATTTCCTTAAATCAAGGACCAAAGTTCACCACTCACAAACAGATCAAAAATCAGTACACTAGTATAATCACGTGGTTAAAAACCTCAAAGAGGGAAACAGTCCACGGCCTGAGCCAACGTGGCCACTTTAGGAAATTTATTAATATAAAAAGAAAAGTTACATATGTTTCTCTCATAAACGGTTACCCGAAAAATGACTCTCCATGCTCTTTAAATAGAGATCATGGACCAATCAAGTGTTAAGCCACGGATCAAGTGTCGTTAATACTGAGGTGAGAGATAACTGTCAGATCACTACAAATCATGACCATCAGATTATAAGTTGCAAATGTACATGGTAAAGAAACACACTTTACCTAACTCTACACCAGACTAAGTTATTCTTAACTATTTCCTAAGTGTCGGAATATCCTAACATCCCCCCTTAAGAACAATCTGGGATAGGATTGAAGGATTTACAAAGGTGACACAAAAGGAGCCTATTTCCTATGTGTCAAAATATCCTAACATCCCCCCTTAAGAACAAATTGGGATAGGATTGAAGGATTTACAAAAGTGACACAATAGGAGAAGGAAGGAGGCATTAGAACCTATCCCCCCTTAATGACAACTTTCCTGAACTCCAAGCATGGATCAAAGTTTGGTAAACTTCACTTCTGTGAGAGCCTTTGTAAAGATATCGGCTACTTGATCATTAGTTGGGCAGTACTGCACTTCAAGAACACGATCATGAATGAGATTTCTGATGAAGTGTATGTGGAGTTCAATGTGTTTCATATGCTGATGCTAAACTGGATTTTTACATAGTTGAATGGCACTTTGATTATCACACCAAAGTGGAGTTGGATGTTGTTGATGAAGACTAAATTAAGACAGGATCTGACGAAGCCACATGGCTTCCTTGCTGGCTTCAATTGCACCACGATACTCTGCTTTTGCTGAAGAAAGAGAGATGGCACTTTTTTTCTTACAAGACCAAGTAATAGGTCCTAAACCAAGAGTGAATACATATCCTGCAATAGACTTTCGATCATCAGGGTCACTAGCCCAATTAGAATCAGTGAAACCAATCAACAATGGAGATTCTCCTACACTGTAATGAATCCCAAACTAAACTGTACCTCGAATATATAGAAGTATTCTCTTAGCTGATTTCTAGTGAATTTCATGAGGTTGGTGCATAAACCGAGCAATAAGACCAACGGAAAAGGAAAGTTCAGGATGGGTATAGGTTAGATACATAAGTTTACCAAAAATTTGACGATATAAGGTAGCATCAACTTCAGGGGTAGTATAGTTGACTGAAAGCTTGACTCCAGACTGAAAGGGAGAAGGGGCTGGCTTACAGTCTTCCATGTGAAAGTGGTGTAGAAGATCACAGGCATACTTGGACTGAGAGAGGGTAATTTCTTCCTTGGATTGCAAGACTTGAAGACCAAGGAAATAATGCAAGTGTCCTAAGTTTGTCATTTCAAACTTCTTTTTAAGGCTATACTTCACATGGTTTATATGGTTTGGATCAATACTAGTAAGGATAAGATCATCAACATAAAGAACAAGGATGGTGAAGGAATTTCCCACTTTCTTGGTGTAGACAGTGTTGTTAGAATGACACCTAGAAAAGCCATTATCTAATAGAAATCTATCCATTTTGGCATACCAAGCCCGAGGAGCTTGTTTGAGACCATAGAGAGACTTCCTAAGGTGACAAACAAGGCTGGAGTCTTTTTGGATAAAGCCAGGGGGTTGTTCCATGTATATTTCTTCATGTAAATGTCCATGTAAGAAGGCGGATTTAACATCCATCTGATGGACTTCCCATTTAAAGGAGGCAACAAGGGAAAGAACAAGGTGGATAGAATTCATTTTGGAAATAGGGGAGAAGGTTTCAGTATAGTCAATGCCTTCAACTTGTGAAAATCATTTAGCAACAAGACGAGCTTTATGTCTATCCACTTTTCCATCTGGTCCAAACTTGGTTTTGTAAACCCATCTGCATCTAACAAGTTTTCTTCCATTTGGAAGAGGAATAAGATCCCAAGTATCATTTTCCAATAAGGAACGATACTATTCATTCATAGGTTCATCCCAATCTGGATGACCGGAGGCTTCTTCAAAGGTTTCTTGATCAAGTTTTTCTATAACTTGAGCCAATAAGGAAGACGCTCTTTCGAACTGAGAACGTGTACATCATTGATCAACAGGGTCACCTACAAGAGAACCTGCCGCATCCCAAGTAGAGCGGATCCATCTTGGAAGTGGTGGAGTATAAGGAATAATTTCAAGAGGAGGAGGAGGATTGTCATCCTCGCTGTCATCATCTGAACTAGAAGGAATTCTATTAAAAATAGAAAAGAGAGAGAGAGAGATGGCACATATGCCAAATCAGGCTCACAGGCCAAAGGTGGCACACTTGCCAAACTAGGCTCGCAGGCCGATATATTTTCATTAAATTTTACATCTCTTCTAATGATAATATTTTTGGATTTTGGTTGAAGAACTCTATATCCTTTGAAATCTTCAGAATATCCAACAAAAATGCATTTTTCACTCTTAGGTTCTAAGGCTTTATGTTTTGCATCTGGAATATGGGCCCAAGCATCACTTCCAAAAACACGAAAGTGACTTACATCTGGTTTGATTGAGCTCCAAGCTTCTTCTAGATTTATATTCTTTAAAACCTTAGTAGGAGTGTGATTTACTATGTAATTTTCACATTTAATGGCTTCTGGCCAAAAATTGAGACCAAGTCCTTTAGATTGAAGCATACAATTAACCATTTCTTTTAAGGTGCGATTCTTCCTTTCAACTACACCATTTTGTTGTGGAGTATATGGAACAATATGGTGCAATTGAATACCATGCTAAGTGCAGAAGTTGATAATTTTTTTGTTAACATATTCTCCACCATTGTCTGACCTTAACTTAATAATTTGATGTCCAGATTGTTTCTCAACAAAGGCCTTAAAGTCCAAGAACATGTTAAAAACTTCACTTTTGAGTTTTAAGAAATATACCCAAGTGCGTCTGGAAAAATCATCAATGAAAGTTAAGAAGTACTTGCAACCAGAGAAAGAAACAATAGGAAGTGGACCACATAAATCATTGTGCACAAGCTGAAAAGGGGCTGAAGCGTGCCAAGAGGCACGTTTGTCAAAATATCCTGATGATGTTTTCCGAGTACACATCCGAAGCAAACACCATCTCGGAAAGATGCCATAGGAAGGCCCGTCACCATATTTTCCTTACATAGAGTTTGAAGAGAGCAATAGTTTAAGTGACCAAATCGCTCATGCCAAAGTTTGCTCACATCATCATTATGAGCAACAAAAACGGAGGGAAGAGAGTATGACCCAAAGTTGTCAAACTTATACAACCTTGTGGAATCATCAGCAATGTCAGTAGCTAAAATATGTTTAGGATATTTGAGGTCCTTGATTACAACATCATGAGGTGAGAATTCTACTATTTTCCCTTCACCTGAATGAGTTATCTGATAAAAATATAGAAGGTTGCATGACAAGGTAGGGACACAGAGTACATCATTAAACTGACCATTATCTAAATGAATGGTTCCAGATCCTACAACACTAAGAGATATATCATCACCAACATAAATATGTTTGGTGTTACAATCATTTAAAGAAGAAAACATTGATTTATTTTTAGCCATGTGGTAAGAAGCTCCATAACCAATGAGCCACTCATGAGAAGGAGAAGAAGAAGATACATTTAATGCATAACCAGATCTTGATGCTTGACAACCACAAGCAGAAAGTGCCATGCCTGAAGATGAAGGTGAAGAGTGCTCCAAATTGATGTTGTGCTTCTTCATTGCTTCTTCTAAGGCTTCCATCTTCTTAAAACATTTGGACTCTATATGGCCATCCCGATTGCAAAAGTTGCAATGTCTATCTGTCTTCTTCCCTTTGTTTTGATTTGCCTTATTATTTTGGTGATTTGATTTTTCAGTTTGCAGCTGAAATTTCTAAGGGCCCTTGTTTGGTTTAGGACCATATTTTTTAGGATACGGCTTCTTGGGATTCTTTTCATATGTTTGTTGTTGGGTTGCTAAGGCTTTCTTAGAAGCGTTTCCAGCAGTGATAAGACCAAGCTGTAAAAAAATTTCTTGTTCTCTTATCAAAGAATCGCAAAAGGCATCAAAAGAGGGATTCGTGTAGGTGGTTCCTGAAGAAATGATGGCTTCTCTAGTGGAATGGAAGTCAAAAACAAATACAGAGTATGCAGGGCCAAGCTTAGCAAGAATGCAGTAGATGAGGCTACCATCATCCTTTTTGATCTTACAACCTTCTAAAATAATTCTGAGGGTCTTGAATTTGGACAAAAAAATATTCAATGGAGGAGAAATTATTGGGGTCCAAAGTAAGCAACTCATTTTCAAGATGGTGGGCCCTAATTTGATTTTTATACCAAAAACAGTTTTTAGCTTTTCTAGGGCTTCATCAGGGGTGTCAATGTCAAGGATATGAAATCGAAGATCTTGAGCAGTGGACATTCCTATCAACCCTTGTGCTTGATCTTGTTTATTTCTCATTTAGCAGCTTTATCATCATTGGAAGGTTTAGTTTCTTGTCATGTGGCTATTCTATAAAGCCCTTTACTTCTAAGTATATCTACCATGTGAGGTAGCCATTGGAAATAATTGGTGCTGTTAAGAATAACCGGGCAAGCACTTTCATTTTTTTTTTAAATGAAGCTGAGACAAGCTGAAACTAACTGCTCCAATGGAAATATCTCGAAAAATTAGGCCGTTTAAAAAAAAACAGCTTGAAAAACGGCTTCCGGATGAAGAAGTTATGCCTTTTGAAAAATCTGAGTTGTAGATGTCGAATAGTTACGGGAACGGAATGAAGTGCGGCTTTTTAAAAAAAAATTCGCCTCTTTGAACAAAAACTTTTTACAAAAGAAGCTTGAGAAGGAGACTTGAACCCAAGACCTCTATTCTCATAACTAACCCCTCACCAAGTGAGATAGTAAAAGAATCACGTTATTGTATGAAAGGAGGAGGGGATTTTTTTTTTTCACTCTTCGGTGTGCGTGCCTTTTCCTACACAAAAAAACACAAAAAACCGAGCAAAAAAAAACGAAATGCAAAGCCTTCAACAGAATGTTAGATTTTTGGTTAGCCTTACCGACAAATATCGCCTTTTTCACTATTTCTGATTTCCCGAGATCGCACAAAGACGCGGGGAAAGAGCATACGTAGCAAAAAAAAATCCCTTTTTCCTTTTTGATTTGCTGAGATCACACATAGCGCACAGAAAAGAGAATACAAAGAGAAGAGGGTATAGATCCGGAAAATAAATAAAATCTTAATACTAAAAATAAACAAAAAAAAACTGAAATAAGAAGAATTGTTAACAAATATAATTGCAAAATAGATGCTTTATACCTCCATATATAAACTGTCATAACTTGGGCAACCAAAAACCTTTTCGCATGAAACGAAAGGCGTTCTTCACTGTAACAAATGCTCCAAACATAACTGAGCAGTTTTCCAAGCCCAATAATGTTCATAAATAGTAGATATACAAAACGGAATTCGCATGCAGTCAAACCGGCTTCGGATTTTGATCAACAATGGACGCGGCCCTCAAAATAGCTCTGATACCATGTAGGAATTTACAGGGTAAGTTCCTTAGATCAAGAATGAAAGGTCACTGCTCACAAATAGATAACAAATCAGTACACTAGTATAATCACGTGGTTAAAACCCTCAAAGAGGGAAACAGTCCACGGCCTGAGCCAACGTGGCCACTTTAGGAAATTTATTAATATAAAAAGAAAAGTTACATATGTTTCTCTCATAAACGGTTACCAGAAAAATGACCCTCCATGCTCTTTAAATAGAGATTGTGGACCAATCGGGTGTTAAGCCATGGATCAAGTGTCATTAATATCGAGGTGAGAGATAACCATTGGATCACTACAAGTCGTGACCGTCAGATTATAAGTTACAAATGTACATGGTAAAGAAACACACTTTACCTAACTCTACACTAGACTAAGTTATTCTTAAATATTTCCTATGTGTCGGAATATCCTAACACATCAATCCAAGTAGGTTGTTGCACTGCTTCCTGAAAGGAAGAGGGTTCAGACACAATAAATTTTCTCATAAGAGCCATGTATCCAGTAAATTGGTCAGGCGACTGTCTCTGTCTGCGATGTGAAGTAGGGGCTCCTACATTTTGTGCAACATCAAGTCTCATCCTATCAACTTCTGTGGTGCACCTTCTGCATTTTTGATGGATGGTTCTGCATGAGTGATTTCCTCCACTCCATGAACCTCCTCATGTGGCTGATCCACATCTTGAGACTCATCCTTGGGAACCAACGGTTCCTCCTCTGCATGCAAGACCATCTCCCTCTCAAGGGACAACAACTTGGCTTTCCCCTCAAGAAATTTTATATCCTGTTGCACAACAGTCATTCTGATGTTTGGAAAATACACATGATAATTATGGGGTGTTTTTGTGTACCCCATAAAAATCCCAACTTCAGCAGTCAGTTCCAGCTTCTTCGTGACGTCCTTGGTCACATGCACATAAAAATATGAGCCAAAAATATTAAAGTGTGAAACATCAGGCTTCTTACCAGTGAAAGCCTCTTCAGGTGTACTCATTCCAAGTACTCTATGAGGACAACGGTTTTGCACATAAACCGTAGTGTTACATGCTCCCACCCACAAATGCATTGGTAGACCCTGATCATGCAACAATGCTTGTGCTACACCCACGATCATTCTGTTCTTCCTCTCTGCGACCCCATTCTGCTGTGGGTTATGAGGCGTTATGAGTTCTCTTTGAATTCCTTGTTTGCTGCAAAAGTTCTTGAATTTTTTAGAGATGTATTCTCCACCATTATCGCTCCTAAGAGCCTTCACTTGCTTCCCCAACTCTTTCTCCACCAATTCCTTAAACTCATAGAACTTAGAGAATGTTTGATCTTTCTTCTGCGTGAAGAAGATCCAGAATTTAGAAAAGTCATCAACAAATATTACATATTACTTATGTTTTGTTGTTGAAGCAATCGAGAATGGTCCACACACGTCTGTGTGAACTCTCTCAGGGATCCCTGAAACTCGGTTCTCCTTCTCATGAATGTTGGACTTTACATACTTCCCCATGTTGCAACCCTTGCACTGATCTAAGTAAGAAAGTGTTCCCATTTTAAGTCCACTAGAAATTTGTTGCATGACTTTCAAGGCTCCATGATGAAGATGGCCCAATCGCCTGTGCCATAATTCTCCCTGATCCCGGCTCACCATTTTTTCCACCTTGCCCATCATGGCAGCGTAGCCATCTACCTCCATATTTTAGATATTCTTAAATCGAATCCCTATCCTCTTCGCTTGACCTGTTGTTTTATGTCGCAGGAAAGCTTTTCCATCACTAAAAGCAACGTCATAGCCTCTGTCCTCCAACATTGTGACTGAGACAAATTTTTTCTCCAGACCTGTTACATGCATTACATATTTTAATTGAAATGGTTTACCTGAATCCCTCTGAAAGGTAATGGTACCAATCTTGGTAGCACTGTACCGTCCGTCGTCGCCCATCTCAATATGCATCTCGAGATATTTCTCCTCCAAATCACTGAAAAGTACCTTATCTCCCATCATGTGAAAGGAAGTGCCACTATCCAAATACCACACAGATCCCAATGCACTTGACACCATGCATGCGATCAATGAGAATTCAAGCTCAAATTACGAGGCAAGGGCCTCACCAGTTGCAGATCCAGTAGCCTTCTTGTTCTTCTTCTTTTGTGGACAGTTAGTAGAAAAATGCCCATGTTCATGACAGTGAAAACACTTCACCTTGGACATGTCCTACTTCTTGCCTTTGGACTCAGATTTTGAAGGAAATTTCTTTCCCTTCCCCTTCCTCACCTTGGCAGCCAAAGCACAATCCTCTTCATCCTCATTCTTAGATGAAGATATATTTCTAGTGTTCCGTCTGAACTCCTCCTGCACCAAATCCTGTTACAATCGTTCCCAATCTGGTAATTTTTCCCTTCCGTTGAAAGAGTCTTGATAATTGTTCCAACTCTTAGGAAGTCTTAGGAGAGCCAAGCTCACCAAATCATCATCAATGACTGTTATTCCCACACTCCCTAGTTCATCTCGAAATTGGACAAACTTTGTGAGATATTTTGGAATGGTGTCGCCTTTTTCCATCTTGATCTTCCTGAGTTTATCTTTGAGCACCAATTTCCTATGGTCGCTACTACTTTGGAATAGATCTTTCAACACCTTCCACATAGCATATGGTGTGGCTTTCCCATGGAGGTTTGAGACAATGTGGTCTCGTACTCCCACAGGATCCTCCTCACCTTTGCCACTTTCTTTTGCCATGCATCAATATTGGCAGCATCTGGCTTAGGAACATCTTTGTCAATGAATTCCTTCAAGTCATTGTCTTCGAGTATTGCCTCCATCTTTTCCTTCCAAGAAATGTAGTTTGAGCTGCCCTCGAATGCATACTCTAACCTCCAGCCATTGAAAGCCATTTTGATCTTGAATCATCTATAGCACCAATAAAGTATTTTTGCAAATTCGAATACTATCCAGTCACAAACTCAGCTCCTGCTTCACTTTTTCAATTTCCAGTGCTCTGATACCATGTAGAAATTATACAACAAGCATGTATATCTTGGATTCACCTGATCTAACAAAGTAATAAATTTAAATACTGAATCACTTCTACAAATATTTTTCAGAATTAAAAACACAATCGCTACAAATATTTTGCAGAATTAAAAACACAATCGCTAATCACATGAACATGAAGAAAGATCAATCACACACAACACAAATAATTTCCCAGGGAAAGCATACAACTAAAAAAAACCCCACTATCTTCTATTGTATATTAAGCATGGATCATGAAACAATTACATACAAAACTCTTCTCACAAGAGCCCTCGGTACATCAACTAATTGTCTCACACTATCATATGCAAAACTGACCAACACATAGTCAATTCTCAACCTCCAGACAACCTACCTTGCTTGCGCAATCCCTGATGGTAAAGATCCCTAAAAGATAGGAATTCTTGTGTGCATTGACTGTACAAGTATCATGGGCACTCCAATGGGTGTTTTCATTCATGTGTGGAAGCAGATAATCCTACAACTTATAGTCAACTTCCCTTTCACCTAGAACTCAACTGGGTCTCCACTGGCATGCATGCTAATAATAGTAAATCCTCAGTTGCATGTGACATCACTGATTGTGAATTAGATAATATTTAATTCACTAGATCTCTCACTAGTGTATCTTCAGTTACAACTAGCACAACTGAGTTTAACTCACTTAATTGAGTTAAACTATTTGCAATTGCACCAACTCATGCACCACTACACTTCGAACTCTGTTACATGTAGAATTACTCTGCATGTCCCACCGACCAACATCTAACTCAAAATCCGCTAGATAACTGAATTTATCACTTTCAGTTAACTCATTCAAGTCCACATTGAGAATAGATTACTGTTTAATGTCCATCTAAATTAAGGGATAATAAAAATAGACATGCACCCAAAAATAACATTGTGGGCCCCACCCTAGTCTAGGTGCTTAATGCACTAGGTGTGGGTGTTGAATCTTCTTGTTGAATCTCAACAATAATGAGGGTGATGAGAATAGAGAGTGATATTGTACATGTGTTATTTCATCATTTATACTATTTAAGATGGGTTTTTATAAAGAAGAGGACTTAACCTTAAAACTAAGACTCTTTTTTCCAAACATTATAATATGTATTTTGAATTAATTGGTTTGCATTGTGTTAATGTTAAAATCATTTCACTTGATAATTTGCAATTATGTTGATCTCAAAAGAAATGCACTCTATCAAGTTCTTTTTTGTTATGTCAATTCCTAAAATAATACAACTATTTGATTGCTTTAAATGGTTTTTCACTATATAATTACTTAAATAAATGCACCCTATATATATATATATATATATATATATATATATATATATATATGATATATATATATATATATATATATATATATATATATTTATTTATTTATTTATTCAAAATTTTAAAAAATGTATTAATGTATATTGTTATTTTTGGTATGTAAGATCATAGAAAAATAATGATAATTCTAAACATGAATTTATTTGCATTATTTTCTAAACTTTATTATGTTACAAAAATTCATATTATTCCAGATTTATTATTTTACAATTATTTATATTCTTACAAATTTACAAATTTATAATTTTACAATTATGATAATTTAACAATATGTACAATATACATTTTACAATTTTGCAATGATTCAATTTTACGATAGTTATGTTCAAATTTGGCAATTTTCAAAGTTACAAATTTTACAGTTTTAATAAAATTGAATCATCACGATACATACAATTACAATTACAATTTTACGATTTTACAATTATGGTAATTTAACAATATGTATGGTATACATTTTACAATTTTAAGATGATTCAATTTTATGGTAGTTATGGTTCAAATTTGACAATTTTTCAAGTTTACAAATTTTACAATTTTAATAAAATTGAATCATCACGATACATACAATTACTATTACAAATTTATAAATTTACAATTTTACAATTATGTTAATTTAAAAATATGTACGGTATAACTTTTACAATTTTTCGATGATTCAATTTTTACACTGAAGGTGTTCTCTTTTGAAAGAGCAACTCACCACCGACGTCAACCTTTTCATTTTCTACTACTGGTTCTAGCCACAACTGTCATTGTTTTCTTTTTAAAATCTTCACCTCTACTTTTGTCTACACTTTTGTTTCTGACAATTGTCATTACATCCGTCGTCCATTTGTGAAAACAATTGTCATTATAACATAGAGGCACGCAACACATTGTGCCTGATATTAAGGACAATACAATGTGTTTCGGAAGGACACAGAGGGCACGTTGTGCCCTGGGAGTAGGGACATTACATAGTGTTTTAAATTATTTTCGAGGACTCCTGGCACATGCCCCAAACTATTACCTGTAATCTGAGAGCATAGAGATAAATCCAAATGTTGATTCTTACTGTATCTTCTCAAAATCCTTGGAAGTAACTTTGATCCCATCAGTTATTCTTTCTTCTTGTTGCTAGCCTTCAAATAGAAAAATGCTTGCAAACTTGGCACCGAGACTTTCTATCTATAGAAAAATTGCTTCCAAACCAAGCACTAGGACTTTCTATCTATAATGCTTGCAAACCAGGCACCGGGACTTTCTATCTATAGGATCCTGCAACTTATGAAGAATAGTTATGAGGATCTCATCACCAAGGATGTTAATTTCCGCATTAGAATGAATGGATTTCCTCTGCGTTGTAAAATTTTAAATTATAAAACAACAGGGGTTTCCTATCCCACCCATAAAATATGCTCTGCAATTTGAGATGGTAAAGCTCTAAGGTCAATCTTAACTCCTTGCTTATTAAGAATCCATGCTTGTGCCCACACCAGCTGCTTACAAATTTTTTACCCTCGCAATATATATGCTTTTGATGGTGCAAACTCTTTTCTTCAATGCAGGAACACAGAGACTTGAATCAAATAGACAAATAGAGATAAAGAATCTCACCACATCCTTGCAACGATATTTGGGGAGAATCATAGAAAATACCACAACAGAAAATGAATATTAGGGAATAGAGAATTTTCTAAGCATGAATTTTTGTATAATTCCACCCATGCCCAAATTTTTCTTCTCGAATTCAAACAAATCATCCATCGCTGAATATTATCTCTAGAACCCAACTCGTATTTCATATTTCCTTACGAACCCAACTGCCCCATTATGTTCCCTTGGAGAACCGACATCACATTTCCTTTCCAGCCGACCTAATATACAACAATTTAAAGACACCCAAATAAAATCATAGATCTAGCCTTACCCAAATACACTATGCAGTAGCCTTCAACTTTATTCCCCCATATCTACTGCATCCAGAGCTAGATGTGTAATGTTTGCTACCCTCCACTATTTCCAACACCTTCTTGTCGCTTTCATCATACGGTGATCAGGTTATCATGTCCAAGTTATGAAAATTCCTCAAAAATGAAAGTGTTAAAAAATGGTTGCAGTATGAACGACCGGAAAGGTCTCGTTGCTGCAATTCTGGTGCCGTAAACGATTCTCAAAACCGAGGTCGTATGTGAAATTTATGAAGGTTTGAAATCTCCAGTAAACTCCATTTTTCAGTTGACCAAGTTTGACTTTTCTGAATTTGAAAAAATTAAAAAAAGAATATTCCAAGGAATATTTTGGGAATATTCCAAGGAATATTTTGGGAATATTCCTAGGAATATTCTAAGAATATTCCTAGGAATATTCTAGGAATATTCTTAGGAATATTTTGGGAATATTCCTAGGAATATTCCCTAGAATATTTCCTAGAATATTCCATAGGGGCGAATTGGATTTGGACAAGTGCCAAGTTTTGGTTGGAGGTTTGTTTGATTGTGTTACAACAAACCAAAAGCAGGCCACCACGTGGTAGGCCCGGAGGCCGCCACGCGGCCTAGGACCTATAATATAAAATTTTTTGGAGGCCTGGGGTTTCTAACACCTGACCTCCAGATATCAAAGCCAACGTCGGACCGATTCACCTACACGTTATTTCTAAACCTCTAAGTTTCACAACTTATATTTCAAGTTTGACTTAGAATTGGGTGGAGGAAAATGGGGGCCAGCCCCCACACATCATATGACCAAAAGGCGAGGACCGAGGGCTTCACCCCGGCAGTTACAGACACAATTTTGGAGCCATTACATGTGGCCACGTTCAGAATTCTTAATACGACATTAAATTTAACAATAACCCATACAAACCGGTGGTTAATGCAGACAGCACATGTGAATGCGCCCAACCACAAAACCGTTATATTTAATGTTGCCACTAAATTAGGGCGCAGTTCCTTCATTTAAGGAAAATTTCCAATTTTGGAGCACTAACTGGAGTTCCTCCAGTTTTGGAGGAGGTTTTCTAGTGACACTAGGTAAAAATTTGTTTTGGTCATAACTTTCTCAATTTTCGACCAAAGAAGATGAATTTTAGTCAATTTTGGGTTTCTTCAGCATTCTTGAGAGTTTGGAATAGGTTTTAGAGTGAACATAGTTGATCTACGACAGCTTTTGCTTTAGGAAAGAGGAAGGAGCCATTAGGGCCATGATGGAGGAGGCACTGTATTGGGTTGTACTTCACTGTTTAAAGTGAAACAAAAGCCATTTTTAGCTAATTTCTATCTTCTAAAGCTGAATTTACAGCTGTTTTAGCCTGTTTAGGCATATTTTTCATTGTATAACCATTTTTAGAAAATTAATAGAGCAAGGACATGACATTAGGAAGCCTTGGATCGGAAGATGTAGCCCAGGAGGGGTGAACTGCCTCAACATTTTGCTTTGTTATGTTATGGTGAATTTTACTTGTTGTGTATTTCTGCTGTGATATGTTAAACAGTAAATTTAATTAACAAATCCTCACACATAAAACTCAACTTTATTTAACCTGCAAGTCATGGAGAACACTCTGCACACTAAATTATATGGAAATGGATACTTTGCATAGCATTACAAGTAGTTCCATTTTCAGATCAGTTGGTATTAGAGCTAGAGTTTTACTCTACATTTGTTCTTGTGCAAAGATATAGTTGACTGTTTGAAAGTTTTGATGCTTACTAGGCTTAAGCTCAAGAGAGGGGAAGTACGACTGGTTAGAGCACAAATTAATCCTCAACCAAGGAGGGCCAGAGTGACATTAATTCCACCTTCTAATTCACCTCCAAGAGCCATAGAAGAAGCCTCAAGCATGTCTTCAAGAGAGGGAGAATTTCCTGAAGACATTGATCCCAAAGAAGAAGAATGGGTGTTCCGAAGGGATTTCCTAGACATGACGGAGATGGTGAGGATACTCTACCAAGAAAGGAATGGTAGGCTTGTAGGAGAAGGGTCTAAACATTAGAAAGAAGGAGAGGGTCCTTCAAGAGGAAAGAAAAATGATGACAAGTCAAAGAAAGGAAATGGGGGAAATGGTGATCCACCATCCCCATCTTCATCCTCTTCCTCTACATCGTCATCCTCTACTTCGGTGAATCAATCTCACAAGTCCAAAACCTCTGGTAAAAGTCCATTTTTAAAGCTTGATGTTAAATTTTAGTTGCCTATGTTTAATGGTGAAGTCAATGCAGATAAACTTGACAATTGGATAAGACAGTTGGAATTTTACTTGAGGATACAAAACCTTCATGAAGACGAAACCAAGATTCAGTTAGCCTCTTTGAGAATGGAAGGAGCAGCATTGGTATGGTGGGAAGCCAAGACCAAGGATGAAATTAAAAAACATGGTAAGATCACTTTATCATGGGTTGAATTTATTTCTACAATTAAACAATAATTTTATCCATTCACTCATTTACAAAAGGCTATCATGAATTGGAAAAGTTTTAGACAAATTAAGGGACAAAATGTACAAGATTACACCCAAGAGTTTAGAAGAAGGGTTTTGTTGTTAGGAATTGATTTGCATAGCCAAGAAAATTTGCTGAAATATATAGGTGGTTTACACAGCTATCTTATACATACTATTTTTATGTTCAATCCTACTAGTCTAGACGAGGTTTGTGTCCAAGCCAGGCATTTAGAGGCTAGAAGGAAACAATATTTTGATGGGAATGAGGATAGTGAATTTAAAGGCAAAGGGAGAAAGAGAAATGCAAACTCTAGGAATGAGAAAGGTAAAATATTTTGTAGAAATTGTTCCAAAACAAGCCATGATGAAGACCATTGCTGGAAACTTCATCCGGAATTGAAGCCAGAAAAATTTAAAACCAAAGATAAGGCCAAAGAAAAAGGCAAGATGGTTGCAATAGCTGAACAAGACTTAGGGTCTGAATTAGGAGATGAAACTAAAAGCATAGCCATGGCACTAAAGAACATAAAGGGGAAATAGATTGTAAATGAAACAAATCTTGATTATAGCACTTTAAACTGTCACATAGAAGCTTCAAATGAAGAGAGGAGGATAGAGATGTTTCATGTGAGGATCACTTCAAAACACACAAAGATAGACACACTATTTGACAGTGGGTCACAAGCGAATATCATCTCAAAAGACTTAGTCAAGAAGCTGAAACTTGATACCATTCCACATCCAAAGCCATATCCACTTGGATGGATTTGCAAGGATGCTAATTTACAAGTTTCAAGGAAGTGCATGTTGCTCTTCTCCATAACAGATCATTATATTGACATGGTTGAATTGGATGTGGTACCGCTTGACAGTACAGGTGTGGTGTTGGGCAGTCCTTACTTATTTGATAGGAAAGAGATCTTCCATCGCCATGAGAACAAGTACCATTTGTTCAAGGATGGCAAGGAGTTTATTGTGAGAGCACATCGGAAGAAGCTAGAATCTTCTTTAGTGAATGCAGGATAGTTGAAAAGGCTTGTCAATGCAAGTCAAAATTTGACTTTGTTGATGATTAAGAAAAAATATTTTGTACATAATACTTTTCATATTATTGCTGATGTAAATGATGAAATGTTTCATTCTGAATGTAGGTCTTCTTTGGAAGAAGATGACAAGATATTGCAGAAAGTGTCTTTGGTGTCGATCAGTGCAGAGAACAAAGTGTCAGTGCAAAGTGGTGCAAGAATTCAAGAAAGGGAAAAGCATGCAAACAAAGAGGACACAAAGTTCATCAATGATCATTGCTGGTTTGAGAATGGCAGGGTACTATGGCGAGAAAACTTGGTCGGGAATTGACATAAGTGCATGGCTCATTTAGCAAAAATTCACCATGAGGACAGTTGGCAAGGTGAATCTTATTTTCAGTTTTCTTTGAAGGTAGACCATTGTAGGAACAATATGTTTTCTACAAATTTCAGTTGTTGTTCTACAAGTTTCAAAAATTTACAATATGACACAGTCAAAGTTAGCAACATTCGGTCAACAGATTCAAGGAAGAATTTGTATTTTTATGAGAAGCTTAATTTGATGAAATCAGGGAGATTTCAGTGGTTCAAGGTTGGAAGAGTGGAAAATCAGTTTCCTCATCTTTAGTTTCTGTAATTCAAAGAGCTTTTGGGGTCCAAAATCTTTCCATTGGGGAGATGTGATCAGGTGATCATGTCCAAGTTATGAAAATTGCTCAAAAATGAAAGTGTTCAAAAATGGTTGAATTCTAAATGACCGGAAAGGTCTCATTGCTGTGATTCTGGCGCCATGAACGGTTCTCAAAACTGAGGTCGTATGTGAAAGTTATGAAGGTTTGAAGTCTCCAATAAACTCCATTTTCAGTTGACCAAGTTTGACTTTTATTAATTTGAAAAAATTAAAAAAAGAATATTCCAAGGAATATTTCAAGAATATTCCTCAAAATATTCCCTAGAATATTCCACGGGGCGAATTAGATTTGGACAAGTGGCAAGTTTTGGTTGGAGGTTTGTTTGACTGTGTTACAATGGACCAATAGCAGGCCACCACGTGGCAAGCCCAGAGGGCGCCACGTGGCCCAGTAACTGTAATAATTTTTTTTTGGAGGCCTAGGTTTTCAAACACCCGACCTTCCGTTATCAAAGCCAACGTTGGACCGATTCACCTACACATTACATCTTAACCTCTAAGCATCACAACTTATGTTTGAAGTTTGAATTAGAATTGGGCGAAGACAAATGGGGGCCAGCCCCCACACATCATATGACCAGAAGGCGAGGACCGGGGGCTTCACCCCGGCGGTTACAACAACAAATTTGGAGCCATTACATGTGGTCACGTTCATAATTGTTAATACGACATTAAATTTAACAATAACCCATACAAACCGGCAGTTAATGCGAACATCACATGTGAACACGCCCAACCACAAAACCGTTATATTTAATGCTGCCACTAAATTAGGGCATGGTTTTTCCATTTAAGGAAAATTGCCAATTTTTGAGTGCTAACTGGAGTTCCTCCAGTTTTGGAGGAGGTTTTCTAGTAACACTGGGCGAAAATTTGTTTTGGTCATAACTTTCTCAATTTTCGACCAAACAAGATGAAATTTTAGTCAATTTTGGGTTTCTTCGGCATTCTGGAGAGTTTGGAATAGGTTTCAGAGTGAACAAAGGTGATCTACAATAGATTTTTCTTCAGGGAAGAGGAAGGAGGCATCAGGGCCATCATGGAGGAGGCACTGTATTGGGTTGTACTTCACTGTTTAAGGTGAAACAAAAGCCATTTTTAGCTATTTTATATCTTTTGAAGCTGAATCTATAGCCGGTTTTTCCTGTTTAGGTATATTTTTCACTGTATAACCATTTTGAGAAAATTAGTAGAGCAAGGACATGCCATTGGGGAGCCTTGGACCAGTAGATGTAGCCCAGGAGGGGTGAACTGCCTCAACATTTTTTTGTGTTATGTTATGGTGAATTTTACTTGTTGTGTATTTCTGCTGTGATATGTTAAACAGTAAATTTAATTAACAAATCCTCACACATAAAACTCAGAAACATTACCAAAACAACTTTGTTTAACCTCCAAGTCATGGAGAACACTTTGCACACTAAATTATATGGAAATGGATACTTTGCATAGCATTACAAATAGTTCCATTTTCAGAACATACGGATACACAGTCTCATAGATTCACTTCCCCCGCATTACTCCATTTAGTCAAAAAGCAACAAGAAATTCCTCAACCTAAAAAGTGGGGAAAATAATTAGAAATTCATCTTCTTTTTTATCTTCAAGGTTGGAGAATTATTAACACAGGGAATTATTGTTGATCGCTCTTCGCACCCAACACGAAGCCTTCAAAAAATACATGTACCCTCGTCCATGGATTCTTGGGTGTCACACCATGAAGGGCCTCTTCTCGTCTCCAGATCTTGCCAGGATCCTCGTAGGAACAAAGCTGCATACAATTTTTCCAAGCCATTTCCTCGCCATTACCGCCACTCCAGGAATGTTGTCCAAATAAAAATTAGATTTTCACAAGAAAAATATAAAATTCTCTTGATAAACATTTGTGAATTTGGGCTATGACGTTGGTAATGGGTAATTATTTTTTTAATTATTCCAAGCCATTTCCTCGCCATAACCGCCGCCCCAGAACGTTGTCCAAATAAAAATTAGATTTTCACAAGAAAAATATAAAATTCTCTTTATAATCATTTCTGAATTCGGGCTATGACGTTGGTAATGGATATTTATTTTTTTAATTTTTTATATATTTTTATCTGGGAATCAGGGAATTTAGTAGCTTCTGGATTTTATGCTTTTATATTATAATTAGGTTTTTGAATTAATTTAGATAGTTAATGAATTAAATTATATAGTCAAAAATCATGATTTGACTAGTAAAAATATACTATCTAACTAATTTTAAATCATAGAAAAACATGATTTGACAAATAAAAATATGTAATCTAAGTAGTTTTGAATTATCACATTTAGATTTGATAAAATATTTACAGAAAATTGATGTTATTTCATTGCCGAAGATCCTTCATCATCGTCACTTGTGACCACCAACTTCTCTGTTTCTTTTTTTTCAAGAAAGGAGAACCCACATGTTTCAACGTGACCACCAACTTTTCTGTTTATTTTTTTTCCCAAGAAAGGAGAACCCACATGTTTCAACCAATTATGTGGCCATCAAAGCCCCTAATGTTTTCTCCAACACTTTCATCGCCATCCATGGCATTTCTTGTCCTTTCGCTTAACTATATACTTCTACGAGTTCTACCTCATTATCCTTTGCCTCTCTCCCACAACTCTAGCTACACACCCGATCCATGCTATCTTGGTAATCTGGTCACCATATACATTACTGTACAATTTTGCTGAAATTTGCTTCAAATCATTTCACATAAAAACAATTTATCCCATCATTTAACGTCTAGCATTTGAGTTTTTTTTATTCCAGTTAAATTTGTATTTTTATCGATCATAATTTCTACATTTACTCGAATCCAATGGAACTTTGTTCACATAATTGAATTTTACCAATCCAATGGAACTTTGTTCACATAATTGAATTTTATCGAAATTATGAGTTTATCTAGGAACGGGTTTCATCTCATCTTTCAATGTCATTTCAATTTGAATTTTTCCACATCACCTAATGATTGGGGGATGGATGATGACCCTCAGAATCCAATGGCTCTCTAGTCATCATTATTGATGGAATTCGCATGCATTGTGAGCAAACACAATGAGTATGCATTTAGTTATAGGTTATGTTCTTGGTTAGGATTTTCCCAAAACTTTTACTCCTTTGGTGTATCTTTGCACCTTCAAGCTCAATTACTAGTACAGTAGTTATGGTTCAAATTTGACAATTAGATATCATTTTTGGGATTCAACTGCGTTAAGTAATTCATTCATATATGACCATTTCCATGAGAGGTAGTCATAACTGACTAGTTTCTCATGATTTTGAATAGTCCTCTTAAGACTCATTGCATCGGGTGATGCTCACAGGGGTCAAGAGGTGAGATTGAAACTAGTGAAATGAATCACATAGCATCAATCATCACTTTCGAGGCTTGAACCCGTTAACCAAGACTTCCCGGGAGGTCACCCATCCCAGAACGCCTCTAGCTGAAGTGCACTTAACTGTGGACTTTTCCCCACAATCAAGCCCACTTAGCTTGCTACCCCATTTGCAAAACCTTGGAAAGTATTGTGCCTCATGAACCATTCAAGTAGAGCTCCCTTTACTTTTTGTATTCAAGTATGAGGGGTTTCCGCAATGCATTATATTAGATATCATTTTTGGGATTCAACTGCGTTAACTAAGTCATTCATTTATGACCATTTCCATGAGAGATAGTCGTAAGTGACTAGTTTCTCATGATTTTTGAATAGTCCACTTAACACTCATTGCATCACATAGTCCACTTATTGCATATTGACTTCACTTGAGTGGGCATTTTAATGGCTAAAAAATTTTAATGGATAAATTTAATGGAAAATAGTGATCAAGATGAGAAAGTGATAGCAAAAAATGTCTTTATTAACTTGACTTTATCAGAAAAATGTCAGTATTGACTTGACTTGAGTACATATAGATCAATAAATTGGTTAAAAATTGCAGTATTATCAAAATTGTAATGATTTTTTTTTGGAAAAGTGACCAAAGAAAATGTCCGCCCTGACTGACTTGAATTCGGCGAGCCTTATTTCCACTGCCATAGGCCCATTAATGTGCCCAGGCAGGAAATGCCCATCGCACGATGATCTACGGCTTTAATCTGACGACGGGCATTTCCTACCTAGGCACATTAATGGGCCTATGACAGTGGAAATAAGACTCGCCCTTGAATTCAGTCTATGAAAATCTCTTATCAGATTCTGCCGCACTCTCCTTCAAATCGTGCTCCTTCAAATCGTGAGTTTTAGGTAATGACTTTTGGCTTTAATGCACTGTCCTTCCAATCGTGAGTTTTGGGTAATGACATTTGACTTTAATGAAGCGTAATGATGTCCCTATCGACTTGAATCCTAGGCCAATTAACTCGGAGGAAAATTTCAAGAAAATATCAATATTATCGGATTATGCCGGACCATTCTTCAAACTTTTTGAGTTGTTGGTAATGAACTCCAAAACGGTGTATTCACTTTTGTGAGTGGAATTATTCCTCGCGGCATGGAATTTGATGGAAATTTTCTTAAATATAATCAAAATTTTGTTTAAATATAGCTAAAATTTACTTAAATATAACTAAACAGAAATTAAAATCCGAAAAAGTTATCAAATTTAACGAGTCTTTCATATTGGAAATTCCTACCTTATAGAAACCGAGATTTTCTGAGTTAATGACAATCTGTAATCTACCACACCTGTGCAGCATGGTAAGGGTGTGATAATTTGTAAGATTTATCTAAATTGAAGTCATGCATCGTAACTCTCAATTTATGACAATCAGTGAGATCTATCTTGATTGAAGCCTATGCATGCGGAGAGGGTATATGCAGGCCATGTGGATGTAATGAGCGAGGAAGGCAAGGGATCTCAGAGATGGCAGAGAGATGGCTCTCAGGGGATCTCAGAGATGGTAGTGAGTGCGCTTGGTGCATTTTCCAACTGAAGTCTTGGGCACAGGAGAAGATAAGTTTGCAGTGACACTATTTGAAGTTGAGTGGAGGAATTAAGACATTCAGATATTGACTGGGTGACACTGTTGCCACCCGGTCGCATGCGGAGAGGGTATATGCAGGTCCTGTGGATGTAATGAGCGAGGAAGGCAAGGGATCTCAAAGATGGCAGAGAGACGGCTCTCAGGGGATCTCAGAGATGGCAGTGAGTGCGCTTGGTGCATTTTCCAACTAAAGTCTTGGGCACAGGTGAAGATAAGTTTGCAGTGACACTATTTGAAGTTGAGTGGAGGAATTACGAGGTTGGAACCATATGTTTTGATTTTCTTGCAGATAGCCACAGTAGCTTTCAGATAGCCGGTGACGGACTGTATTTTCGCTGTTACATGATGATGAGTAAAGCGCTGAGCCCCAAAGTTTATCTCCTTTCGGCATGAAGCATCTGGTTTGGCTGTGAGAAAGATCCGTGAAAGCGCACATCTGGGAGGAGCACAACACATAGTCTTCAGACAATAGGAGGAACCTGCCATCATTGGGCATTTGCGGTTCTGGGAACGGATTAAGATTGTGGTTTTGAAGGTGGAACTGCTCTGTATTGTTTTTATGTGGGTGCTACTGCCATACCTAAGACTACAGTTCACACTGGACTGGTTTTTCCGAGCAAACAGTCTTCACCTACCTTGCCGGTATTTTTGAATTTGATTTCCTACTAGCTATTTTGACATGACATTATCTTTTTGATGACTTGTCTAGCATCGGGATATCATTAATTCTTCAGTTGTGTAAGTACTCATGCTAGTCAATCGATGCCGGCATCCATTTATCGCTGGATTTAATGTGGATGTCATAGTCGACTGATTTTTATCTGGACATCTCCATCTCAAGGCTTTTCCAATTTATTCTCTGACTTTTCCATTCCTTACGACAGGGGTTGTTGGGATTATTTTATTGATACGAACTTTCCTTCTTTATTAACCATGTGACAAGCTGCACTGTTACAAGCTGCACTGTAACAGAGATGAAGATAATGTGTGAGAAGACCACAGGAGCTAAAAGTGACAGAGTTGAAATTTGTGACAAGTGAGAAGATAGTAGGAACAGAACCTGTCTACACCCACGCCATCAACAGAGAAGAAACCACCTGATGTAATTACAAATCTGGACAAATCTGCACTGTAACAGGCGGCACCTTTGTTTCGGATAGAACGGGCCTTAACTTGTTACGTTCCCTGGCGGCATTTTCTTACGTTGACTTCCCTAATCTGTTATCCTATGACACGTCGGCCAAGTTTCCATGACGAGTGCCACGGGGGTTGATGCAAAAACTGCGCAATTGGATTTTGAGCTGGATGCCTCTATTATTGCTCAATCCATCATCGCGCCTCCAGGTTTTCATGCGCGTCAACAAGGAAAAGGATCGACTCGCAGAGGCAGACACAAGATGAAAAAGAATTGATTGGCATGCTTCAAGCCTGCTGTGGACATCAAAGAAGTGGTGCTAGAACATGGGGATCTTTGGGGGCGAGTAATTGATCTGCAAAAGCGTGCACTAATTGGACGCTGGATGTTTTCCGATGGTCATGTGAATGATATGCTGGAATGGGCTAAGAATGTTTGGACTCTAATTGTGGGATATGCTCCGATGGTCAGTCTGCTCCTAAATAATTGGTATAGTATTCATTTTATGAATGAAAAAGATGTTGCCTTGATTGTTAACAAGACATGGGTACATGGAAAGAGTTTTTTGCAACTTCTGCCCTGGTACCTCGGTTTTAATCCAATTATGGAGGCTCCAAAGAATAGATTAGTGTGGGTAAAGCTCACGGGCCTTCCATTGGAGTTTTGGATAGAAAATGCATTAAGGGCCATTGGAAATTCCATTGGATGCACGAAATACATCGACCCAAGTATTCTTGGTGCCACTGACAAACGCATTGCATGGATATTAGTCGAAATGGTCTTCTCTGGCGATTTGCCCGCGGATGTTGACCTCGTCTGGGGCTCGAGAAGACATAGGCAAAGGGTGGATTATTGGGGCATACATTTCCGCTGCCTGGTTTGTCACATCACGGGACATTTGAAGGACAACTGCCCTCGGCTGCATTGGAAGCCCTGTAGGGACAATCAAAGATCAGAAGATGCAAATGGCAAGCTGACTCCAAATGATCATCGAAATGTCATCCCATCAGGTATTTCTACTATTGTGGATTCTGCCATTGATTTGTTTGCTAATGTTAATGAAAAATCTGCGGAGTTAACTCCACCAGACAAGGAGCTGATGGCTCCTACTATTTCTAAAAACAATTCCGGCTCGCCCATGCAATTAGAAACCGAAGTAAACCTGGGATCGACAATCATGAGGAAGGATAAAATGTCGTATGCCTCTACTGCTCTTGCTGATCACCATCAAACCTGTCCCATCACTGAGCCTTCATACACCTCCCCATCCATGCCGCCCCTAGAAGACGCAACACCTCCCCATCCTCCTCCCTCTCCGCACAATACCGAAAAGGTGAATGTACCAGACTTACCTTATGTCCCTACTGCTCTAGTTGATCACCATCAAACCTGCCCCACAATTTCTTCTTCATATACATCCCCATCCCCTCTTCACCCTCCTCCCTCTCCACATAATATTGTGAATGGGGACTTATCGGGATCACCTATAAATACTATTGGATGTGATGTCGAATCTCTTTTAAACAACCCGAACCTTGACTTGGCTGCCCTCACTATATTTGAGAATATCCCTAGGAATCCTGATATTGTTATCTCGCCGGCTTCGGGTTGCAATATTACGGTGAGGAAGAAAATGAAGTCCACATCCAGACACTTCAGAGGGAGGCCGAAAACAAAATCCCTCTTCCGGGATGAACTTCTTGACCTCCGGGAGGTCCCTATTTTTTCAGCTGATGATCCCAGGGTGGATGGAGTTTGTGACCCTCCTTGGGTCTCCAAATGATTTTCGCCCTCCCCTTCAGCTCATGTGGCATGGGCGAATAGTTTTTTTGCAGATGGCGGTATATGATTCTATCATGTCTTTTATGTTTCATCTATTTGCCCCATTTCATATGCTGCTGCGGTATGCCGTGGGACGCCTGGCTTATCGTTGAAGTGGTTTTTGCTTGTCGCGAATGTTGTGGGTTCACACCTACGGATTAGGTTGATCCTCCATTTCTTTTCCAATTGGCTTTAGACATTATCTTCGACTCTATGCTTGATTACGAGTCTCATGTGATGGGTATGTTTTGCCAGATCACATTATTTTTGGTTTTAGGAACAATGTTGCATACTTTGGAAGTGATTACTCACTTCACTTTCTTATGATGTATTATGCACTGTTTTTATTTATCATAATATAAAACAGCGTTTTTTTTCTTTCAAAAAAGAAAAAAAGAAAAAAAAGAAACCGAGATTTTCTATTAAAAAAAATTCATTAGAGTTATTTTAGAAATTTCAATCCAAGGTATTCGCCCACTCATTTCAAGTCCATACACCATTAAAGTCAAATCATTAGCGATAACTTGGATGAACAATTTTAGGAAAATCTGGGTCCGCCGCCCCGTCCTTCAAATCTTCTGAGTAGTTGGTATTGACTTGACTTTAATGAGAAGCAGATAGACTCGAATTGAGTAGGGTAGTAAGTATTGATCAAAACTTCTACGAAAATCTCAGTATTGTCAAATTCGGGCGTACCGTCTAGTGGCTTCACTTTAAAGAAGCTTCAGGAGTATTGCCTTTAATTGACTGGCCTAATAACTCGGACGGAAATTTCTCTGAAATCTCAGTATTATCTGAATCTGGCGTCCTGGCCTTCAAATCCTGTTGCATATGGTAACGCTGAATAAATTGAATTTTGGAAAAAAATTCGTGATAAAGTTGGAATATAGACTCACTTACAACCAGACCTGAATTTGACGGGAAAACTGCCCGCCACGAGGCAATTTAACCGTAAAAAAAGGCTAGCCCTCCACTATACATGTCATCCAACAGCCTTCAAATATGTCAAACGTTAAATAATGTGGTTAAAAACATCAAATTTGACGGGTAATATAACTTCAAAATTCCTACGTCTTTCAAAGCCTTTTGCAGAAAGAGAGCAAGCAACTTTAATAACTTCTTAGTGTATTTTTGTAAGTAAGCGTTTTGATGTCAATTGACTTCCGAAAGTGATTTGTGAAGCCTGTGATTTTCAATGTTTTTGGTCAAGGGTTGTATAATGTTAACAAATTGCTTAATGGTTTAACGTAGAGTATATTTGCTTAGTAATTTTTTATTTTAAATATTTTTTATTTTAATATTTTGATATAATTGTAGTTTAATTAATAGATGAAATGAATTTTTGTTAGAGATATGATGTAATTTTCATTAAAATTGTAATTTTTTATTGTTTAAAATATAGTTTTGAATGTATAAATAGATTCAACACTCAAAAAAACTTTTTAAAGTACTAAACATTGATTAAACATTTTAAACTTATTATTCTTAAAGTAATCTCTCAAAATTTAGGCAAAATTGACCAAGAAATCAGGATTGGAAAAAAATCATTCCATCCATTAATAGACTACCCATTTTAACATAGACATACAAAATTATTCTAACATAGTATTTTGTTCAATATTATTCTAACATAGTGTTTTGTTCTGGAATGGCCAATGTATCATAATATAGTAAAATATATAGTGTTAAGGTTAGAATAAAGATTTATAATACAAGATAACCATTTTGGTGAAAAAACCAACTGAAATTTTAATAGAAAAAGAGTTTCTAGCTAAATAATTAGGTTATATTATCTTGAGACATTTATAAAAAACTTTGTTCGATTGGTGAGGCTAAGGGGTGGATCCACATATTTCTTTTGAAGCAATTTCAACCTGTTTAGGGACATTTCTCTTATCAATTGAGGTCAAAAGGTACCTTTTGAGGAATTTTCATTGCCTAAGTATGCCACTGATATTATTATGGGGTTTTTCTTGTTTGGGCTTCATTGAAAGTATGTTGAAGTAATATTTAGTGACAAGTCAATATAGAATATTTTCCCGCAACAATATGATGATGTAGGTTAAATATATGCCAAAATAAGAGGGTTGGACATCTTTCATTTCTTATATGCCACAAATCCTTGGAGTGAGTTAGGAGAACCGTGGAAAAGGGAAGAATAACAAACTTCTAGTCTCATAGTATGGAAATATTTGAAGATAAAGTGGTATGTTGTCTCCTTATTTAGGGACTACGAATTACAGTTGTAGTCACCTAAGGAGTATGCTGATATCTGTAACTGTAGAGCTAATGTGAGAAAACTTTGATCTATATAATTGGAAATATCTCATTACAAGACAACAGAGTTTTGTGTATCCCATAGGTCTAATGAGCCAATCACTAAAGATAAGATATATACTGTAACACTAATACATATTCAATGAGAGTGGCACTATAGGTATTATCCATGTGCACAAAAGATAAAATTTGAAAATATCTTCTCGAATACCCCTATTTACCTCCATTTTGGAGGGCCCTAATGCATCCATCAAGAAGTTGTGTGGACATAGCTTGTGAATATCAGCATTGACGAGATGGAACAATAAGGAGGCTCTATGCATATAAGATCTCATTGCTAGACATGGGTACTTGAGATTGTAACAACCCTAGTGAAATTTCCATGTAATAAATTTAAAATAATAACCACAGTTGATGGGACACTTATTCCAAGCTGAATGTTCGACCCTCCATCTCCCTTGTTATCTTATTTGCTTGACTCTTGATCCAATTGCATCCCAAGTTACTTCATTAACTACTCGCCCTATAAAGGTTATGCCTTCTAATATAGTTTCTTGGGCATTAAAAACAATAGATTTAGAATTTAATACAATCTCTTTATCAACAACAAAAGAAATCCCTCCTTTTATGAGAAAAAATCTTCCTTTTATGAGAGTACCTTATGATATGTTTATATTGCTTTGTAAAATCTAAAATATTCTAGGTATTCTACATCCATGAGAGTGGTTGAAGGCACATCTCCTCTAATAATCAATGTTAGCAAGAAAGGCTCAGTTTGACTTTAGCTTGAGTTAAATTGGGTAAATCGAATTTCCACATCCGCAGGATAGCCCAGAGGACCGTAGTTAAATAGTGTGACATGGCTCGTATCACTCAGTTAACTCAGTAAGTTCAATTTAGGGGCTTGAAGTTCAATCATGCATGTGTTAATTACTAAAATTTGGCAATATAGTTCAATTATTTTCAATTCAGTTAACTGACCTCTAACTATTGATAGAGTTAGTTGAATGTCAGTTGAGCACTGGAAAACAGTCTAACTCAAAGACATGTTAGTTAACTAATCATTAGCCCAAAATAGTTCATGCATGCATGGAATTCAAATTGCTCAACTGAGGTGGAGGAGTTAATGCCAATGTAACATGAGTTGTATACAAGTTTGAGTGTACAATTGTTGCATGAGGTCAGGAGATCAATCCTTGGGAATTGCACAAGCAAATAGGAGGCTAGGTGAGAAAATAATTGGCTAAGTCTTGGCCAAAATTTCTCATTCAACAGAGAGAACATGTATTATTTTGCAAGTTGTGCTCAAAGCCGGAGTAAGCAATAATAATAGTTTCTCTATTCATCTGATTAATGCAAACAGGCTTGAGGAGTTCATACTAGTTGGGTTCCCCTAGAAATCGCTGTGTATTTGTGGTTTTTCTTATTGCATGTCTTTGCATGTGTCTCTAAATTGTGATGTGTATTTGTGGTTTTTCTTATTGAATGTCTTTGCATGTGTCTCTAAATTTTGATTTCCATTCTGCGGAATTGTAGAGTAGAATTGTGTCTCTTGTTTTTCAGTTTGAAATCTCAAGCAGTTGCAATTTCTATAAAAAAATCTATAATCAATCTATAAATACTCACTTTTGGAGAAATTTTTGGAGTTTACTATCTTAAATATTTCTTATTGTTTCTTCTTCATATTCTTGATTTTCACATGCACATCTAACTTCTTTTGTTTTCCTTCCTCCATGATCTTGTTGCATCATTTGAACCTTTTACAAAGGGACAAACCCCATTGTTACACACCTATATAGAATCCACATCCTATTTCTTGTTAAGAAAATTTGTGCATCTTAAAGATGATGGTGAAAAACATGGTTTTAGTCCAAGTTTTGACTCCACTCCCACCATGCCAGCTCATTGATCATTCAAGACCACTAAACCTAAGTACTAGGTAATGATAGATTTGAAAGCATATCCATTATGCAAATATTTCAAACTTAGTTTTGATGACCATGCATGATAATTTAGACCCCTTTTGGATGAAAAAGATGGTCTACCTATATTAGAGTATATGAAATCTAGAAAAAAATTATTAACTTGAAGCCAACATATTTATGCATTTGTATAATAAAGCAAGATGGATGCATTCACATTTCATGGTGAAGGTAGAGTCTTACCCTCACCTTCATATTTACCTCTACCTTAAAGAGAAATTTATTGTGAATATGTTCTCAACTTTACTAGTTATGTTTCATTACAATTATTAATGGCTATTAAAAAAATATATCAACTTAGAAATTAGTTTGAAACCATATCTTTTCATATAATTTTCCTTATAATTTTTTTTCTCACACCATAAGATATATAGAAAAGGGAAAGACATAATATGTTTTTAATATAACTGTTTTCTTTATATAAATTTATCATATATTTAATACTACTTGAAAGGACTCTATAATAATATTAGATATGGTTTTTTCTTTATTAATTTTTTAAATTAATATGATAAGATATAATTGTAATTTCATTTTAAAAATGAATAATATCTTTTAGTTACACAAATTATAATTATTCTCTTCTTTCTTATCTATATATATATATATATATATATATATATATATATATATATATATATATATATATATATAAACACATTTGAACTTTCCATTCATGTAAATGGGAGATGGATTTTAATAATCTTGAATGTTTAGAAAAAAATTTTATAAAGTGGATTTTTTTCTCATTGTAATTTGAAAAATAATGATAAACAACATAATATATCGTTTACAAATTTTTGATCAATATCTTAATGTGTAAATTTTTCACTTAAAAAAGAGGTTTGTACCTCAAAAAAAATTAATCTCTCTAAATTCTTAATAAATCCAAGTTTAAAATAAATATAAGCTAATTTATTTTAAATTATATTAAATTATCATTTTAACATTTTTAATATATATATATATATCTATATATATATATATATATATATATATATATATATATAATTTTATTGCTATTTTAATTATTTAATATAAAATAGATAAAAACTATATAATTATTGGTCTAAGTAGACGTTAACCATCATCATCATCATAAAAAAAAACTATAATAATTTCTAATTTCTAATATGAAAAATTAAAATTTTATTTTTTTAGTAAATTAATTTTTATTTTTATTTTTAAATTAACTCAAAAAACTTATAATTTTATGTTTTTGAATGAATATCATCACTTATAGGTTTTTAGCATTTACCCAATAAATTATCTTCCTCCAATTTCATGGTATGAAAACCTTAAAATTAAAAAAACATTACCTTAATTCAATTTCATAAATGAAGTCAATTCAAATATTCACCCTTTAAAGACGAAATAGCGTAAGTATTCACAGCCATAAAATTTTGATGTGACTAACGCCAGAGTAAAAGTGCAGTCGTGTGTATGATGATTTTATAGCCAAATTCCAAAACCTCTTGATTCATGGGAATATTCATTTCCACAAATTTCCCTTCTCATCTGGAATTGGATTCCGATTTTCTTCATCTCCCACTACAGCTCTAATTGCGTATTATATGATATAAACTAATCGTTTTTTCCTTTATGTTTATGAGAAATCGTTCTTTTCCCGGATAATTTAAAACCCTTTTGAGTCTTGAACAGAAATAGGACATCTGCAAGACTCTACAGCACAACTTTCGGTTGAGCATTTCTGAAAAGCCATTCAACTCAAGAATGTATTTTTAGATTATAAAAATTAATTATGATCTGGAGAGTTTACATACTCATTTACAGCTAATTGGAGTCATTTTACATTAGACTATTCAATCTTTAACAATTTTTTTGAAAATGATTTTACAATTACCTAATTTTTAAAAGAATTTTTTGATAAAGAATTAGATGTATTTAGTTGTTGTAATAGAGTAAACATTTATTTAAATTTTGATATACGTATTTATTTCTATTCTATTATGGTTACACATTTCTTTTACGCTGAACTAAGCACATATATATTTATTAATAAATTAAAATATTTAGATTTAATAAATTTAATGGTATAAAAATTGTGAAAATAGAGTCTTGACATAATTGAGAACTTACTCTACTCAATATTTAATTATATAAGAAACTATACAGGGAATCGATATACCCCAAAATAAGGTTGTGGTATGTTTGGGGGAATCACCCAAAGTTTAGCCCTCTCCCAGAACATAAATAAACCAATTACTCCTCCAATTCCAATTCCCATTCCCATCCTCACTGCTATCAATGACATTTTTTTGTCTACTTGATTTAGCCATCCCACTTTTACATTACTACTCTTGGTAGCACTACCACCTTGTGTAGGTGGTCTTTCATTTTCCTTACATGTATCTAAAGGACAACCCCACAAACATTTATTATTTTGAAATGAACTTGCATTGAAAGTAGAAAATTGTGTCCCTGTAGGGATTTTGCCACAGAGATTGTTTGATGAAACATCAAGTACGGCCAACTCATGTAATTTAGAGAGGTCTTCAGGAATTGCTCCACATAAATGATTTTTTCCCAGGTCCAACTGCTCCAATGTTAATATCTCACTAAGAGATGCAGGTATTTTCCCTTCCAATTGATTCCAAGATAAATTCAATAACCGCAACTTGCTCATACTTCCAATGCTTGCAGGAATTTCTCCTATAAGATTATTGGAAGACAAATCAAATATAGTGTTTGTAGAAATCACATATGAAAGAGTATACTGAAATCCTTTGATAACAATTTCCATTTCCTCATCTAGTTCATCATCATTTGTCACATTTGCAAATCCAGAGAGTCTGTCTAGATGAAGTGGTATTGTTCCATTCAATTTGTTGTTGGATAAGTCCAACACATGCAACTCGGGAAGATTTGTGATGTCTTGAGGAATACAACCATGCAGATTATTATGACCAAGGATTAAGGCACCCAAGTCATGAAACACTGTGAAGGATTGAGGAAGCTTTCCTGTTAATCGATTTTTGCTTAAATCCAATAATTGAAGGTGGGTACAATGGGCCAAAGATGTGGGTAGCATCCCTGAGAGATTATTGGAGTGCGCTGAGAAAATTGTCATAAAAGTGATATTGCCAAAGACATTAGGGATAGGTCCATTTAAATTATTTTCTGATAAATCTAATATTTCAAGTGAAACCAAGCCATTAAAACTATTAGGAATATTTCCTAAAAAACTATTATTATATATAACTAGTTCACTAAGAGATTTTAATTGGCCTATGTTATATGGGATATGACCAGTTAAATTGTTTGATTGCAAATATAAAGATGATAATGAACAAAGTTTTCCTATGGATTTTGGAATTGTACCTATAAAATTATTATTTGAAAGATCAAGAAATTCAAGTTTCTTTAAATTAACAAGGGTTCTAGGAATGTGACCTATAAGTTTATTATTATTAAGAAATAAGGTGCTTAGTTGATTCAAATAACCAAAAGCCGCAGGAATACGTCCTGTTAACATATTATCAGAAAGGTATAAATAAGTCAATTGACTCAAATTTATCAGGGTAATCGGAATGCGTCCTGTTAACATATTATTGCTAAGGTCTAAAACAGTCAATTGACTCAAATTTGCAAGGGTAGCAGGAATGGGCCCTCTTAACATATTATTCCTAATATATAACGTAGTCAAATGACGCAAATTGAGAACTACTTTAAATATGCTTCGAGTGAGTTCGTTTTTGACGAGACTTAGGCTAGTCAACTTTGTTAAATTGGCAATGTCTACACCTCTCACTCCAATTCCCTGCAGGGTTAAGTCAGTCAATTGGGTCAAATTGGCAATGGCTTTAGGAATGCTTTTGACCCTGTCTTGACGTCTGCTCATTTCGGGGCTATCTTGAGAAAGAGTCAGAGAGGAGAGGGGAAGCCGAAACATTTCTGAAGGAATAGAATCCAAAATATTAGGCCCAGATATAAAGAGGTCGGTAAGTTGGGTCAAATTGCCCAACTGACTTGGTATTCTCCCGTTCAGACTTTCAAGACGCAGATACGTAAGTTGTGTCAAATTGCCCAACTGACTTGGTATTGTCCCGTTCAGACTTTCAAGAAACAGAGAGGAGAGGGGAAGCCGAAATATTTCAAAAGGAATACAGCCCGGAATATTAGGAGGACAAGATATGGATAGGTATGTAAGGTGTGTCAAATTACCCAACTGACCTGGTATACTGCCAGAGAATGTGTTTCCATGTAGACCAAGGAGCTCTAGTCGCTGCAGCAGGCCCAATTCCACAGGAATAGAACCTGAGATGCCATTGTAGCTCAGGTCAAGTACTCGCAAGGCTTTAAGGTGGCCAAACTGGGCTGGAATTCTTCCAGTCAAACTATTTCTAGAAAGATCCAAGGTGCGCAGCTTCTGCAGCAGGCCCAATTCGACTGGAATAGAACCTTTGATAGAATTGCTATGAAGGTCAAGTATTTGCAACGATTTAAGGTGGCCAAACTGGGGTGGAATTTTTCCAGATAAACTCTGACCAGAAATATTGAAACTGCGCAATAAAGACAGATTGCCGAGGGACGGAGAAAGGCTACCTCTCAAACTTTGCGTACCTTGTAATTCAGAAAACAAGGAGAGGTCAATGCCGACCACTCTGTTGGTGCCTTTTCTGCAGCGAACACCATACCATGAGGAGCATATCTTCTCGGAGTTCTCTGCCGTCCAGTTGGAGAGCAAGCCATATGGATCCGATGTGATGGAATTTCTGAACGCCAAGAGAGCATGGAGGTCCCTTTTCTCGTGCAGAGCGTCCATTGATGATGTATTGAATTCAGCTTCTTCAACAATGGGTTGTATGGAACGAGAATGAGGATGGAAATATGGGATCCATGTTGAGCGATGGATAGATGTTGCTGCAGAGAGAGAGAGGGCCATGCACAGAAGCAATAATAACACAAGCAGATTCATTTCTCCCTTGTAAGACTATACAGAATTTCAAAGTCTCAGAGTTGTGTGTTCTTGTATACCTGCACACACACATATATAGATACGGCGATGCCTCAGAGTAGTGAAATCCGGTGTAGAAGAAGCCGCGTGGAGATGGCAAGAGATTTTTGGAGGATTGAGTGCGTGAATGCAGACATGTTTGAAAAGTAGTGGTGTGGTACCCACTCACATGTGGGTGGGTTGTGGTCTTTGTCGAGAAGGAAAATTCAACGCTCTGTACCGGTTGTTCACGGCAACTAAAATCATTGGAAAAAAGGAAAATGACGGGTTCTTCCACATTTCAAAAGCTAACAAAATGTTGTAGGGACAGTTGTATTTATACGTTATGATTAATATAATTTAAGCAAAAAAATTTCTTATGGCCTAAAATTTTAATTCATTAATATTATAATTTATATATATGGGTTTATTATTATTATTATTATTATTATTATTATTATTATTATTATTATTATTATTATTGATTATTGATTATTGATTAATGTTAAATATATGTATGTATGGTTTTTTTTAATTAGAAATAGTTATTTTTGTTTTTTCACAACATTCTAACATTAAGAAATTTTAAAAAAACTTTACTTATTTTTTTTTGCTTTTATACTTTTAAGTGTGTTGGAGTTAATTAGGTTTATACCTTTAAGTGTGTTAGAGTTAGATAGGTGAATTTAGTAGTTTTTGTTTTCTATAATTGCTTCATAACTTTTTATATATGTTTTCATAGTCAAGTTTTCATAAAATTATTTAAAAAATCTCCACTTATTTCGTGGGAGTAAATATGGGTATATCACTTTCTCTATGATCACTTCTTAAATTTATGGCTTTATGGCCACCACCAAGTTTCCATAAAATTATTGAAAAAGTATACACCTATTTCTTGGCCTTTATGCACCTCGTGCACTTGACTTAGTTGAGTGAATATACTTGTTTATCTTTCTCTATACTTTTCTCACATCTTTCCAACTTTATAGTCTTTGTCAAGTTTCTATAAAATTATTAAAAAAAATCCCCACCTATTTCTTGGGCTCTTTACCCCTACATCTTATGCACTCAAGTCAATTTGGCGAATACAACCATTTCTCTCTATAATTGCCTCAAAACTATCCGAGTCTATCACCACCACCAAGTTTTCAGAAAATTATTGTGTGTGTGTGTGTGTGTGTGTGTGTGAGAGAGAGAGAGAGAGAGAGAGAGAGAGAGAGAGAGAAGTCCTCAGATGTGTAAGTTTGGTGGTAGATGTTGGGCGAATTTGTTGAGATTAAATTAACAAAACAGATAAGTGAAAAAAAGGATTGAGAAATGGATAAATAACTTTCATAAAAGCTTAGTTGTGGGGGATCAATTTGTAATAAGCATTATGGTTGTGGAAATATTTCATTAGAGATACATCAACTACGATTAACCAAATTTAAGATTATCAATTATTAATAAATAGATTTTCTAAAAATATTAAATTTTTATTTTTATAATTACACTTTCTTAAAGCAATTTGCTATTGAAAATTTATTATTAAACAAACTTACATATGGGGTGAAACACCTCCCTCTCTTAGCAATAACACATAGAATGCCAAGAATAAAGAAATCTTAGTAACTAAGTGATGCCCACTAGTAAGGAAAAATTGACAATGTTTATGTCTCATCTAGTCTATACCTAGTTTAGTAAATAATTTTCTCTGGTCAATCAAAGAGTCACTAAGATGCTAGATGATATTACAAATGAAATGAACGTTGTAGGAAAGTGGGTTTGTAAGGAAAATTAAAATGAGATTTCCTATCCATTTCCATCCTCGTTGAAGTAACAATTCAGAAGGCATAACCCATCATCATGCAAGTTGAAATCCTCATCCTCTTCCTCTTCTTTTAGTTGTAAAAGAAATGAAGATGATGAAGAATTATGACTAAGGATGTGGGTTGAAGAAACCCAAGCCCATCATATGGTGTTCCACTATTAATGTTAGGAAGCTACAAAGAGTCTTTGTATTCCTATCGATGTAGGAATTGTTTGGGTCGATAGGGAACATATAAGAAAAATTTGGGCACTTCCAGAACATATTTCCTCCTTTAGCTGATACATTTTCTAGAGGTATGAAGCACTTGAAAAGACTAGAGTAAATGCGATGTAAATTATGTTCAAACTAGGTGATATTACTTAGAATTTGTAAATCCCTATATAATACCCATGTTAACCATAAAACCATTTATTAATAACAAGATATTGAGTGATTACATTTTTATTTCTATATTGTTATGTACGCTAGAACCTCTCATGTTCCCATATTATTATAATTGTACAATTGTCTCACACGCACACACACACACACACTAAGGAGATCTCTAATCTTAAGATCACCAAATATTGTCTTGTATATTGTATTCATTTTAAAAGGATGTTTTTCCCTTGAATAGGATTGTAATTATTGGTTTCTTATCATTTTAAGGTGCAAGGTTCATAAAATTTCGTAAAAGCATTTCAATCAATTTCCTATCTGAAGGTTCAATTAAAAAAAAGGGTGAGGCATAAAGACTCAGTAGGATTTCTGAGGAGACAAATGGGGAGGTTTTATTCCTACAATTCCAGCCTTACTGTCGTCCCCATCAAGCCTCAACACGATTTTGACGCAAATGGAGATTGCAGTTTGGGAGATCAGTGTATCCATACGAGGTGTGAAGAGGAGTTCACGGTTTTTGTTAACCAGTTAAATGGTAACTAGATGATGCCACATAGCTCTAGAGTATGGATTATTATCAAATTTGTTGTCGAAATCTCTCATCATAGAAAGGGACCCTCTTGGGTCATGCTGACAAGGGGTTATGTTTCCATGCTGCCCAAAATACTGTAATATTCCCTATTAGCAAATAGCTAATTGGAATATCAAACCGGATCAATTTTGCCGCCTCTAGTAAGTTGCCAACAACCGTGAGCGGGTCGTGGACTCACCCGGGTGCGCGAAGGCAAGTACGTAGGCTGAAGCTGGCAGTGTGGGGACCGAGGGGACTACGCGGGAAAGGAGGATGTTAGCTGCGTGGGAAAGGAGGGAGCTCGGTGCTCGAGAGGAGGGCCGAGTACAAAGGGGAGATGGCTTCCTCATTTTTGGTCACTGTTGAATTTTATGAAATTGATATCGGTCGCCAAGACTAAGAGCACGCCGGCTATTTAGCCAGTCTGCAGCACTGTTTAGTGCGTCGAGTGTCTCCGAGCGGAGATCTCAACCTCAGCCCCGGGGGACTTCGAGTGCCTGCTCGGGTGAGGCAGTCCCATTATTGTTTCGCAGAAGGATTGGGTCGGAAACTGGTCGCAGAGCAGCGTTCAAGAGTGGCGGCGCAGTTTGTGTGGGAAGAGCGCAGACCGTCCAGTGTGTGCTCTGTATTGCTACCATTGTGGTGGTTTCGAGTCAGGAGGAGGTGCAAAGACAGACCGTGCCAATTGTGGGCCTGAAGCCGAACCGGGAGTCTCACGGTGAGTCCTTCCTGCTTAGCGACATATTAGCCGGCGTGTGGCGATGTTTCCCGGCGGCTTGAATACCGCGAGCAGCGCAACTTTGTTTTGCAGGAATATCTTTTATCTTTCTCGCCCGGTTGAACGCATCATACGGAACGAAGATTTGTTTATAATCGTTATCCATTCCCGACATAATAAGCTAGTGTTCTCAATTTAACGTGTATACGTAGTGCATGAGCTGTTCCTGTTATTTTATGTATATTTGAATGTTTGCTCATAGAGTCATTCTATCGCTATAGCATTTGCTGTGTTTTATAAATTTCCTTAAAAAGGAATATTACAGTGGTATCAGAGCATGGTTCTGGCTTAGCCTTTGGAGTGAAGAGTCTATGTCATCAGAAGGACACCCCTACATCTGCTACAGAGGAAGGAACTACAAAGATATTGAGCGTAGGTTGGAAAACACCTACGGAGAAGGGGATTGTATTCGAGTAGTGGACACAAAACCGGGGGAGCCGGGGATAGGTGCGAGAGAGAGAGAGACGATGGCAGACGATAGCGATGCAAAACAGTTTGGGGAAGCCCTCCTCAAATCCGTACAGGATCTGTCGCGACAGATTGAGATGATGGGGCAGAGGTTCACCGCTGTTGAAGCCAGACAGCGTGAAACCCCGAGGGGTTTTTCGGTGGGTGAGGGGTCGGGTACATCCCACCATTTGCAGGAACAGGCTACCACCCCGCACCAGGCATCACACGCCCCCACTCGTGCTACTATGCCCACTTTCCTAAGTGTAGACACTGGGATAGGAGCACAGGAGGAACCAGAGCCTGACCACATCGGTGATTATTTTGCTGAATACCAGACATATGGACAGGAGTTCAGGGAGGCACTTCTGTTTAGAGATTTTGTCCAGCTCAAACGGGACCACAGGCCCCGTGACCATTACAGAGGGCACTGGCATTATCATGATGGAGACACCCAGCGTTCAGCAAGCCGATATCATTTGCCCATGTTTGATGGTTCAACAAGCAGTTCGGCAAGGTCCTGGGTGGAGAAGCTGGACATATATCTCCAGCTCAACCAGATGGCGGAGGCGGAGGCCATCAAGGTGGCTACGCTGCATTTGGATGGTGAGGCCGAGAATTGGTGGTTCCATGGAATGGTGACACTTGGGCATTCCACTGTGACCACATATGCTGAGTTCACCCGAAGACTGATAGAGAGATTCGACCGGAAGGATCCGGAAGAACATTTCGTCGAGCTGACGAGGCTCAAGCAGACGGGAAGCCCAGAGACATATATTTCCGACTTCATGAGGCTTTCAGTAAGGGTGCCCAATTTATCCGCGGCACGGATGATATTCATGTTCATCGAAGGGCTGGCGGAGCCACTTCGAGGATTGGTCAGATCCGCGAGACCATCCACACTTCAGGATGCTATTGGCAGGACTCAGGATCTGCAAGACGCATTGCCTAGGACCAGAACACCTTACCCCCAAAAGCAGGTTTTTCCACCAAGAGGGAAGGATATGAGGACCTCGCCTTCCAAGGGGAGCCCGGGTGGGGGACAGTTAGATGACAACGCCAGGAGGGAATTGAGGAAGAAAAAGTTGTGCTTCACCTGTCGGGAGCCATGGGCGCCAGGGCACAGATGCACTGCCGGTAAGGCGCATTTTATAGAGGTCTTCTCCGAGAGTAGTGGGGAAGAAGAGGAGTACGAGGATGGAGAGGCAGGAGACAGGCAGGCCGTGCACGATCATGGGCCACCGACGGCGGGAGGTGCGGCTTTCGCACCGACGGGGGGAACCCTTGTAGCATTGCGAGGAGTACCTAAGTATCTAACGCTACGCGTCCGAGGGACGGTGCGTGGGCAACGAGTTTCAGTTTTGGTGGACAATGGGGCCACCCACAACTTCATCGACGCACAGATGGTTGAGCGGAGGGGCATACTGACAGAAGGTTTCGATGATTTCTCTGTATTGGTCCCAGGAGATCAGTCAATGCAGTGTGCACGATACGTCCCGGAGCTGGCAGTAACCATGGGCACTTACACAGTGACCGACCATTTCTTTGTGGTCAACATACCCGACACCAATGTGGTTTTGGGCGTACAATGGTTGATCACTCTGGGGAAGGTCACCACGGATTGGGAGGCCTTGGAAATGGAGTGGGACGATAGGAAGACAGGGAAGCATGAGAAGATACGTGGGATGCACACTTACCCACCTCAGGTTGTTTCAGCTCACCGGATGGAGGCAACTTTCCGGAAGGGAAACATAGAATGGGTGATAGAGCTCCGGGCATCAGAGACGGGAACCGCTGGGCAGGCAGTTCATCCTGACATCCAGGCTGTCCTCGACAGGCATGACGCAGTATTCAGGAATATACCACCAGGGCGGCCACTGGATCGGGGGTTTGAGCACATGATAGAGCTGGAGCAGGGCATCCAGGCCATTATTACCACGCCCTATAGGCACCCTAAGGCCTATCGGGACGAGATTGAGCGGGCTATCCAGGAGCTGCTGGCTCTTGGACACATCTGACCGAGCACCAGCCCTTTTGCTTCCTCCGTGGTGTTAGTTAAGAAGAAAGACGGCACGTTGCGAATGTGCATCGATTACAGGGCTTTGAACAAAAAGACCCTGAAGAGTCGGTACCCTATACCCAGGATCAATGAGCTAATGGATGAGTTGAGGGGAGCACAATTTTTTTCGAAGATTGATTTGAGATCCGGGTACCACCAGATTAGAGTGAGGGAGCAGGACGTGCCCAAAACCGCTCTCAGGTGCCACTATGGCCACTTCGAGTTCTTGGTTATGCCTTTTGGGCTAACCAATGCCCCCGCCACCTTTCAGTATTGCATGAACCACATCTTCCGCAGCCACCTGAGGAAGTTTGTATTAGTATTCTTCGATGATATATTGATATATAGCAGGACGTGGGAGGAGCATCTCCAGCACATTGAAGCCGTGCTACATATCTTGGAAGAGCAGCAGTTTTATGCCAAGCTCTCCAAGTGTGAGTTTGGGGTGACGGAGATGTTGTATTTGGGACACATCATAGGAGTGGACGGAGTGAGGGTCCACGAAGAAACGATCAAGGCCATCCGAGATTGGCCAGAGCCGAAGAACGTGACAGAGCTTCGAGGATTTGTTGGCATCTACACATATTATCGGAAGTTCGTCAAGAAATTCTCTCAGCTTGCAGCCCCGCTTACGGATTTGACAAAGAAGGGGGCCTTTAGTTGGTCCGAGATAGCGCAACGAGCTTTTGACAGGCTCAAGGAGGTTATGAGCAGCTGCCCAGTGCTCGCGCTGCCAGATTTCACACAGCCTTTCGTTTTGGAATGCGATGCGTCGGGAGAAGGGATCGGCGCAGTTTTGATGCAGGATGGCCACCCTATAGCCTATGAGAGCCGGAAGCTCCTTCCCCATGAGCGAATGTACCCTATATACGACAAGGAGATGCTAGCCGTGATGCACGCGTTAGCCAAATTCCGACAGTACTTAGTAGGTAGCAGGTTCAGGGTGAGGACGGATCACAACGGCCTCCGATTCTTTTTGGAGCAGAAGCAGCTTCAGGAGAGGCAACAAAGGTGGATCAGCAAAATTTAGGCTTATGATTTTGACATCGAGTATGTTAGGGGGTAAAACAATGTGGTAGCTAATGCACTTTCACGTAGACCAGTTACATTGTCCCCGATGAGTTGGGAGGCGGATTGGAGGGCCCAACTCTTGGTGGAGTACTCCAAGGACAAGTTCGCTTGTGAGATTTTGGATGGTCAGGTGGTGGACGATAAGTACAGGGTGATAGATGAGATTATATATTACAGAGACAGGATCTTCCTGACTGTGGGCTCCTAGCTCAAGAAGAAAATACTTCAAGTGTCTCATAATTCACCGTCAGCCAGACATCAGGGGTTTTTCAAGACCTACAGGACCATCCGGGAGAGGTTCGCGTGGAAAGGCCTCAAAGGGGACGTACTCCAGCATGTTAGGGAGTGCGAAGTCTGCCAGTGCAACAAGGGGGAAACGAACCATCCAGCAGGACTGTTGCAGCCTCTTCCCATTCCCGAGGGGAAGTGGGAAAGTATTTCTATGGATTTCATCACAGGATTGCCCGTAGTGCAGGGCAAGGATAGCATATTTGTTGTCGTTGATCGGCTGACAAAGTACGCACATTTCTTTGCCATATCCGCACACTATACCGCCGCGCAGGTGGCAGAACTGTTTTTCAAGGACATCTTCAGGTTGCACGGTCTTCCCAAGACCATTGTCAGTGACCGAGATAGCCGCTTCATGGGCGGGTTCTGGCAGGAACTCTTTCGGTTGGTGGGGACGGAGTTGACACCAAGCACCAGCTACCACCCCCAGACTGATGGGCAGAAAGAGAGTGTTAACAAGTGGCTGGAAGGCTACTTGCAAAATTATGTCAGCAGGCAGCAAAGAGCATGGCTGAAGTGGCTGCACCTGGGGGAGTATTGCTATAACACCACATATCACATGTCCATCGGAATGTCCCCGTTTTATGCACTATATGGCTATCATGCTATGTCTTTTGTTGATGTTGTGTTTGGTGCCTGCAAGGCTCCGAGAGCCAAGGATTGGATCCAGGAAAGTCAGGACATCCTCCGGGCTCTCAAGGATAATATCGCCACTGCGCAGAATCAGCAGAAGTTGTATGCCGACAAGGGTCGGGTGGAGAGGCAGTTCGAAGTAGGGGATTTGGTCTACCTGCACCTACAGCCATACCGCCAGTCTACTTTGAAGCGGAAGGGGGTGGAAAAGCTCAAGCCCCGCTTTTATGGACCTTACCGGGTGATACGCCGAGTGGGACAAGTTGCTTATGAGTTGGAGCTACCCCAAGGCAGAAAAATTCATAACATTTTCCATGTGTCGTGCCTGAAGAAAGCTTTGGGATCACAGGTGACAGTGACGAAGGAGCTTCCGCCCACAGATGACGAAGGGCATTTGGTGCTGCAGCTAGAAGCCATCATTGATGTCAGAGAGAAGCAGCTACGGAATAGAACGGTCCGGGAGTTCTTGGTAAGGTGGAAGAACTTGCCGGATGAGGATGCTACATGGGAGGGAGAAAACATCTTGCAGCACCCATCACTACAGTTGCTTAGGGTCAAGCAACATTTTGCCAGGGGAGACTGTAATATTCCCAATTAGCAAATAGCTAATTGGAATATCAAACCGGATCAATTTTGCCGCCTCTAGTAAGTTGCCAACAACCGTGAGCGGGTCGTGGACTCACCCGGGCACGCGAAGGCAAGTACGCAGGCTGAAGCTGGCAGTGTGGGGACCGAGGGGACTACGCGGGAAAGGAGGATGTTAGCTGCGCGGGAAAGGAGGGAGCTCGGTTCTCGAGAGGAGGGCCGAGTACAAAGGGGAGATGACTTCCTCATTTTTGGTCACTGTTGAATTTTATGAAATTGATATTGGTCGCCAAGACTAAGAGCACGCCGGCTGTTTAGCCAGTCTGCAGCACTATTTAGTGCGCCGAGTGTCTCCGAGCGGAGATCTCAACCTCAGCCCCAGGGGACTTCGAGTGCCTGCTCGGGTGAGGCAGTCCCATTATTGTTTCGCAGAAGGATTGGGTCAGAAACTGGTTGCAGAGCAGCGTTCAGGAGTGGCGGTGCAGTTTGTGTGGGAAGAGCGCAAACCATCCAGTGTGAGCTCTGTATTGCTACCATTGTGGTGGTTTCAGGTCAGGAGGAGGTGCAAAGACAGACCGTGCCAATTGTGGGCCTGAAGCCGAACCGGGAGTCTCACGGTGAGTCCTTTACCAACCGCAGCATATTAGCAGCGTGCGGCAGTGTTTCCAGCCGCTTGAATACCGCAGGAAAACCACTGTAACTTGTTTTCTGGGAATATCTTTTATCTTGCCTGCGCCAGTTGAGCACTGTCATCTGGGCAATTTTTTGTAATCGTTATCATTCCCAGCATAATAAAATGGCCTAGTAATTTCTCAATTTAACGTGTATCTGTGCATGAGTTGTTCCTATTATTTTATGTATATTTGAATGTTTGCTCATAGAGTCATTCTATCGCTATAGCATTTGCTGTGTTTTATAAATTTCCTTAAAAAGGAATATTACAAATACCTTTGCAAATATTCAACCAAAAATATCAGCTTAGCTTAGCTGCAAATTCGATCTACCTTTTTTAGACCTAGCCTTCCTAGTTGTAGATCAATCTCCTCTCTGGCTAGATCAAGAGTTATCCTTCTTTTTTCGAGTCAACCTACAACATTCAAATTTTTCCCATGACGAACGTAAAGGGTGGATTTCTTTATTGGCTCATGCAGTGAAGGATGGGGTTTGGGACAAAGGGAAGTGTGATTATCACCTTCTTGACCAATCTACACTAGTTTGGAATTGCTCCATTCCAGATCTAGAACAATCTCCTACCTGATCATAAAAGCAATGGTAAAGGTAGATCCGGGGACGAGTCAATAGAGAAAGGAAAATTCCCAATTTTTTATTAAAAATATAAATGGGAAATCAGTTTCAATGAGAGTTTGGACTAGAGAGCAGATTCAAAACCTGACGTAGAGGATCCAAAATCAGATGGGTATCCCAACAAATATTCAAAATAAGTTTTTTGCAAGGAAAAATTTTCAAGGCAACTGCAAGATGAAGGACTATGGAATCAAACGTGATTTGAATATTATCCTTAATATGAGATTACTTGGAGGATGTCTAGGATCTAGTTCTAAAGGTCTAGTCTCTTTTAAGGGCGTAGTTAAAGGAAGGTAAGGAGCGCAAAAACAACTTGATATTTTGTTAGGTCCCTATAATACTAGTGTATCCCCTTATTTTTATTATTAGTGTAGCCCCCATTATTTTTATTTTTGTTACCATGTAGTCCCCATATTGTTATTATTGTGTCCCATAGAAGCCCACTATTATTATTGTTGTGCCCTTACATTATCAATGTTATGTCTGCTTTGATTATATTGTGACTCCTTAGACTCCTATATATAGAAAGTAGGTTTTGTCATTTGAAGCATCTAAGAATGGTTCGTTTATGTAATATAAAGTATGTTTCCCTCTCGAAGTGGATAATTTTTAATACGTTGATCTATATTTTCTTCTATTTGTGAGTTGGTTGCATAAAATTTGGTAATAGAGCTTTGGATTATAGGGTTTCACTTCTCTAAACAGGTCATCTTGGAATCTTCGCTATAACGTTTTTTCTACGAAGCTTCAAAAGTTGAAATTGAAACTATGTGGAGTCGAAATATTAGTGAATTTCGTGCCGAACTTCAGATATTGGTTTGCTATATTTTCGGATATATGATCTAAGGAAGTTAGGGTTTTTTCAGGCTCAAAAATTTAATCTCAAACAGGTGACCGAGGGAAAATCATCATAACTTTAATTTTCAGCATCAGATTTGAATTCTATAAAAAGTAATCGAAAGTGCACATACTTTATTTTTTCTTGTATTGATGTTAGAGTTGAATTTTTAAACAATGAAACATGGAATCCCTTACAACTTCACTCTACCGAATCAGTCCATAATCGAGTCATCATGGGATATTTGGCATAACTTTGCCTTGAAGAATCCAAATAGGGTCTGACACGTGGCATTGGAAAGAAGACTCAGAGGGCTACTTTAGGACTGAAGTTCATATATTGAAGATCCAAAATCAAAGAGATAAAACAGTTTCAATATAGAGCTCATAAAAAGAAATAAAAAGGTGTGTATTTTTTTTTAAATTTTGCATAACATTTGTTTGAAAATTCAATTTGAAGTGATTCCAAAGGCACATTGAAGCATATATATCAGTATTGGGTTCTAAAATTCCTCCCAAAAAAAATAATTCCACACCCATTAAGCCCTCAGAAAGCTCTATTATGGTGCATTAAGAGGAAGAATTACAACATGATATATCAAAATTACAGGACCAAGTGCAACAAATTGCGTTGTCACAAAGTGAAACCAAAGATGAACTAAAAGGTTACATGGATGGTTTAAAATCAGACATAAAAGTTAATGTGGATGGAATGGAAGCTAATATCGATGGTATAGAAGAAAAACTGGAAGGTTTGACAAAGTTTCTACAAGAAAATCTTCCTAATGGTGAAAAGGTAGTAGAGGAAACTCATGATGAGAACAAAAGAAATGTTAATCGTGATTTTATAGACTCCAAATTCTGATTGAAGAACCATCATATTCCAAATATCGATGAGGAATGTTTATGGAAAGGATCCTGTAACATGGATACTACAAATGGAGCAATATTTTGATCTACATAATGTGCAAAAATCACAAAAGGTACGCATTGCAACTTTATATTTAGAACCCAATCAGTTTGTATGGTATCGATGGCTATGCTCTCGTAAATAAATTGTCACTTAGTCAATTATTACGGATGAAATGATAGCACATTATGAGGATACAAAGAGCAACACCTTCTTTAGCCAATTGATAACTATCAAACAAAAGGGTTCAATGGTGAATCACATTGAGGACTTTTAAAAATTGAATATAAGGGTAAATGATATTCCAGAGGAGCATAGGAGTGACGTCTTCATAGGGACTTTAAAGGATAACATCCAGCATGAGGTTTTCCTTTTGGAACCTAATTCATTGGAGAGGGCATTCAAGTTGGCAAGAGAAATTGAAAGAAAAATTATGGCGACAAGGAATCCAACCACTCACAACTATAAAGATGGAAGTGTTGCTACTCCTAGCCTTCCACAACCTACAAGGTTCACACCACAAAAGTTGGAAGAAAAAAGAAAAAAAGGGATTTGTTACAGTTGTGATAGAAAATACACTAAATTTCATAAGTGTGCTAAGAATAAATTATTTTACATAGATTGTGAAGAGGAGGAAGAAAAGGAATAAAAAATTTCAAAATAAGAGGACATACACCAGGAACCAACCCTAGAGAAAGAATAAATGAATCTAACCATATATTGTAATGCATTGGCTGGAATTACCACTGCTCAAAATCTCAATATAGAAGGACATATCGAGAAGAAAAAGGTAATTTAGTGTTGATTGATTCATGTAGTACTCATAATTTTTTTCATTGTGAGATAGCCAAGGAATTGAATTGCTTCCTATGTCCAGCACTAGAGTGTGAAGTGATGGTTGAAAATGGAAAATATATAAATTTCTCTGGAAAGTGCCATAATATCAAACTAACCATGGGGGAATATGTATTGAATAGTCCAATGCTTTCCATTCCAATGGGTGGTGCTGATGTTGTACTAGGAGTTAAATGGTTACAATCTTTGGGTACAATAGCTTTTAATTTTCAAGAACTTTTCTTGAAATTTTTTTGGGAAGGAAAGGAAATTGAATTAAGGGGTATCGCATGGAAAACATGAAAGATAATCAACTCTAATGGAATTACAAATCTTCTAAAGAAAGAACAACGGGGCACAATTTCATAATTATGCTCACTTGAGGTTCAAACATTGAAATCATATATTTCTCAAGATCTCCAAAAAGTCTTGGACAATCATTCCAAGGTATATGAGACACCCAAAATCCTCCCACCTATTTGTGATCATGATCATGCTATTCATTTGATTCAAAGAATTTTTCCTCCAAACATCAGGCCTTACAGATATCCCTATACCCAAAAGAGTGAAATTTAACGTATGGTTGCAGAAACGCTAGAGGTCAGTATAATTAAACCTAGTCAAATTTCTTTCTTTGCTGTAGTAGTATTGGTATGCAAGAAGGATGCATCATGGCGCATGTGTCCGAATTATATGGAGCCCAAAAGGCTCACTATTAAAAATAATTTTTCCATTCTTGTTATTGATGAATTATTGGATGAATTACATGGAGTAATTTACTTCACCAAGTTGGATCTTCGTTCAAGATATCATCAAATTAGAATAAATACTAAAGAAATTCTAAAAACAATGTTTAGAACTCAGGAGGGTCATTATGAATATTTGGTAAATGCACCTTCTAAATTTCAAGGTTAGATTAATTCCATTTTCAAACCCTACCTTAGAAAATTCATGTTAGTAATTTTTGATGATATTCTAATCTACAACAAGTGTTGGAAGGATAATGTTCAACATGTTGACAAGGTGCTCAAACTATTGGAGGAAAAACAATTATATGCAAAAACATCCAAATATTTCTTTGGAGTACAGGAGGTGGAATATCATGGTGTTAAGGTAGACCCTAAAAAAATTAAATCCATTAAGGAATGGAAAATCCCCACAACCATAAAGCATCTGCGAGGATTTCTCAGGCTGATAGGGTATTATCAAAAGTTTTTAAGAATTATGGGAGAATAGTAAAACCTCTAACAAAATTACTATTCTTTGACTCCAAAAGCAACTAAGGCCTTTTAACATATTAAAGAAGCAATGTGCCACACACCAGTCTTAGCTATGCCAAACTTCACAAAAACCTTTATTGTGGAATGTGATGCCTCAGGAAATGGAATTGGTGTCATTTAATGCAAGAAAGAAGACCCATTTCTTTTGAAATTTGTCCAATGAAAGGAAATTATTTACAAAAATATATTTATGAGAAGGAAATGTTGGAAATACTACATGCACTAAAGAAATGACGACCTTACCTAATGGGAAGACACTTCAAGGTAAAAATATATCATGATAGTCTTAAATACTTTTTGGAACAAATATTATCTTCGTAAGAGCAACAAAAATGGGTCACAAAGATGTTAGGTTATGACTTTGAAATCCTCTACAAAAAAGGGAACCAAAATGTTGTTGCAGATGCACTCTTAAGAAAGGATGAGGATGTGGAAGCATTTCTTTGTGCTATTTCTATTATCCAACCAGATTGGATAACTAAAGCAAGGGATGAATGGAAGAATGATGAAGGAGTGTGGACAATGATTCAAAAGTTGCAACAAGAGCCCGGTACATCTAATACATTTATCTATAAAAATGATTCATTATGGTTCAAAGATCGCTTATATCTTTGTAAGAATTCCCAATTGAAACAAAACATTTTGTTGGAATTGAATACCTGTCCCTTAAGAGGGAACTCAAGATTTTTAAAAACTTACCACAGGGTCAAGAACAAAATTTTTTGGGATGGTCTAAAATCTGATATTCAAAATTTTGTGGCGGAATGTTTTGTTTTCCAACAAAGTAAAGTTGAGACAATTAAGACCCTAGGTCTGTTACAACCTTTATCCATTCCAATTCAACGTTGGGAGGAGGTTTCAATGGATTTTATCACAGGTTTACCAAAGTCAGAAGGAAAAAATGTCATCATGGTAATAGTTGATAGACTTAGCAAGTATGAACACTTGTGTGCATTATCTCATCCTTTTAAATCAAACACAGTTGCTATTGCATTTATGGAAATAATTCAAAAGCTACATGGAAACTCAAATATTATTGTAAGAAACAAAGATCCCATTTTTACAGGAAATTTTTGGACGGAATTATTTTCTTGTCTGGGTACTCAATTAGCTCTTAGCTCATCTTATTAACCTCAATATGATGGGAAAACTGAGATAGTGAATAAATTTTTGGAATGATATCTTCGTTTATTTGTATTTGATAAACAAACATAATGGGTCAAGTGGTTACCTTTGGCTAAATGGTTGTATAAAAATTCCTTCCATACTGCAACAAAAATGACCCCATTTATGGTACTTTATGGATATCATGCACCTTCCATCACATCATCTTTAAGAGAAAATTCTAAGGTTCAAGTAGTGGAAGATCACATCAAGCATAAAAAATAAATTCTCCAACTCTTAAAGGAGAACCTCACTTTGGCACATAATCAAATGGAATAACAGACATATCAACAATGCAATAAAATAAGTTTTGATGTAGGTGACTGTGTTTTTTTACAGCTACAACCCTACAAACAAATGTCTCTCAAGGAAGTTAAGAAGGATAATAAATTATCACCAAAGTTCTATGGTCCTTACAAGGTATTACAAAATATTGGTACCATGGCATACAAATTGAAGCTTCTTACATCTTCCCGAGTGCACCCAGTTTTCCATGTTTCATGCTTAAAGTAGGTTATAGATGACAAACTTCCAGTTCAAACAATATTTCTAGAACTTGACGAGGAAGGAAAAATCATATTGGAACCTGAAGCTGTCACTGAAACAAGAACTCGATAGCTATGAAATCGATCAATTTTAAAGTATCTCATCAAGTGGAAGAACTTACCCACTGAATAATCGACATGGGAGGATGAGAAATTTATACAAAAGCATCCATAACTACTCAAGCATCAAGGACAACACTCTTTTGAAGGAGAGGGGCATGTTATGTCCCTATAATACAAGTGTATCCCCTTATTTTTATTATTAGTGTAGCCCCCTTATTGTTATTGTTGTGCCCATATAGTCCCCATATTGTTATTATTGTGCCTCATAGAAGCCCACTATTATTATTTTTGGGGCCTTACATTATCATTGTTAAGTTGTTTCTGATTATATTGTGACCCCTTAGACTTCTATATATAGAAAGTAGGTTTTTTCATTTGAATCGTCTAAGAATTGTTCATTTATGTAATGTAAAGGAGGTTTCCTCCTCGAAGTGGATAATTTATAAGTCATTGATCTTTTTTTTTTCTATTTTTGATTTGGTTGCATAACACATTTCTCCCAATCTCCCCGGGCCCTATATTGTGGAACAAATGAACCAAGTGTTGGCATTGACAATAAATCTTTTAGAAGTCAATGAGGCCTATTCAGAATTCCATTCAAGAGAATTCATATGTAGATTTCATGGATTTTGGCCCAAGATAGAGGACTTACATCAATGGATAACCTCTAATTGGACTGAAAATTGTGATATTCACCTATGCTCTAGATGGTTTTTTTATTGTGAAATTTGATTCAAAAAAATATATGTAATTCATATTAAAAGAGGGACCATGGTTTTGGGGCAATGTAGGTATATTTATGATCCCATGGTTTTTGGGATTTGATGAAAATACCATGGTGGTCTTCAAAATTCCAGTATGGGTCAAGTTACATAATCTTCCTTTGTAGTTCTAGCATATCAACATACTAGAGGGAATTGAAATTATATTGGAAAATTCATAAAGGTGGACACATAAATACTTACAAAAGGAATATTCAAATTTGCACGGATATGTTTCGAGGTAGACCTTAGTAAAGTATTACCTAACCATATTATATTGATTCATAACAATGTACGTGTTCATAAGTCGTATATGTCAACAAAATGGGGATCTCCAAAATTCATGGCTCTAAGAAAAGAATCTTAAAAAGAAAAAGAGAAATTACCAAAAGACAAAGGGATGGAAATTACCCGGTACACAGGAAGATGAGGAAGAAGAAAATGAAATCCAAGAAAATACTACAACCATTGTTGAACATAAGTCCCAGGAAATCAGAGAGAAGAATGGGGCAGAGCGAAAGGATTCGGTGACATCATCCAAAGAAACAACACCTTCAATTCTTGAGCAACAAAATGTGAAGACCTCACAGGAAAAAGAAGCAAGTGGCACCAAACAAATTCATACATGAAAGAGATCTTACTCTGAAAAAGAAAATTTTGTAGATATAGAGGAAACTCAATTGGCAAGTGTTTCTTCCACTCCCAACTCTGATGGTTGGAGGAAAGTGGAAAAAAATAAGGGTAGAAACGTATAGTTTTATTGATATTTTGATGGTATGTTTTTAGAAGTTTATTTCAGCATATTCCTTTTGGCATCTACAACATGTAACTTTCATTATTTTATAATGGAAATTACGATTTTCCCTAGGGAAAAGAAGGTTCAATTAAAAACAAAAATAGGATTGAAATAAGTTTTATTAAATTTTAAAATATGTCATGTAAACAACAAATAGATTTTATTCAGTAGTATTTCTTTTGATATTATCTACAAGAGCTTAGTCATAACACGATATAAGTCAATCATATTGAAATTTAATATATATGTCAAAAAATAATATATGACAACATTTCTATAATTTTATATAATGTTATCAAATTTCCTAAATTTACCAGTAGCTATTCTAGTATTTAAATCAATTCCTTATTATTGAAATAAGTTTGATTCAATTTTAAAAACTCAAATATGATTTAAATAACTTATATTCAATTTTAAAATATGTGGAGATGTAAGAGTTACAAATACAATTTTTATTCGATTTTATTTTGTTTTAGGTTATCTACAAAAGGCTTCTCATAATGCACATTGCCAATAATGTTTTTGAGTTTAATTGAAATCAATGCACAATTTTTAAAATAATTACCTTGAAATTAATATACACCATACATCTAGTTACATCAAATCAGAAATAAACATCTTCACTCAAATCAATGCATATAATGCAAGCAAACAAATAGGGAGAGAAGTCAACATCTACAGTGAAATCAATGCATCTAATGCAAACAATAAAATATGATTAGAAATCAACATCTACACTAAAATCAATGCATATAATACTGCAAGCAATCAAAGAGGATTAGAAATCAACATCTACATTGAAATCAATGCATCTAGTGGTAGTAATCAAATATCATTAGGAATCAACATCTACACTGAAATCAATGCATTGAGATCAATGCATCTAATTCAAGCTCAATCAAGCAAGATTAAAAATTAACATATTTAATGAAATTAATGCATCTAATGCAAGCTATGAAATAGAATTAGAAATCAAGATCTACACAAAAATCAATGCATCTAATGCAAGAATCAAATAGGATAGAAATCAACATTTGTTGATTGAAATTAATGCATCCAGTGCAAGAAAATTTCTTCCCTTTCTCTCCCCCCTCCATCTATATTGATATCTCCCTCCATATATCCTTCTTTGTATCTTTATCTCACCCCCCTAGACACACATGCTCTCTCTCTATATCTATCTATCTCTCCCTCCCTCTATCTCTCTCTTATTCCCTCTCTCCCCCTTCCATCTATATCTCTATCTCCCTATGTCTCTCATTCTTCATCTCTCAATATCACCCCACAAACATAGACATTATTTCTATATATATATATATATATATATATATATATATATATATATATATATATATATATAGATATATATATATCCCTCCCTATCCCTCTCCCTCTCCCCCTCCCTCTCCCTCTCTCTTCCCCTTCTCTCCCTCTCCCTCTCCCCTTCTATCTCTCTTCCCTCCTACTCTCCTCTCTCCCACCCTCTCAAGTCCTCTCTCTCTTCCTTCTCTCCAACCTTCCTCTATCTCTCCCCCTCGTCACTCACATTTTATCTATCTATCTACATATCTCTATCTCTCTAGATTTAGCCTACAACCATGTTGACTATCTCCGTCCCTCTCTCACTCTCTCTCCCCCTCCTCTCCATCTCTCCTTTGTCTTTCTATCTCACCCCCAAGCATACTCTCTCTCTCTCTCCATCTTTACCTTGTCACTCCCTCTCTCTCTCTCCACCTTTCTCTCTCTATATGTCTTGAACTTCTTCCTTCCCTATATTTTCCTCCAACTCCATCTCTCGAGCTCCCTCTCTTTCTACTCCACTCTCTCTCTTACCCTTCTCCCCCTTCTACTATATATATATATACATTTCAAGATTTCAAATGTGTGTTGTACATTCACTAGGAGGGAAAATGATAATTTTCCATGGAAATCTTATCTAAAATTTTCCAAATTATTAATGTTCAAGCTACCTCCATCAAAGATACATAGAGGGCTTCATGTATTCCAATTGAAAATTTTTAGGTTATATTTATTTTGGTAGTTTTAGGTTATGATTACTTCAGGATTTCAAAATATTATGTATTTTATTAATTCAGATTTATAAACAAAAATAGGTTAAATAAAATTAGCATATTTAGTCATCTTATATTATTGTTTTTATGTTAATGACTTTTTTGCTGATGCCTACAGTGTATATCAACCACATTTATTAATGTGGTTGTGCTAGTATATATTATAATATTACAAATTTTATATTATATTAAAGTTAATAATAATATATTAATCCAAAATTAATAAATTTAATATCGACATTAAACTATATTAATATTAAATTTTTTATATTAATATTAAATTCCATAATTTAATTTGATAATAATAATAATAATAATAATAATTGTTTAATATTAATGTTTCTAAGGTTTCTACATGACATGATAACAAAAATTATAATAAAATTTAGATTTTTAAAATGTGGTAAAAACTTAAATTGTAGATCTTAATTGATTGTAAAATCTAAATTATGGGAAGAGGCTCGATCGAGACATATAGCTCGATCGAGTCATATAGCTCGATCGAGTCATATAGCTTGATCAATATATATGGATATGAAGCCCCTACCAACCACATAAATGGCTCGATTGAGGGTTTACTAAAACCTCGATCGAGCTATTTGAATTTGAAATTTAAACGCTCGATCGAGTGTTTTAATAACTTGATAGAGCTTTTGCAATCCTAAAATCGATAATTTTAGCATCTCTTCTGCAAAATTTCTTGTAACACCATTTTGTACCCTAGCGGACTTAGGGAAAAATTTGTCCTTAGGTGGTGGAGTTGATCATGTTGGGTTCATGAAATAATCTTGTATCCAATGGCACATGAATCTGACATTTTCGAATTCATATGATATTTTTCATCTAATTTCTTTTAAACATAATGTTTGGATTTTTTTGGAACAATTTTAAAGAGGTTGAATATAAAATCAATGTCATAAAATATACACAAGAAAAAAATTCAAAAAATACCACTCTTCGTTTACAAGTCCTATTCAAAAGGGTACTCTTAATTTATTTAAATAGCTGAAAAAATCCTTACGCGAACACATGTCTGCAAAATGCAAATGAAATATTACTTCACCAACATCAAAAAACAATAAAAAATAAAATTTTTCATAAAAAATAAAATTTTAATATGAAAAACTTAGCTTTCTCCATGTAGATCATGCTCATATGTATATTTTTTAAAATTACACATTTTAGACTATGTTATGCTACGTGAACACACACATACCTCTTAAGATGTGTGAAAATTTGCAAGGAGAGGCATTTCATTTAATAGAAAATTGAGATATTATATGACACTAATTTTTTTTGCAAAAAATATCATTAAGACAACAACACAATTCTCCACAATTTGTATTTTTACTTTTAATCAAAATTTCACAATGCTTATATGAATTTTGAGGGCTTCAATTCGATAAAAGGGTTAAAATTCAATTCGATAAAAGAGTTAAAATTTAAAATTTCATCACCACATTTGGCCCAAATGTGTAACCCATATTCTTCAATTCACCCTTAAATATTTTTATATAAAAGTAAAAAAATGGAAAATATGTTTTGCAACATTTAGTATATATATCCTCCTGGTGGTTAATGGTCAACACCATTTTTTTGAGGTGTTTAAGTTTTCTATAGATGGAGTATTTTGGTGGAAAACAAATACAAAGTATGATTATTGATGGAGAGAGTTGGGATGTTAAGGGTCTCTAGTGTGTGTAAATATGATTATTATTATCTATAAGAAAGGTCAAGGATGAGTTGCATCCAGCCATTGATTTTTCTCTAGTTTTCTTTTGGTGTCTTCCTCAACCATTTGAAAGTCATGTTGATATTGTTTATGGGTAGATGGAAATGATATGGAGGCTAGGGTCTAGTAAAGGATCAAATTATTGTTCTAATATTCTCCCTATTCATGTTGAGTTGGGATTTTTTCATGTTATTTTCAATCATATTTGGGAAAGATTTATCTATTTAACATGGAAGCTTAGATTACTACCATTATGATGAGAAAATTCTATGTGCACAAGGAGAATATTATGGGAGGAGTGTCCATGCTTTGGTAGGGTCATTTATCCCAGTAAATGGTTGAGGCATGATATCAACTCCATCTCAAGGGAGTCAATAGGTGAATAAAACCCTGAACATTTGACAAAATTCCACAATTTATAAATCTACTCAAGGGGAAGTCAAAAATTGTGCTTAAATCAATTAGAATATGTGGTTAACATCAACTTTTTCCTTAGGAAAAGTCAGGGGCTTTAGTATGATCAACAAAATATTATATATGAGGGTAATATATTTGATATTATTCACAAGTTTGGGAATATAACATTGGAAAATACTCATCCAATATATTATCTATATGGTTACCAGGAGGAGCTATGAGAGTTGGAGTTGTTTATTTTTTTAATTTTGTTTCCTGCAAGACAAAAAAAAAATCATAGGATCCACCAACATGAGCCAAAATAAAAACCATCTGAATTCCACTTATGGTAGAGAAATTTTATAAGGAGACACTCCCTTAGAGGTTGATAATTTAGAGATAAATGAATTATTTGAAACCCTTAAAGAATTTGTAGTAATTTGTCATTTTAATGTGGGTTAGCCATGCTTAGTTGAACTACATCAATGTAGTCATAAAAATTGGTCAAAACTTTATAAGTGATCTAGATTAGACCATTATATTGTTTTTCATCCACCCCAATGCTTTCAAAGTGGAAAAATTGGAGGAATCAACTTATAGAAGTAGACTTATCAATGAGACACAATTTGGAGATTTATTGTATAAAAATTTCCTAGGCCAATTGATGATCCAAGTGGATATTGGTGGCCACCTACCTATTCCACTTGGGGCCCCACCACTGTCTCTTTCCATTTTTCAGTTTCGGCATGACCTACTATTTTTAGCAGTTTTTCGGGTCCTGAACTTTCAGAGATGTTTTGAGGCCCTAAACGACGTTTTTTGGGAAAACTAGGAGCCACATGGGTCCATGGATTGAAGTTTCCAACATAAAAAAGTTGTAGTCCTTGGATAGATATTTATAACGAGGTATGGCGTGCATCAAACAGAGATCGTATGCCAAAGTTACATCCCCAGGAAGTTGAAACACTAATTTACCCAAACAGGGCCCATAGTTTTGGCGCTTCATCTCCTAGGGTTAGAGTTTTGGATGTTTAGGGTTTTCCATTGTTTTTAAGTAATAAATAGGCCCTTGAGACTCATTGTAACAAATTTTAGAGGCCTGTAGCTGCCACATCTCTTCTCAGAGATAAGCTACCAATGCCCTAGCTAGTTTATTTCCATTCTGTCTATAAGCAAATTTCAGTTCTTTGATATTAATGAAATGAAGTGTTATTTCCGCTGCACCTTTGTATTTATGGTTATATATGTATTCTTTTGCATTCCTACATAAATCTGGATTAGTGGCATCAGAGCAGTCTGCTTTTTCTCGATCCTTCTTTGCATGTCCCCAATGAGGTAGGGGTATAAAGAGTTAGGGCTTGATCTGGTGGAACCTTTGCAAGATCAGCCTCACAAACCTCGACAGCTGCCCATGGGGGATGAAAAGAAATATGAGGGAGTAGGAGATCCCATTAAAATATTTCTCGAGGAGACCCTTGAAAGAAAAAGGAATGCGATGATGGATAATTTTTCCCAAATCATTCAACGACTACACACCGGCGGTGCATCTGCATCCAGAAGCCACTCTGGAGGCATGAATCCATTTAAGGTACAAGTAAACTTTGAAATTCCCATATTTGAGGGTCAAATAGATGTAGATGCCATAGATATATGGTTGAATCTATTATAAGGATATTTCTCGGTTCATGACTTTTACAACTGGGAGAAGATTAATTTTGCACTCCTTAAAGCTACCCCCCATGTCAAGGACTGGTGGGAAACCTACTGTCAGAAAAAGGACAAGATAGAATCCTCTTTGCTCTAAGCCATACCCACTTGGAATTATTTCCAAGATGCCATCAAGGAAAAATAATATCCCGTGGGGAGCTATGAGGACAAGTATATACAATGGACTACGCTGCGGCAACAAAGGGATCAAGATGTGCATGAGCTGACGAATCTGTTCCATACCTTGTGCACAAATTTAGGTATCAAATATTTGGAGAAACATTTGGTGCTAAGGTATCACAGTTGTTTGCGCAGATACATTTAGGAGGAAATAGAGTTCCTCGACATCTCCTCACTTGGTACAACATACCGGTATGCTGCTAGGATTGAGCAAAAATTCAAATAGAAGAAGTAAGACTTTGGATTTGCGAATCAAAATCAAGGGAAAGGTGCCCCCAAACCGCAGAACAAAGGACAAAGCCAAGGCATGGAGACCCAAGACAACCTGTGAAAGCCACAAGCAAAGAACAACACTGCGAAGCCAAATAAGGACACAGGAAAGTGCTGTGAGTTCCATAAGAGCTCCACTCACAACACAAGTGAGTGTCGGGCCAAGCAATCGCTGGTGGCCGAGATGAGGGCTTCTGAGTCAGATGCATGCTCTAACTCTGAATCAAAATCTGAAAATGGGAATGACAAAGGGAAACTGATTATTGATGCGGAGCCCAACGCCACTGTTGCCACTGCGAAGATCCATAAGGAGGAACCGAAAGATCCAGAGGAGGAGAAGTGTCTCTTCCACTCCAAGATGTGGGTAAAGGGTTCCCCGCTACAGTTCATTGTCGACAATGGAAGCCAAAAGCACCTCATTTCAACAGATTCCGTGAAGCGGTTGGGCTTGTCGACCACAACACACCCACACCCATACACCATCGAGTGGCTTCACCAAGGATGGGTTCTCTGCGTCAACCAGCAGTGCTACCTTCCCTATAGCATCAAGCCCTTTACGGATGAGGTATTATGTGACATTGCTCCTCTTGATGTTTCTAATGTATTATTAGGTGAACCATACTTGTGGAAGCGACATGTTGTATATGAGTCTCGACCTCACGCTGTTTTTGTTACTTTGGGAAATAAATTGTACAGGATACTAGAGGTACCATTGCCTGCCACTATCTCTTTGGTTACTGCAAAAAAATGTAGTAAGCTCATTTCCCAAACTGGGAAATTTTTTTTCCTGATGATCTACCCCCAGGGCAAGAATAAGACTGTGGCCACGAACTTTAGATAGGGCTCCTTTGCACGACAACAACAAATGGACAAGGTTGTGGTGGAGTACGGGGAAATCTTCACCTCACCCATAGGGGTTCCTCTGCACTCTCAGGTGAAGCACCCTATAGATCTCACCCTAGGTGTATCGCTACCTAATGGACTGATCTATCAGCGATCTATTCTGGAGAACGATGAAATGAAGAGGTAGATTTAGGAGCTATTACAGAAAGGTCACATCCGGCCAAGTTTGTCACCCTGTGGGAGCCCGATCGTATTGGTACAGAAGAAGGATGGGACTTTGAGACTCTCTATTTACTATCAAGCACTGAACAAGATCACTGTCTAGAATAGGTACCCAATCCCACGAATTGATGACCTTCTGGACCAACTCAAAGGGGCGAAATATTTCAAAAAGATCGACTTGAAGTCTAGGTATCATCAGGTACCAATCAAAGCCTCCGATGTGTGGAAGACTGCCTTCAAAGCCAAGGAGGGCCTTTTCGAATGGCTGGTCATGCCTTTCGGGTTGAATAATTCTCCCAAAACCTTCATGAGGTTGATGGATGACATCTTGCTTCCAGTCACAAACTCATTTGTAGTGGTGTACTTGGATGGCATTATGATCTTCAACCAAAATTGGGAAGAGCACCTCCACCACATCCGACAAGTCCTCCAAACACTGCGGAAACACAAGTTGTGTGCCAATTTGGAGAAGTGCACTTTTGGCATGACCCAAGTTCAATATATGGGATACATTATTGATGAAAGGGGGGTGCATGTGGATCCAACCAGGATCCAATTCATTCTGGATTGGCCATCCCCAACCACTCTAATAGAGCTTCGCAACTTTCTGGATCTTGCTAATTTCTACCATAGGTTCATGTTAGGATTTTTTCATATCACTTGGCCCTTGAGTCAAGTCACCAAGGGAGGAGCGAAAGAAAAATTATTTTGGTCGAAATCTCAATAGAAGGTGTTCATAGAATTGAAATATTGCCTCTGTTCTGCCCTAGTGCTCACATTACTAGACTTGCAACAACCATTTGAGTTTGAGACAGATGCCTATGACTATGCTATTGGGGCAGTTCTTACTCAATAGGGGAATCCAGTGGCATATCACAGTGAGACATTGTCCGACACAGTTCGCAAGTATCCCACTTATGACAAAGAAATGTATTCCATTATGCAGGCTTGTCGACAATGGAAGCATTACATTTTGGGGAAGGAAACAATCATCCACACATACCACTAGCCCCTACAGTTCATATAGACACAAGAGAAGTTGTAGAATGATCATCATCAGAAGTGGTTCACATAACTGTAACAGTTTCATTTGAACATCAAGTACAAGAAGGGTAGCACCAATAATGTTGCAGACTGCCTCAGCGGACCACTGATCATGGCACTAACCACTGTTCTCAACTCTTGTGGGCATGAGACTTCTGATTGGCCGCTTCTCTATGAGAGCGATCCAAAATTCAGCCACACATACAAGGCACTCTTGGGGGGTACGCAAGTTCCAACATTTCACCTCCAAGATGCACTGTTATGTCACCTGGGACACCTTTGTGTTCCTTCAAGCGAGCATGCCAAGATGATATGGGAAGCACACTACAGTTAATTCGCTGGTCATTTCGGGGTCGAGAAAACAGTGGTAGTACTGAAGAAGTATTTCTATTGGCCAAATCTTTGACAGGATGTCGGGAAGTACATCCGATCCTGCACTGTGTAATATTCCCTTTCTTGATCCAGTCAAAGTGGATAGAATAGATCCATGGTACTTACCATGGTATTTTCCCATGGTATTGACCCATGGTATTTCTTGTTGGTATTGACCCATCAAGCCTATAAAAGGGGAGATAAGTTAGGCATTTAGAGCATTCTGGATTATCTATCTTATTGTGTTTGGGTTGAGAACGTGGCCTGGCCAGTTCTATCATTGATCTCGGAACGAAAACCCCGCGGTGATTTTTATGTGGTGAATCCATCCAGGATTCACAAGTGGGCTTCAGTTTCTTATATTTGTCATTTTCAAGCAGCTGTGCATGCCATTTGTAGGATTTTATGGTCTGGGCATGTATTTTACTTTCAGTGAATAATATAAATAAAATGGCTGCAATTCTTGTGTTCTAGTTCTTGATGAAAGACTATATTAAATGAGAACACTAATATGTTTTATATCTATCCAAATTTTTATTGTTTGGAATCTTACAGTGGTATCAGAGTTGTGCATCCTGCCAGCCTGAGAGTTTTATGCAAGGAACTTCGGTGAAATTTATTTTTCACCCTAGCCAACATTTCTCACTTCGGTGATATTTATCAACGTAGTTAGATTTTTATTTTTTTAGTAAATTATTTTTATTGGGAGACATAAGTGAAGGGAAAATCATTTATAAGTCTGTGGGTTAAATTTGTGAAAATATTTGAAGGCATGATTGACAAAATCTTCCAATGAAAAAATAATATATTCCTGTTTGGGTATGGGAGAAGATGGACTGTCTTGAAGAAATTTTGAAAAACAACGAGAAAATCCTTGATGTACTAGTGAGGTTATATGGTCCTTTAAGTAGCCATATCTCCATAGACAAAAATGATAATCAAATCAAGAACAAAATCAATAGCAAGAATGAATTAAGGAGGAAAGGACTATGTTTTATTTGCAAGGGACCTTGGGCCCTTAACCATTCCTGTCCAGGTCATAAGAAGAAGGCAACAAAGATAGAACAAGAGGAGATTACTTCAAATCATAGGAAATATTTTGTAGATGGGTCTATTGATCTTGAGGATGGTGAGCAACATCGTGACATTATTCAGGGAGGCTTATAGGATGACAAACATTTGGAAGTGCATGAGGAAATTCTACCTAATGCCATTGATGAGGTTGATTCCTATACAATGGAGTTTGTAGATCCCCAGGGGAATATTCATGAAGAATATGAACAATCAAGTATAGATAAAATTCCACCAATGCATCTATGTTCGACAGTTGAAAGGCATGAACAGATGGTCTCCACAGGTGAAGGAGACTTGGGAGATTTGAGTGAGGATCCAGCCATAGTGAACCAGCATGATGAGTATGATCACAAGGAGCAACATGACAAACATAATGTGAAAAATGGACCATTCCTAGAGAGTTGGTCAAAGGCTCAAGTTGAAGATGTGGTCATTGGGCATCGGGTGCAATCAGAGACAGTCAACATGACACTAGAATTGCCAGTAGAAGAATTTCGAGAAAGGATCAAGAATTTCAAGACAGATCTTATGTTGTTGAAGTAGAAAGTTTGGACAGTACGAGACACTGCCTTACAGGAGAATAGAAAAATTGAGGAACTCATAGGGGTATGTGCCAAATAAAAGACCAAGTTGTCTAGTATTGAGGAATGACTCAAATCCATCATAAGGCAGCAAGAGGGGTACGATTGGGAGTTCCAGAGAAGCCCTCTACAGGAATACATAGATAAGGCTTGCAACACCAAAAACCCACCTTTATACATTGAGAAGAGCAGGGCAGAGTTCTCCAAATACATCATGTTGGGTAATCAAGTAGAGCAACATGAATCGAGCATCGAACAACATCAACATAGTAGATTTGAAAATATTCATTCTTTCCCAGGTATGGATTGACGAGAGATTATGAGTTGGTATTCTATTAATGGGTTGATTATTTGGAGGATACCCATAGCCAAGGGAAAAGGACAGCTTGGACCATTTGGTGTAGGCAATGATGGAAAGTTGAAATAGTGCCATAACCCACAGGTCCCAGGATTTAGGTGGCATTGGGATCTGGGAGAATCCATTGGGGAAAGGATTGTTTGGGATCCAGGTAAATCTATTGAGGGGAGGATTGGTCAGAGGATTGTTTGGGATCCAGGTATTGGAGGATCCATTTAGGACCATTCAACATGGAGGGTACATCAGATTGTATGGGATCCTGGTATCAATGTACAAATGCTTCTGTTGTGGATAGAAGTGGATCGCTTAAGGAAAATCAATCTTTGGGATGGAGGATTTGTAATATTCCCTTTCTTGATCCAGTCAAAGTGGATAGAATAGATCCATGGTACTTACCGTGGTATTTTCCCATGGTATTGACCCATGGTATTTCTTGTTGGTATTGACCCATGGTATTTTTGGTTGGTATTGACCCATCAAGCCTATAAAAGGGGAGAGAAGCTAGGCATTTATAGAATTCTAGATTATCTATCTTATTTTGTTTGGGTTGAGAACCTGGCCTGGCCAGTTCTAGCATTGATCCCGGGACGAAAACCCCGCGGTGATTTTTATGTGGTGAATCCATCCAGGATTCACAAGTGGGCTTCAGCGTCTTATATTTGTCATTGTCAAGAAGCTGTGCATGCCATTTGTAGGATTTTATGGTATGGGCATGTATTTTAATTTCAGTGAATAATATAAATAAAATGGCTGTAATTCTTGTGTTCTGGTTCTTGATGAAAGACTATATTAAATGAGAACACTAATATGTTTTAGATCTATCCAAATTTTTATTGTTTGGAATCTTACACACTGCTTGTGCCATTGCCAAACTGACCATCAAGAAGCAAGGCCTCTATACTTCTCTACCTACCCCTAGTCGACCTTGGGAATCCATCTCCATGGATTATATGTCATTCCTTCCTTCTACTAAGCATGGAAACGACGGTGTTTTCGTGGTCGTCGATAGATTCTCGAAGATGGCAATTATGGCGCCCTGCAAGAAGAATATCATAGTAGAAACTCTTTTTTGAACGAGTGTTGGTGCACTTTGGGATCCCACAGTCTATCATATCAGATTGGGACAACGGTTTCCTCAACACATTTTGGTCCAGCCTATGGTCAATGTTGGACACCAAGCTCACCAAGTCCACAACTTTCCATACCCAAACTGATGGCCAAATATAGGTCGTCAATAGGATGATTATACAGATTCTACGCATGTACAATTCAAAGCATCCACACACATGGGATGAGAGCCTCTCCTATGTACAACACAGTTATAACCAGGCTCTCCACAACTCAACCGGTCACAACCCCTTTGAAGTGGGCTTGGGATTCCAACCACTATGTCCCATTGACGTAGTCATGCCATTTGTGGCTACTTAGGCCGATTTGGCTCATGCCCAGTTTGAAGCTGACAAAGAGAACAACTTCATTGAACGCATTCAACACATCCGCCAACAGGTTCATGACATATTGGACAAATCCCATGCTAAGTACAAGCAATGACATGATCAACATCGGGTGCCACACAACTTCTAGGTGGGCGACAAAGTGTGGCTACATTTGCAGAAGGAGCACCTCACTGGACTCCACCACAAGCTTCGCCCACTCCGATATGGGTCATACACCATCACCAAGGTTGTAGGGAACAATGCCTTCGAGCTCAATATTCCACCATTCCTTGGTCTGCACCTAGTATTCAATGTGGACCACCTTCGTCCCTACTTCCCACCTCTACTGGACACCTCTGACATTGCAGAACAACTCACACCAATAGAGTTAAACCCAAACTGCATTGAACAAGCCACCTCAGATTGTATCATGGAAATGAAAATCAATAACACTCGCCAATAGAAGATCCAACTGTATCGGGTTGTCAAAGTTGGCCAACTCCTGCACCAAGGCAAGTGGTTCACCAGGGACCAAATTCAACAGAAGTTTCCTCATCTCATGGAGGAACTCAACGCAACGGGGACCATTGTTTCCTATGGGTGGAGGAATGATACAGGTGGATATTGGTGGCCACCTGCCTATTCCACTTGGGGCCCCACCATTTTCTCTTTCAGTTTTTTGGTTTTAGCATGACTTACTATTTTTAGCAGTTTTTCGGGTCCTGAACTTTCGGAGTCATTTTGAGGCCCTAAACGATGTTTTTTGGGAAAATTGGGAGTAACATGGCTCCATGGATCAATGTTTCTCACGTCAAAAGTTGTATTTCTCGGATAGATGTTTCTAACGAGGTATGGTGCGCATCAAACAGAGATCGTATGCCAAAGTTACGTCCCTGGGAAGTTGAAACACCAATGTACCCAAACGACGCCCATATTTTTGGTGCTTCATCCATAGTTTTGGTGCTTCATCTCCTAGGGTTAGGGGTTTGGATGATTATGGTTTTACATTGTTTCTAAGTAATAAATAGTCCCTCGAGCCTCATTGTAACACAGTTCAGAGGCCTGTATCCACCACATCTCTTCTCAAAGATAAGCTACCAATGCCCTAGATATTTTATTTCCATTCTATCTGTAAGCAAATTTCAGTTCTTTGATATTAATGAAATGAAGTGTTATTTCTGCTGCACTTTTGTATTTATGGTTATATGTGTATTATATTGTGTTCCTGTATAAATCCGAATCAATTGAGGCCTTAAATGACATTTTTTGGGAGTAAAATTTCTCTCTTTATTGTATAAAGTGTAACTGTGTTATACACTTAATTTCAAATTGTGTAAGAATAATGTCAATTAGAGTTTGTATGCTAAATTTATGCCTCCTACAAGTTGACCTACTAAGTTTAACCACCATGGTGCTAGAGGATGCCACATTAGCCTATTTTATTCATGTATATGGGTCTAGCCACATGGGAACTTTGAATAAGATTCTATAAGGGCCAAATTTTTAAATCTATTTGAGAGTTGAAAGAGTCAAAATTAACCCCTACTTGTCTATTGATTTATGTTATAATCAAGCCACTATAAAGAAAAGGGGTTATATTTTTCTTGTTTGCATTTTGTTCCATAGTAGAGTAGAGTAGATCAGAGAGAGAGGGAGGGGGGGGGGGGGGGGGGGTTGGCTTGTGTTTTTGTAGTATCCCATGGGCCACAACTCTTAGGTAACTCCACTTAAAGTTCTTTCTCCTTCGTACTTTCTTTGTCTCCATTCTAGACAAATGAGAGATGAGCAACCTTACCTTTTAACTAGGTTTTCTCCTATAAGGGTTTCCCAAAGCATATATTGGTGTTCATTGTGATTGTATTTATTTATTGTATATTTTTTTCATTTTATATATTGCATGCATAAAAAATTCATTAATAACAAACCTAGAATCTAAAGGAATTAATCCTTCATAGTGTAGATTTTTGTTTTCTTTAATAAATATACTGTGATGATATGTCTAGTGTAATATTCTTAACAATTTATTGATGAATGAGATTATATTTATTTTCAAGGTTTTTTCAAAGTTTAATTCTATAATTATGATTATTTTGAGAAAGCATTCAACGATGGACCTTGGTTTTGGGGAAGAACTAGTATATTTCTAATACACCTTTATTCCTAGATTTTGAATTTTTGATCCATCAATTATGTCAGTTTTCAAAATACCTATTTAGGTTTGATTACTGAATATGCCTTTCCCTTTAATTATCCTTATAATTTTAAATATATTGAGAACACATTCAAAAAATTTCTAAATTAAAATTTTCAGTAAACATAACAAGGCATATATTGAAGTATTGAGGGGTTTCTGTAGTGCATTATATTAGATATCATTTTTTGGGATTCAACTGTGTTAATAAATTCATTCAACTATGACCATTTCCATGAGAGGTAGTCGTAACTGACTAGTTTCTTATGATTTTTTGAATAGTCCACTTAGCACTCATTGCATTAGGTGATGCTCACAGGGGTGAAGAAGTGGGATTGAAACTAGTGAAATGAATCACATAGCATCAATCATCACTTGTGGGGATTTCATATTCACTTATTCATGAATCTATGTAAATATTGAGATTAACAAGTGTATTTACAATAGAATGAATTTAAAAATTAACAATGTTAAATGGATACAATTTTTGGATTATAAAATTATAAAACTTAGGTGTTAGGATTTTTATCAAATAGAGAATATGTAGGAAACATGTCCTCAAGCAAGGATCCACCCAAAGAAGAAAAGTGTTCATGTCTTCAAGCCCAAAAGCTAGCAACCATATGAGCCTACACTTGAGATATATGAAGATGATGGGATTTATGAAGATATGTTCACTCATGGGGAAGTGAAAAACTTAAATGAAGGCACATAAAAAAAAATGTTGATAAAGACCATATTTTAGAGGTCATGAAGTAGGGATGCTTCTAGGGGATCCTTTATCATGAGAGATAGATGAGATTAAAGTTCTATTTGGAGGAGTAAAGAGAGCCCAAGAATCTAAAAATCCGGCTTCTTTAAGGAATATCATTTACTTATGAGTTTTGAAGCTTCAAAATTTAATCTTCAGGTGGTAACGGTGAGCATGCCTCTAATAGATTGAATAGAAATCAAAGGAAGAAAAGAAAAAAATATAGACTTGATTGACAAATTGTCATGTTTACTTATTCCCCCTTATTCCTATTCCTTTTGAAGGAACTCTTGATAAATAGTATAGGGTAAATCCTTTTATGAAGAAAATTTGATTTATATCCTATAAGCACTATTCTAAAGAGTCTTACCATTCTCCTTTTTAGTCATTTTTAGCTATTCAATATATATTCTAATTTCAACTAAAAATATCATATATAAAGAATTTTTTGGAGTGTGTGTTTGTGGATCCTCCTTGGTAAGAGGTTAAACGACAAGTGCACTTGTAGTTTTTTTTAAGCTCTTAAGTTTTTTTACATAATAATATAACATTTTAACAAATAAAATAAAAATTTTAAAAATTATGTAAATTATATTAAGAGCAAAAGAGAAAAAACAATAAGTAAATTATTCTAATCTAAAATTATATTTATTTATTTAAAAATCAAAGTTCCAAATATTTATAATTATTCTAATTTTTTTAATGAAAATTTTATTATGGTCTTCCTAAGAGGTTAAACTACAATTTTGAGCAATACATGCATTCATGTGTAAGACTAAGGTTAAATGTTATTAAAAAGTAGGTAACTCTACTAAAGGTGACCTAAATGATGATCACAAAGAGTATTGAATTTCTTGTGGGTAGAATTTAGGTTGAAAATACCTTTTGGTTCTAATGTTTGACCTAAAAATACTTATGAATGCCTAAAAGTTTATCTTCCAAAGTTATGCCATCTCGAAAGAGTGGAAGTTTTCCTCTACATAAACCACCAATAAATTAATTCAAATAAAAAATTTTAAATCTCAACATATTTTTATTCAAGTATAAAATAAAAATTACCATTATTTTTTAATTTATTTTAACAAAAATTATGAAAATACCATTTTACTTTTATAAAGAAAATACAAAATTTAAATCAAACATAAGTTTTATTTTCCCCAAATTTATATTTCATTTGTTTTTTTGGCTAAGTCTTTTCCATGCTTAATATATTTTGAGGAACTTTTATTTGAGATGAAATTACCCTAAACTTATGAGCATGGATTATAATGTTTATCTTTTTTGTAATAAAAAATTACAAACCAAAATCATATATCAACCAAACAAGTTGTACACATGAATTGATACCAATTAATTAGGTAACATTTTGTTAAAATTATTGAAAACGCTATTTAATTATTTCTTGGTTTCTATGCCTCCAAACTTGTCAAGCTAGTGGAGTGAATGTGACCATTTTTTTTCTTTATAATTGCCTTACTAGTTTCCAACTCTATCACCATCTTTCTTTTTTCCTATCTTCCAAATTTTCTAACTCTGTTATTTTAACTCAAGTTTTGAAAAGATGTTCAACCTTGACTAATAAAAACATGTTCTTTTTATAGAAAAAATTTCCCTCTTTCTCCATCCTAATAAAATCAATTCAAGAATAATAGCTCATGGAAATTGACGAAGTCTAATAAAAAAATTAAAGTCCCAGAAAAATGCAATTTTATCTTTACTGAAATAATTGAAATGTCTTGCTTTTTATGCCTTCAAACTTGTCAAGCTACTCGAGTGAATGTGACCATTTATTTTTCTTTATGATTGCCTCACTAGTTTCCAACTTTATCACCATCTTCTTTTTTTTCCTAGCATGTGGAGTGAATGTGACAATTTCTTTTTCTTTATAATTTCCTCACTAGTTTCCAACTTTATCACCATTTCTTTTTTCCTATATTCCAAATTTTCTCTCCCTATTATTTTAGATCACAAGTTTTGAAAAGATGTTAAACCTTGACTAACAAAAACATGTTCTCTTTATAGACAAAATTTTTCCCTTTCTCCATCCTAATAAAATCAAGTCAACATAAATAACTCATGGGCACTGATGGAGTCTAATAAAAACATTAGAATCCTAGAAAAATGCAATTTTATCTTTATTGAAATAATTTCTTGAAATTTCTTGGTTTCTATGCCTACAAACTTTTCAAGATAGTGGGGTGAATGTGACCATTCCTTTTCTTTATAATTTCTGCATTAGTTTCCCAACTCTATCACCATCTTCCTTTTTTCCTATCTTCTAAATTTTCTAACTTTATTGTTTTAACTCTCAAGTTTTGAAAATATGTTTAACCTTGATTAATAAAAACATGTTCTCTTTATAAACAAATTTTTCTCATTTCTCCATCCTAATAAAATCAAGTCAACAGAAATAAATCTATGGCATTGATGGATTCTAATATAAACATTACAATCTAGAACTAGCAATTTTCCCTAAAGGAATTGAACATGGCTATGATGTTACTGCAAAAGTGTTGTAGAAAAGGAAAGATATAAACCTAAAGGTTGGATGATGGAGGGGAGGAAATGTGTTAAGGATTGCAATAGTCTCACACTTGTGTTGATGCCTGTCTGACAGATGTTGCTCGAACCACTTGGCTAAATAATTTTTTTCCAATCATATGACTATGTCAAAATATTATATAAATATTATATCCAAGCTATAACATGCAAGGTAATGAGGAGAAAAATTACCGTAGGTCCTCGTGGGAAATGGCGCACAAAAAATGTGATTTCATAGAGGAAATGACTAAAGCCAGTGTGTGTTGATAATAAGATTAAATAAAGAGCATATTTCACTCAACTAACCTTCAAATTCCAGAATATTCTGCAATCAACATAAAGAAAGGGGTTTTCTTTATAAATTTATCGATCTCCTTATAAATATTTTAAATTAATTTGGAGTCATTTTCGAGCCATTAATTCCAGTTTTAAATTTAAATTTAATTTTTGTCTAGCAAATATTTGTTGGAATTGAAAATTTATGTGGTGTATTTTACACAATCCAAGTGTCCAAGTAAACTTTCAAGGCATTGTATCCATTTATGCATTCAAAAATAGAGTTTTAAAAATTAAAAGTTACACATGCTATGTGCATATATAGAACCAATATAGATCCATTTTGAAGAGGATTAAATCTCTTGAGGTGCATACTTTTTTTGAAGTTTTCCACTCCAAAAGAAGTCCCATAGGCTATCTTTAGCCTTGTGGATGTTAACATTTTATTTCTTTCTTTCTCATCTTTCCATAAGTAATTATGGTTGCCTTTGCACAGCTTGTGGGTCACACAATAATGAGTGACCATGTAAGTTAATCACCTTTAAGAAGTATTTATGTCAAGGATAGCCATTCCTAAACAAAAAAATACCCAATAGTGTCTCATGTTGAACAAATTTAAGGTGGTACTTCATCATAATTAGTTAAAGCAATTTTGTGTGGGAGTTATCTTAAGAATCCCCAAAGTTGTAATTTCTATACAGACTTAACCAAAAATTTAGACATTTTATGTTATATAAAAAAAATGGTTAGGTTATGATCTAACTGTAAATTGGTTGAAAGCAATCAAAATTAAGCCCATTTATTTTTTCATTTAAACTTTTTATACCATTCTGCCTAAAAAAATTCCCATCGTAGGTATTGTGGATTTTCAACATGAAACTCCATAACCACATCCTAAAAATGAATATATTTATTTTTTATTTACGATATATAAATAAATATTCCACTGCACATTACACATATAGAATCAACCTATGTGAAAACCTTGTACCTTTCCTAGTCCCAAAATGAAGATAATTCATTATATTTTAATAAATAAGAACTATTTTCTTGTAAAAGTTTTTATGCCTTCGATAATTGATTTCATGCATGAGCCTACTTATTTATATTCGATTTTCAATGTGATGCATATTTATTTCGTATTTCTTAGTAATCTAAATATGTAATATAATTGTAAAAAATGAGGTTATCAAGTTTTTATTAATATAAAGATTTAAATGTGTGTGTTTTTTTTAAATAATTCTAATTGAAAGTGAATTCGATTAACTGGAAACTTTTTATAAATAACTTAAAAATTAATTATATTTAAAAAACAGAATAATTATAATATATATATTTTTAAATAGAAATATTTAGTTTAAATGAAAGCAAGTTAATTTGATAATTGATAATCTTTCTATCACTTGAATGTTAAAATTGTTAATACTTTTGTTATAATGCTTTACTTTTCTTTAAAAATGAGTGAGTAAACATTTTCCTCATTTTTAATTTGAAACAATAAGTAAACACTTCTCACTCTTGATTCGAAGGAGTACCTACTAAGTATATGATATGCATTTATAGTTTGGAATATTTTCACATTATTGAATTGTTCATTTTACATATATGTGTTTTATATGTGGAATGGCGAAATTATAAATCTCAATTTCATCTTAACAAAGTATAAATATAAAGCGATAAATTTAAAATATATATAAAACAATGTTAAGAGCATGTGTTTCTTTGGTAAAATGTTATAGGTTCAAATTCAAAGAGGATTAAAATGTATATACCTTTATAAACTTTAAAAGAAAAAATTTCATAAAATTAATGAAAATTTCTCATCATGTAATAAAATGACTAATTTTAAAAAATATATTAATTTAATTTAATTTCAAAATACCTTTTAATTCAACTTAACGTGGATGAGGTTCTGTTGACTTTTTTTAATTTTTTTAATTGAGGGGCTAGATTGATTCTCAAGGGAATAAGCTCAACACATGCTTAGTATTAATGTTTATCAACAGCTCTAGTGTATTACAGAGTTTGTTAGGTTACATTGAATTTTAATAACCATTTTAGTAGGGATTTGACATTATTCCAATTCTAATAGTTCCTCCATGGTAAGTTCCTCATTATTATTTATACATTCATTTATATATAAGAAAATTTTATTTAGCAAAATGGTCCATTACTTTTAATAAATTTAAAAATTCGAATTCGTGCCACGTAGCTCCCCACCCACCAATTTCCTAGGGATTTGAGATAAATGTCAAATGGAGATGAAAAAGGTAGACAATGCCTAGCCACCAATTTCAAAAAAGGACACTTTTGATGTAAAAATTCAATTTTATCTTTACTAAAATAATTTCTTGAAATTTATTGATTGTTATTCTTAGCATATGTTGAGTCCAAACACTCATTTTCCTATGATCAAGTCAAGTCGATACACTCAGCTCTTTATAAGTACCTTACAAGTTCCTAATTCTATCGCCACTTTTTTTAATTATTCCATATTTTTCCAAAAATAATAAATTTAATTATTATAATTATGTATTTTTATCAACCAAACTTTATCCTCTCCACCTCAATAAATTAATTAAGTATAAATAATAAATAACAATAATAATAATAATAATAATAATAATTATTATTATTAAAATATTAAAATCTAAAAAAAATACACTTTTATCCCAGAGAAGAGATTTCCCCAAATTTCTAAATGCTACTGGTTGTGTCACGATCCTATACTTGTGGTACTCTTTCAACCACATATAACATGTGTGGCACTATTACCCTTTTTCCCTTTAACAATAGTTGAGTGTATAGACTATGCCTATCTTCAATTCTCAGTTAATTTATCATAAAGTGTTCACCATAAAGCATCGGAAATAACATAACCATAAAACATCAATTCACCATGCAAGTACGCCCATACATACTCGGGGGGGGGGGGGAGATCCATTATAAATAGAGTCTGTTCAATATCAATGTTTTCTGTATAATTAAATTTACATCAAATTAAAAATAAATAGCTATGCAGTTTCAATCATGCAACCTACATACTTTCCAAATCAAAATACAACTTCACGTGTGCAATCGTGCCTCAAAACGACCCTGCTCGAATTTACTATTCGGGTCGTGACCTTTTCGCATGACCTTGTCACATCTTGAAAGTTTTCTCCTGTTGTCGTGCAGAGGCCAACACTTTATGCACGCCTTGCTGAACCTGCGAAATTTCTTGGATGTATGTTGTCTAACCAGGTCATCGCTCAACATTTTATGTAGATGTTGTGAAAGTTGCCCGAGTTACTCGAGTGCACAAGTTTGCCTGCGCCTGTCACATAGTTCTTCCCATGCCTTTATACAGGCAAGTTATCCAGTTGTTCTTTCTAAGGACACGATGCAATGCACGCACTATCGGGCAGAGCCCAACTCGGCCTGTTGTGGTCGTGGTCTACCTACACGCTACAAGCTGTAGTGACCTGACCTGCATGATACATAGAAACCATGAATTTTGATTTTACTTAGCTCAGCAAACTTCGGCCTTTTCTCATGTTATCCGCCTGCTTCCTTACCCTTTCTCGTTCACCCTTCATTCAATCTGTTGTGTTTCCCTTCGATCTTGGTTGCATGAATAGTCGATGCTTTAAGGTTCCAGTCCTGACCATATATATATATATATATATGCTTCCAAGCGGTCCCATTTGCGAAGGGTCACGAATCTTTCATAGGTCATCCCATCTCCATGTGTGGTCGGCCTACATAATTAAACCAGCACGTTGGCCATATTATATGTGTTTTCACACTTGGTTCACTCGAGTCATGCTCATTCACTCGACTACCCATCTTATCGAACATGTTCTGCCAACGTTTTCCACAAGTCGCCCACACCAAGTGTGGGGCGCGCCTAACCTGTCATCCGCCAACACGTCTTCTCACTATTTCATGACTCACTTGGAGCCCATCACTTGATTTCCTACTATGGGTGTGTGCCTACACGACGCATTCTCACCGTGCTCACTGTCCACACAACTCGTTTGCCGCTACACAACTCACCCAAGGGGTAGGCGCTCACCAACACAGTGCTCTCGTCACACAAATGCACGAGTTGGTTAGTAGGAGCGGTTGTCGCACATGTTCATGCACACTACAACTCAATCACGCATTGATAAGTGTTTCCCTGTGTCGTCGCACATGCCCGAGTTAGTCAATATGGGCGCTTGTCACACATTTTGCCCGCTATAACGTGCTCGCTTTTTTACTCAACTCGAGGGCCTAATATCCTCCACCACTCTAAAATGTTGTCATTTGAAAAAACATCATCATATTGTCGCAAATTATCGTCAAATCCAACATCCATATTTCCATGTCACAAAATCTGCCATGTCCATACAATAAGGTGTAAAAATATCATGCTGATGTCTAGATGCTCAACCTGTGACCTGCTCCATGCCTGAACTTGTCAAATATACAAGAAAACCATATGTTGGATACTCCAGTCATGGTGATTAGTTGGGTATCTACTCCAACCGTAACATCGCCTCCACAAGAACGCATGCTCCATACATCATCATGATTGTCAAAACATCCTGATGTTAACTGTGTCCATCTCTCCCCAAAATATGCTCATAATGCTATGAGGACTCACTTCCATGAGCAGAATATAATGAGCTTTGTCCCCATGTTAGAATAAGAAGAAGGGGAGAATGTGAAGGCCAAAGACCCTCCCTCATCCTCTGCTAATAGCTCAATCCACCTATCTAGATCTTCCTCTTATAATCTGTGCATTTGTGCTTCTCAAATTTCTCCCTAAATATCTGGTCCAACATCTCTTCTTCCTTCCACTACCTCTAGCATTCTTTCCAAATCCAAGATATTGTCAGACAATGATCTCATAACATGTGCTTGCACCATGAGTTTTGTCTCTGCAATAGAACATCTCTCATAGAGTCTCTCATCCAGCTATATGTCATCCACATTCATAGTTGTCAATTTACACCCATCTGCCTCAGATGCCATGGTAGGAACACCTATAGGATCATCCTCTCGCCTCTCGTAAAAGTAAAAATTCTTTATATATGGTACTATCTGTAATATTCCCAAATGGGAAAATCAACAATAAAAGCACCAAAAACACATTTTTTAGAAAATTACGTTATAAAAGTCAAGATCAGCCCATGGATCCATTATTTTACATATTATAGTAGCCAAATATAAAAGGAGATCATAAAAAAATCATTATTGCTTAGTTAAACAAGCCTTCCAAGACCAGAATAGCCCAAAAACACTGCTACCCCATGGCTACTGCAACACATAAATACTGAAGCAAGTGACAATGCAGTTTTCTGAGGGTTTATGCTACAAAAATAGAGAGACAAATGGATCTGCTGATATATTACTCAAGAGAGCTTAAAAAAACTGAGATCTAGTCTCTTTTACATAAATCCAAGATAACCCGACAAGGGTTTTTTGATAAACAAGAGATACAAGAAGTATATGCTGTAGATATATGGCTGAATCATGTTGTATGGCTGAAGCACTGAATAAATATGGCTGATAAGACAAAGAAATGGTTGTAGCTCCTCCTACTAGCTTTCTGGGAAAAAGGCTGATCCTCCCTCTGGGAAACTAGCTCATAAAACAAGGGTTTTAACCCTTCCATTGCAACACCATGAGAAATAATGTAGTTTCTCGAAGGGACTACACTGTAGCTTTAGGTAACTGATTGACCCAATGTTTGATGGTGGAAATAAAGCCCAAAATTCTCCTCTCATATTTCTTCAACAAGTCCTCCAAGGAAGAGTGTGGAATTCTCGCATGGGAATACCTTTGCACTAAACAGTGCAGCAAACCTAGCTAAACAGTTGAAGCATGCATTAATTCACAAGACTCAAACATAAAATAATATCTTCCATATCCCATAAGGCTGCCATCCTCTCCATTATATAATTGATGAGCTTCCTCACCATGGGTCCCACCCATTTATGAGGTTACTTCCGTGCAAAGACACCTCCTCCAAAATTACGTTGTCTCCACCAGCTCCACTCTCTCATTTACAACACTGTTTGATTTGGTCAACCTTGACTTAGTCTTCATGCATTGTCTCCTTTGACACGCAAGGTGGCTTTATTATAACTATCTAAACTGATCCACATTCACACCGGGTTGTCTCTATTGATGATTCATTCCCTCCATACTAGTGTTGTTGACTTGGTCAAACTTGACCTTGTCCACATGCATTATCCCCTGTTCACACATGAGGGTGCTTTATCTAGCTATTAATATGATCCCTTTTTACATCAAGAGGGATTTTATGCCTACTAAAGAGATTAATGGGCCTCCTTACCCATTTATTCATCTAACTAGATGTCAAGAGAAAAAATAATATTCCAATTAGCAGCATGCTAATTTAGGAATATTACAATCTTCCCCTCCCAAATGTTGCTTGTCCTCAAGCAACTGCAAGGGTACTACAAAATCTCCAATGGATATGTCTCCTCCCAAACATACAAGTTAGCCTTTGGTAGATAAACTAAATAGTTGTCATTATGAAAAAGTGGGAGATATATGGAAAGAGTTATATGTTTTCCATTGGCATATTTAAGGCATAAGAGATGGTGAATGTTAGGTGTCCCAATCTCAATGAGAAACTCCAATCTCCATGCTATCATCCAAACAAAAGGAGCTATCCTTGGTAGCTCATTGAAACAATCATCAATTCCCTAATTCTGCAATGTATAGGGGTTGTATGGCTGTGTTAGTCATCAATAATTTTTTCTATCTGAAGATGACTAAATTTTAGTACTAGATTTCTAAAAACAAGATTTAGAAATATTGTGAGTTTTAGAAATCTCACTGCCTTCATTATCCTTAGGATAAATTTTTCACTGTTTTACTACTCTATCATGTCATGGTCAGCCTACCACTCCTAGGAGACCCATCATGGGCTCAAGCTACTCACCTTCATTATGTTTTTCCACCTTTGACCTTAGCACTCAGTTTGGCCTTGCTTGACCCCTCCATTTGCCATCTATGATCACCAACCAAGCTACTTTTTCCCATGTTCACCAGATATCTTAAAGCATTGATGGTCTCAAAATCCCTCTATGAGCTCTTTAGATCAGTCAAGTTCATCCATTTCTATATCCTCAAATACACCCATTGATCAAGAAGCTCTACTTTTACACTATCAAGATCCCAAGCCTAATCTCATTCAAGGACCAAGTCCAAGGAATGGCCCACTAGGTCACTAGGGTTTCATAAGTTGTAAGGTTATTTTGGAGGTTCTTAATCAGTGTTTTTCATGTGTGAAGAAGGTGAATCAAATAGAAAGGGAGGTAAAAAACTGATTTTCCAAGTTTGATAAAAATTCCTTCAAAGGAGACCTCCTTGGTCAAAGCACAAATTCTACAAAAGGAAAGCTGCCCATATTAAAACATTTCTGTAGGAATGATTGAGATGGCTATCAGCAGAAAATATGTAAGGTGAGAGGCCAAACTCCTCACTAAAGGACATTCACAGCAAAGGAGAGACAACATGCCTATGTTCAAAGGAAATCATGGTTTTTATGAGTGATTGGAAAAATAGTGTTGACCAAGAAAGGAGCCAATTGCAAAGGACCACAAGGATAGAGGTACATCAGCACCACTGGAAATGAATTTAAGATTTATTAAAACTAGAAATGAAACCTCCAAGATGAAAACATGGAGATAGTTTAAATAGGCTCTTGAAAGTGACCTCTAGGATCTGCCAAGTTGGAAATATTTCACTATCTCAAAAGGAGAGGATATGGCCAAAGGAAGAGAATGACAAAGCATGATTGTAAACACTGTGGTGACTATGCAAGCCAAATCTTTTGTATCTCTGCAAGATCAGCGAGACAGAAATAAACTATGTTTTAAAGATCACCCACTCTCATAGATCTCAAAAGAGGTAAATACATGAGTTCCAAACTTCATAATGCAGGCAAGAAACATTTTGAAACTGATAGGGTAAAGGTAGGTCCCTCAAAAATTGTTTTAAAGAACTCACCCTTACTAAAGGAGTTTAAAGAGGTTTGTTAGTTTTCAAATGATAGAGAAGGAAATTTTTGACGTTTGGATATGATAAATGGGTAAGAACAGAGTGTTAAAACATCCAACAAGTCAAAGGAAATAAAATCCATCATATAAGTTACTTGAGAACAACAAAAAGGAAATATTGAGATGAGAAAAGATCATTTTTGTGTTTAAGTCACGTCTTACAAAAGAAGAAGAGATATCAGTGATAAAGTGAAAAAAAAAACTGAAACATTAGAAAAAGTGGGTTTCTAGTTCTAATTTACTAATTCCAAGGGTATAAAAGAATCTCATTCATCACTCAACTCCATTTGTCACTTGCAAAAAGGAGTGATAAGTCTTCAAGAAAAATTCCTGAGTTTCTGGCAGATTTCGGGTAGGAAGAACCCGACGCTATGCTCCTAGAAAACCTTGCTATGTGCCTGTGTGTGTGCTCTTTAGAAATTCTAACTCTGTGTTGTGCTCCTGTGAAATTCTGCTATGGGTTTACCGCGTGCAAGAACGACCGACTGCTTTGCCTAGTGTTGCGTGCTTGCGCTACCCGCTTACAGCGCATGCAGAGGAACCCAACAGGCCCAAACTGCTATGTGCAGGGACGTGTAGAGGCCTGATAGACCCAAAAATGCTACGCGCATGTTCGCTAAACGTTGTATGAAGACTTCCTGATTGGCCTGGCCACTAAGCACAGGGGCGTTCAGGCCGACCTGACAGTGCGTGCACGGGCCCAAATGCTGTGATCCTGTGCTACACGTTTAGCCAGGAATTTTTTCAAGGTGGTGCAAGCCTCCAAATGCCTCAAAGCTCCTCAAAACCTCTATTTGGTGCCTAATGAAGGTTGTTATAAAAGTTATTTAGATTCTCTGCCCCCTCTCATGCTATTTTAAAAGGTGACACTTAGAGAGAAATGTAAAGAGAAGAAAAACCCTAAAGGAAGAGAAAACCTAATCTCCATGCTTCCAAAACTCTTGTTTAAAGGGCATACCTAACCTTATCATTTTTCCCAAATTTTCCTTCTTCACTCATCATTAGCCCTCACTTGAAAATCATTTTCTTTCTCATTATCATCTCACTTTCCCTCTCCATACCATTTCACTAATAGTTTCAGGGTTTTGATTTCAAAGCAACAGTAAAAGATAAAATGTCTAAAGAAGGAAGTGGTGACAGTGGCAAGGGAGGCCAAAGGCCTAGAGGACAGCAGAGAAAGTGTGGGAGAGTGAACAGGTTTGAGCCTTTGAACACCGAGGAATTGATAGCCTCCCCCACAACAATTTCATATTTTAAATAGGTGGGTTGTTTTGATTTCTATGAGAAAGTACAAAGAGTCCAAAGTCAACTTGAGTTGACCAGACTTTTCATCCTCAGCCTCCATGACTAGCAAGTGCATCTTGCTGGGGTAAATTTTGAGCTATCCACCAATACAATTGTTATGACCACTGGGATACCTTGTATGGGAGAAAAAATTTTCAAGAAGGTTAATTTGGATCTAAGCCATTATCAACCTTTCTTGAAACCAAGATACCAAGCTAATTGCAAAACTATTTTTCCCTTTTCCCATTTGTTAGAGAGATATGCCCCCTTAATAAAAGTCATCATGAAGTATTTTAGATGCAAGGGGAGATTTTCTAGACTTTATTCCTACCATATAATATTTCTTATGCACTTCACTAGGTCCAAGCTACTACATTTTCCTTATTACCTTTATAGAAGTATTGATAAGATGTCATACAATGTGCAAACGAGACCTCCTTCACAACAAATGCAAAGTATTTTTCATCGTTCTCTTATCAAGATGATTGTGTTGCATCAATTAGAAAAATAGGGTATTCCATGGGAATTATTCATCGCCCATGATGTTTTCACAAATCCACAGCCTCTTCTTCTACAAATTTTACCCTCATCATCTCATCCACCTTCCTCCATTCCTCCATCATTCCCCACTAAGCATGATTCCTCATCCACAAATGAATCCTCTCCCCAAGAGAACCTCCCTTCTTCAGCTTCTCCTAAAGCATCAAAACAAGAAGAAAGTGATGAAGAACATGAAGAAAATGACAGTCAAGAGGAAAATGACAGTTAAGAGGAAAATGACAGTCAAGAGGAACGGACAAATGATGAAGAAGAGGAAAGGACAAATGATGAAGAAGAGGAAAATGAAAATGAAGAAAGTGGTGATGAGGAAGAAGAGACAAATGAAGAAGAGGTAGATTATGAAGACAAAGGTAGTGATAAAGAGGATAATACAGAGGATGAAGATGATGAAGACACATAGATAGGGAATGAGCAAGAAGAAAGCAGTGATGAAAAGAAAAGTGCAGAAGGTAAAGGTAGCAAGAATGAAAATGAAAATAGTGAAGACATTACAGAGGCCAGAAATGAAGAAGAGGATGGCAATAATGAAGATATGGAAGAGGATGAAAATGATGAAGATGATGACAGTGAGGAAAGTGCAGAATCTAAAGGCAGCATAAATAAAAATGACAGCATTGATTCTATGAACCAAAAAAATAGTCAAGAGGTTGATGACAGTGGTGAAAATCATGGCAGTGATGTTAGTATGGAGAAAAATGAAAGTGCCTCTCAAGAGGGCAGTCAAGAAAATAATGAAGAAGACATAAATGCAGATATTATTGATGAAAAGGAAGGTAGTCTTAAGGTCAGCCATGACGAAGGTATTCAAATGAAACATATTAAACCTTTCCCTCTCACATATCAAAGGGGAAAGAGGCATGTGTTTGATGCCTCCAAAGGGCAAGGGACCATGCCATCCTCCTCATCTCAGAATATTGACAAAGGTAAACAAAAAGTAAAGGAAGAAAAAGAAGATCATGAGATTGAGAGGGAATTTGAAATCATCCAGGTGAACAGTGATGAGGAGCATAAAGCAAGAATTTCAAACTCCCTCCTCCAAGACAAGAATGCAAAAATCAAAGACTTAGAAGCTGAATTGGAAAGGGAAAAGGATGTCATTCATTTCTATCAAATGGAAAACAAGAAAATGAGTACCCAACAGGCCATCTATCAAGCTAGAGTGCTCAAGGCTTGAAAAGAAGCCCAAAAGGCACAGGTGAAACTAGAAGAGTTCATGGGAATTAATGAAGAGAGTGAGGATGATGAAGGACAATCTAGGAGGAGACCTAGAACAATGGGGTTAAAAAAAGCATTGGCAAAGCAAAGGGAAGAAGATTCAGCCTTAGCAGAACAACTTCCTCTCAATGAACTCCTTGCAATGGAAATTGAACATGATCGGGAGCCTTGCTTGGAGATAGCCAACATACACTTGGAGTCTAAATTGAAGAAATCAGATCAATATCTTGACCTCCAAAGAAGGATGACCAAACATTATGCCTGAAGAAACCAATTTGCAAGGGAAAAACTCAAAAAGGCCCAAACCAAGATCCAAGCACTAAAAGAGGAAAAATTCCAAGCTAACCTTGGAATCTCAGCACAAGCTTCTCTACAGGTCTCCCAAAGCCCATGAGGCATACTTCCACCAAATTTGGGAGGATTTTGACAAGTTTTGGTTTTTTGCTAATCTGAGGGCCAAGGGGGTAGCACACATGGTGCTATGCTTTTTCTCAGAGCATCTTCAGGAGGAAAGGCTTACATTTTTGGAATCCTCATCACAAGTATAGCATTCTCACAAATTTTTAGATCAATTGGAGTTGTTTTGATCCTCCAAAAGGGTCAAAAACACCCTAATTTTCACCATTCTTCCTAGTTTTCAGGACATGTGCTACGCCTTTACCAGCATTTGAATTTTTTTATTTTTGAACACGTTTTATAGGTCCAATTAGAGAACCAAGCGTATTTCTGGAAATTAGACTCAAAGGGCTTTCCAACAAGCCATCATGGAGCCTATTCCGACACTGGGAAGGCCTTCAAAACACTGCTACAAGTTGACCTAGTTTTCCTGCTCCAGTGCTATGCCCTTGGCATGAAAATTCATCTTAAAACACAGTGTTGCACCCTTGCAGTTGAAAAGTAAAAAATGTATGCTTGGAAAGTTTTAGGAGGCTTTTCAGAGCCTAAATGTCAATTTCTTTGCTAAAAATTCCCGAAAATATATTTTATTTCAGATATTTTGTGCCTTGGGCCTTACAAGGTCTCAAGGACAATAGTGACATTTCTGATTAGCCAATAGACTTCTAGAGGCTCTATTAGGTTTTTCTCCTCCTTGCTTGTTATGTATAGCATGAGGATTCATTGTTAATGTTGGCATTTGATGAGTTTTGAGAGCAATACATGGTTCTTTTAGGTTGAAGAGAAATTTGGTATTGTGGAGCTTGTGAATGATTTGCCTTAATTGATGATGATGAAGGCTTGCTTGCAGGATCCCTGAGATTGGTTAATGGTGATGTGTCTCTAATTTTTTTATGTTTTCTTATTTATCATTGTGTCCATCCTTCTATGTTTCAGTAGATTAAAAAAGTATAGATTGAGAAATGTTGTTTGAGGCACCTTAGTCCTCCTGTTTTCTATTATCTTTATGTTTTCCTCTGCTGGGTTAGTTTAAGGAATTATTAGATGCTCCTTAGACCCATCTAAGCTTGTTTTTTTTATTAATGGTTTAAGAAAGTAGTTTTCAAATATGTTTTATGGTTAGCCATGCTTACTTGATACTATCTAAACTTTGTTTGTGGAATCTCTTTTTGATGTATTACTTGCTAGGATTAGCCAAAGAGGCCATGTTTTGATCATGCCCTTTGTCCATGCTTAATAGGTTTTCCTCAAAGTCCTTTGTAGCTTGATTTATGATGCTTAGGAGTTCCCTCTTCATGGATTAAAGTTATTTTTCATGTTATATTTTTTCAAACCTTGAAGGTGAAATCATTGAAGTTAGATAAGTTTCATTGCTTTCTTTGTTTCATTGGAATTGTTCATCTTGAATGTCTATTTGTTTAATTATTGTCATTGAGTTAATGGTTTTCCCTACTTCATGATTATTATCTTTTTCTTATTATTATTTGAGACCTTCTTGTTTATGGGTATTTGACAAAGGATACTTCACTGCTCTTTGCCCTACCTTTGTTCACCAACTTAATGTCCACCTCACTCCACACATAACCTTAAAAGATCCAATAACCATACTAGATTTTCCCTGTGATGCACTCTGACTCATTGTTTAGATATCCTTGATTTTCATAGACTCCATAACCCAAATGATTTGATGACCTCTCACTCCATCTATCCTACTTGATCATCTTACCCAACCAAAACAAACAACAAAACCCTACACTTAACTACTAGCCGAAAATCAACCCTAAAAGCAAAACAAGTTTACATCCCTTGCACATTATAGAGAGAGCCCTCTCTAAGTCCAGGAAGGCTAGGTCCTAGGACTCCAAAGACTGTTCTGATGTTACCCTGTGCATTTGGTCTACCAATCAGCTAAATCACGGGACCCTAACATAATGGCGATCACGGTGGGACTTTCTGAGTAAGTCACAAGCTTATACATCCTTAGAAAATTCAAAAGCCCTTATCAGACAATATCTATTGATTTATCGCCACCTCATCACCTAAAATAATGGCGATCATGGTGGTACTTTGAGTAAAAACATCCTAGGTATCCCTTAGGAACTCTCAAAATCTCAGTCAAAACTTAGAAAACTTAAGCATTGGATAAGAGTAGAATCTAGTTGTTTCACCATCCTAGAAAAATGATGACTCAACCAGAGGATACTCATTAGAAACCTTAATATTGTATAAAGGAGCTCAGAAAACCCCAAAACATCCCTAGATTGGTTTTTTATCAGTTATTGGTGGTGGACCATAAACACATATCTTCAAAAAAAACTAAAAACATCCACCTAGCAACTCCACTAGCCTACAGTAGGCCTTCTAACTTTACTAGTGTTCATAGAATCCATTAGGATTGTCTCAAATTAGCCTTGAGAAGTCTAGAATTCTAGTCACGCACTGTGTGAGTTTAAAAAGCAACTAGAGAGGTCAGTCTTCCGAAAGCAGTCATAAACTTTCAACCTATCCACATTTTGAGTTTGAAATCTGGCTTCATAAAGGATTAGTACCAGATCTCATTCGGACCCAAACCCTCCTACTATAGTTGATGACCCAGAAAGGATTTTGTGGAAAACTTCCAAAACTAAAGATTCAACTACTATTAGGACCATTCATAGAGCAAGTTCTATCCTTGAACATCTTACAACCTTGCATGATCCCCAGTTTGACTTGCACCATACAAGAAAGCTTTTCAGAACCAAGTCACAAAGTAGAATTGACCATACTGACCTTGAGCCCATAGATTTGTAGTAGAGTCCTAGCGGAGAAGCTTCTCCTTCCACTCCACCCAATTTCCAACTTCTCCACCACTTTGACTCTTTTCATCCCAAGTCTGATCAGAATCAGTTTGCCGATCCAAGTACTTCTACCACACCCATTCATACCACCACTGTGCAAACCATGCCATCCCATCCCACAAACTCTCCCCTTATAAATCCCCCGTGGATTCCATTCGGTCCCATCATGGAAACATGGTATGCCCCCCTAGTGTTACCACAACCTTTGGTACCTTTGCCTAATGAATACCAATCCAGAATCCCCTATTTTACCGGATTTGAATCCACCACCACCTAATAACATGTAGATAGAATAAATGATGCTTTTGACTACATGGAATTAGAAGAGGAAATCGTAAATATGAGGATGTTTGCCCAAAGCCTAGGAGGAGAAGATAAGAAATGGTTTAAAGGCTTAGCTCCTCACAGCGTACACAACCTCCCTTCCCTTTATCAAACATTCATCAACAAATGGAAGATTAGGAAAAACCCCCTCCAAATCCTTTTAGAGTATAAAAATCTTAAGAGAAATGTGGGGGAAAGTTTCCAAGACTATTGCAGCAGGTTTAATAGTGTCTACAATGTCCTCCCATCTCACATGAAACCCCCACAAGGCCTAGCACTAATGAAGTTTCCAGAAGGTTTTGATCCAAACATGACTTACCAATTGAGGGAGAGAGGCCCCACAACTTTAGAAGAAATGAAAAGAGGGGCTGTGTGTGCGGAAGCCAACCTGACTCAGAAGAGAGCTAGGATGAGGTCAGAAAAAAGAGTCACTTACAAAGATGAAACCATAGCCTCAACCTCTTCTTCAGATGCCAAGATAGATAGCCTAGTTAGAACCATGGAGAGAATGATGGAAAGTACAAACTTGAATGAAAGAGCACCTCCTAGGTAAAATCAACCAAATCCCCAAAACATAAATAGGAATCAGAACTTTAGAAGAGACCCACCCCAAATCAGAAAAAGAGAAAGTGATCATCAGATTAGGCCTTCTTTCCAAGATAACTATGTAGACGAAGGGGAAAGGGATACTGAACAGCCTGAAGAAAACCATGTAAACTTAATAGGCTCTGATAATGAGGGTGATTTTTTTCTCACAGAAGAGGAAAAATATTTCTTCTCCTCAAATCAAATTGAAACAAACTATGAAGATTCTGTAAGACTACAAATTGGGATTTGAAAATGCCACAATGGAAGTCCATAGGCAATATGATCTTAGGAGTAATAAAAACCAAGACAACTCCAGGAAGAACAATTTAGAGACTACTATTAGGAAAACCCTTGAAAATACTCCTAAAAGGACAAAAAACAATACCAAAACCATGCCTAAGAAAACTGATCCAAACAGAGACAAAACTAGCCAACCAAGTGGTGACACAATCTGCCCTAGTGCCTCTACTAGTGGCCATGAGAAAAATATTTTGTCCAAAACCCCTAATCAAAATCAGCAAATCAAAAATGTAGAAAAATTTATGGTTGATAAAACTGATGTAAATATGCCCAAAACCCAAGTACCTTTCAGTTTTGAAGGAGAGATTGCTAAAATCAAGATAAACATACCTCTCATTGAATTGGTAACTCTAGATATGTATAGGTCCCAAGTTTTGAAAGTTATGAACATAGGGAACGATACAGATACTCTAAACTTAATTGATGACAAACCAGAGCTGTTATTTGGTCCTAAAGTAGAGGGAAAATATCAAGAAGGATCTGTCCCTCCTTTCTATGTTAGCCTAAACATACATGACAAGATATTACACATTGCTATGCTAGATTCCGGTGTCTCACACAACCCCATGCCTAAGGTAGTGATGGAGAGATTATGCCTAGAAATAACCAAACCTTATAAAGACTTATACTCTTTCAATTCAAGTAGAGTCTAATCAAGGATATTTGTATCACTCTAGTGCAAATACCTACTAAGAGTCTAGTCATTGACATAGTTTTTGTTGACATTCCCCTGAAGTATGGCATGCTTTTGTCCAGATCATGGGGAGCCAAACTTCAGGGAAACCTCCAAATGGATATGTCATATGCCATTATCCCTGTCTTCAATCAAACTAGGATATTATATCGGGAATCCCATATGAAGTATATGTTGAGTAGCCTAGATAGGCAAAACAACACTCCTATTTATTCCATTCATTCAGATTTGGACTCTTTAATCTTGTATAATGAAAATGACATTGGTGAGCAGGTGAAAGAAAATGAGAAAGAAATAGGCCCTCCAGAACACTCACACTCATCCTCAAATGAAGAACATGGCAAACAAAACTCTAGCAGCCCTGAACAACAACATAGTAGCAAATATGAACTAGAAACACTTTAGAACATGAGCTTTGATGGCTCTTGTAGCCAGGTTGGCTCAAGAGCTGGTGTCTGGATACATAGCACAAATGAGGGCCATTCATACAAACTAGACTTTCAGTGCACTAATAACATTACAGAATATGAGGCTCTCCTCCTTGGCTTGCACTTGCTTGAAGACTTAGGAGATAAGAAAATATATGTCCAAGGAGATTCATAACTTATCATTAAACAAATCAAAGGTGAGTACTTAGCAAAGAATCCAAGATTAAGAGAGTACCAAAATGCAGCCCTATACCTCCTCAAAACTGTCGAGAAATATGAGCTCACTTACATTCCTAGAACCCAAAATAGTCTTGCCAATGAGCTTGCCTTTGCTGCCAGCAATTTCCAAATACCACATGCAAGTGAACAATACATTGTCAAATTCAAACACCATCCTACAGTGCCTGACAACATTAACCATTGGAAAGTGTTTGAGGGTGATGAACAAATTGATGATTTTCTGCAATCTAGAATGAGTTTACATCGACCAAATCTAGTTTAGAGCATGAGAAAGATGTTTTTGCTGAAGAACAAGCCCATGAAACAGAGCTATCCTCTTTTGCTGATATAAATCTGCTTACACATCCTTATGAGGCAAAAATGTTTGAGGATCTAGCCCAAAAGGACCTTGAGGTCTTACAATGTAAGAATGACACATTACCAAGGGGCCTTGCACCATTAGAAGAGCTATTCGACTTTAATGATGTGGCTAAAAAAACCAAAGATAGAACCTACCGATACTGATGTAGAGGAATGAAACATAGGAAGCACAAAGGAACCCAAAATGATCAAACTCTCCAAGACCCTTCCTCCTCACATAAAATAGAAGTATACTGAGTTTTTTAAGGAGTTTAAAGATGTATTTGCATGGGGCTATCAAGATTTGAAATCATATGACACAAGCATTATTCAACATAAAATCCCTCTAAAAAAAAATCAGAAACCTTTCAAACAAAAGTTAAGGAAAATAAACATTGTTTTACTATCTTTAGTTGAACAAGAGATTAAAAAGATGTATGATGTTGGGATCATAGTTTCCCTTAGATACTCAGAGTGGGTTTCCAACCTTGTGTTAGTTAGGAAGAAAACCAAGGAGATTAGACTTTGCATTGACTTTAGAAGTCTGAGTAGGGACTCCTTGAAAGATAATTACCCCTTGCCTAAAATGGGTCACATAATTCAAAAGGTAGTTGGCTCTAAGAGAATCTCACTGCTTGATGGCTTTTTTGGTTACAACCAAGTGCTAGTATTCCCAAGTGATCAGCAAAAAACTACTTTCACCACACCTTGGGGTACATTCATGTATGTCAAAATGCCATTTGGTTTGATGAATGTGTTAGCTCCCCATAATCAGCAAGATTGGCAAAGTCCGATCACAGGGAGAAACATCGTTTCAACCACTTTGGGATTCTAGGATCTAGCCCTCCTGAATCTGGAGAGGGATCTCTCCAATAAGTGCAAAGATGGATTTGTCTTTGAAGTCTTGGGTAATGATATTAGGCTAGTTATGAAGGCTGAGGGTTTTGTTTATTTTTTGGATGGTTGAGCATGATTACTGTTTGAGGTGGAAAGTTCTAAATGCAAAGAGTTTCAAAGGTGTGAAGTTGCAAGCAAATAGAATAGGCTTTGGCCAAGAAGATAGCTAATTGCAGGTTTTAGTCCATTGGGCTATGGAGTCATAATAGGGTTTAATTGAAACAGCAGGTTCAAGAGTGGTCTATGGGGCAAGTTATCTATGTCTAAGGATCTCTTTAGAGTTCGATTTATGGAATGAAATGAGACAAAATAAGGGGAATTAAACAAATGAAGAACAAAGAGTAGCCCAATATCTGGTAAGTACTTTTAAACTAGCTAGCTTTTGACACACACTTAAGGAAGACATAAAAATAATCTAGGATCTGGTAAGTACTTCTAAACTAGCCAGCCTTTGATGCATTTTTAATAGAAAACATTTAAACACAAGGGAAACACAAATGAAAACAAAGAATGGCCTAAGATCTGGTAAGTACTTTTAAACTAGCCAGCTTTTGACACATTCCAAGGGAAATATTCAGACAGTCTTTGGGGATAAAACCAGGACCAGGTCACACCATATCTTCCTTAGTTCATCTCTACTTAACATATAATAAAAATACCATCCAAGAACAATATTCAGCTAAGACGATAAGATGAGGGAACGCCAACATTCCTATGCTTAAACTGAATTAAATCATTCCCAAATAACACAAATTAGAAGAAAACATTCAGATAAAGATTTTCAGTCAGAGAAGGGTACTGATATACAGTAGGTCCTAACTCTATGCATGCTGTTCTTTATAAAAGAAGATGAACATAGTGAAAACAGAAATAAAACAACAATTCACAATGAGAAAAACATCACCGTCAACATAGACCAGGATCCCATAAATCAGCTTGTATTGATGTTCCAAACCAGTTACAGCTTTAAGTCCAATGCTTTAGTTTAGCAACCATCTACACTTCCCAGACTAACAAGTCTATCACAAGCAGAGCTCCAAGGGCCAGTGAACACTATTTACAAGTAGAAGTCTCAAGCTAAATTACATTTCAAAGTTTAGCAACCAAATCAACCAACCCCTCTCTCATCTTCTGCAGTAGTATTTATAGAAGAATGAGGAGGTGAGATCTGATAAAATATCTCTAAAGATAATTAATACAGACTTAATGGCTTCTCGGCCTTTGGGGGGCTCAATGAAGAAGATTACATAGGTGTCCTCTGTATTAAATAATCTACATTAAGATTTAAGCTCGGTGGGAGCTCTTTTTGACTTTTGAGGCTCTATGTTGTGTTAAAGTAACTCTGCTAATATTTTGTCATTAAGTTTATTTGCAAAATTAACTTCTCTGGTTGCGCTGAGGCAAATACCTAATCTTGATCAATAACTTCGGCCTCTGTTTGAATGCTTTGAGGCACAGGTGGCACTGTGGTAGCTGGGAGGAATCAATTTGCCTTAGATGTGGTGGCGAAGGCTTTCTGTCTGATGAAACTTTATGATTTACCTTTAAACTGTGTTTTAATAGGGGGATTAGGCTTTTGATAATCCATCTTAGCTGTAATCCCCACAGTTCCATCTTCAATCTTCCATTGTGGTGCGTTTCTGTCTTCGACCCTGATACTCTTTGATTTGTGCTTGATTCACTATGTTTGTTAGTGTGCAGGGCTGCACAAGGATTGAATCGCATCAATGCCTCATGAATAATTGATGAAACGTGGAGTTGAATCCTGCGAATGACTCTCTTTGATGAATCGAAGGCGGGAAGATCGTCACCTTCAGCCTTTGAAATTTTCTTTAGTATAGCGGAAAAACCATTTAAACCCTACAAAATACGAATGATATTATAAAATCCTACATGTATAGGTTTACTGCTTCAGAAGGCACGTGGAGAAAGCATGGTTGTTGGATGGCATCATCCAACAGTCGAGATTGATTAGAGGAGGTCAGAGGAGAATGGAAGAGGAATTTAAATCAGAATCGTCGATCGCACAGAGATCGATGGTCAGGAGCGGAGGTGAATAGATAATGTGAAGGGGTCACATTATTTGGAAAAATAAAATAAAAAGCGGAGACAAAGGTTTAAAACCTTTTTTTTGGAGAAAAATGATTGAAAAATGAGTGGGGAGCTCGGGACAAACGTGGGCCATCGGATGAGATCGGCCCACGCGATCAACGGTGGAGATCACATGTCAAAAAACCTTATGAAATACACCCTGACCTCAAGACATTTCAATAAAACCAAGCTGAATAAAATTCCCTGGGTCCGCACTTGCTGATTGTGCGAGGAACCAACGAAGGCCCACCCCAATCCGTTGATGCCGCATGGATGCTGACTAGGTATTCGGGGCCACCGGTTTTGCGGGACTGCTGTCGTGGCTGTGGGGACTAGAGCGAATGTTTTTGGGCCATCGATCTACAGATCAGATCAACGGTGGAGATGCTTTAAATAACTGCACTGTACCACTTTTGTCTTACGGGCTTCTTCAGGGCGCGATCACCGTCCGATGAGCTGGCCTCAGATCAAACGGCGCACGCCATTATCGTGCCGAGCCCACAGTCAAACTTTAATGTGCGATGAGGGAAGTTTTTCAATAGTGCTTAAGGCCACATGTTGGCTGGTGGCGTTGATCGCTGCCAAACGGAAAAAACTGCCTCCCTCCCAAAAGCGGTGCGATGAATCCCGCCCAGTTTTGAATAGTTAATGATCAAAGACATTTAAAACCCAAAAATTTAATATAACAAAGGTTTAAGCTTTGGGGGCGGAAAATATATTTGTGACTTGGCTTGGCACCCGTCTGTGAGGCCTCTGGCTACATGGGAAGCAATATGATCGGGGGTTATAGTATACAAGGCTAATCAGCATCGGTGATTTCAATAAAGGGAAAAGACTTGCGTGTTGAGTTTCCCTCGATGCGATAAGCACCCAAATGGCTTAGCACCTAGTTCTAGCACCAGGGCATGTGTAGTAGAAATGGTTAAGGACTTAGCCCAAGGGGGTTTAAGCCTTTACACAAAAATATGTATTTTTGTGAAGTTTTCAATGTTTTTTCAATGGTTGTGAGAGTTTCGACAAGGCATAGAAAGGGTCCTAAACCTTATCAAAGGGGTTTTGATGGGGGTGAAAATGAAGGAATTTTGTGGGAAATAAAGGGATAATAAATGAGGTTAGTCTTGGAAGAGGAAAGGAAGGGGAACAAGGAGTTTGCAGCAGTATTCTCTCTTGGGAGTCAGCAGGATTTCTGAGTGTAAAATGGGCACAACAGTGAAGATTTGGACGGAGGCATGAGGCCTTCAAGAGTCTTCAAGAGGTAACACTTTTTGCAATAAAATTTGTTCCTTGAAGGCTCCAAAAATGATTTAGCCACCTTTTGGTATAACAAATTTTATAGGTGGCTAACAATGGCTCCACTTGGGGATGGTGCCTTCTTGAAGGCACCAAGAACTTCAGACTTGCATTCTCTGGGAGGCTGATCAGTTGCCTCATCCATTGGGCTGCCTTTCTTTCCTTGTATGATATTCTTTTGCTCTGGAAACATATTAGCAGCCATAAAAACAATGGATCTTTCATCAACAAGCTGTCTACCTACCCAAATCCTACAGATCTAACATTTTTTCTTCATTAGAGTGCACTTGGATAGGAAAACTCTTTTACAACACTTTATTCTTTTGAAAGCAGGAAATCTAATCTATTTCTACTCCTTATTTCTCCAAGGACTCAGATTGAACATTTGAGCCCATATGATTCTCTACCTAATCTACCATCTGTTGGGATTAAACTATCCAAGAAAATTTTATTCTCTAGATTCTACAACAAAAATTTAAAAGCATACAAGCTAGGATTGAACAGTCTAACTTGATGCTAGTCTATGGCATAGAAAAAACAAGCTGCACATAGACATTATTTTGCACAAATTTTAAAACAAAATGGAAGGCATGCGATCTGAAATTTCAAAGCATTTCCTTCCTCTTTTTACAGCTCTGTTTTGACCTTGTTTGAGCTGTCTTGCCTTCATCAACTGGTTCGGATTTTGAGATAATTTGAACCAGATTTTCATCCTTTTTGACTCAGAATTTGGAACAGATTTGAGTCATTCTCTTTGGAAACTTAGGTTCAGATTTTGAGCATGTTTGAACCTTTGATTTCTATCCTAAACTATCTACTGATAAGCCAAGATTAAATAGTTTGGCAAATCGAATTTTCTATCCTATCAGCAGAAAATTTAAAACTAATTAGTCAAGATTAAGCTGTTTGACTAACTAGAAGTGTGTTTTTCAAGAGTGGCATTTAAGCTTGCACACTTTCAGATTTGTTTCTCTTTTTGGTATGGGGCTATACCTTTCTTGTTTTTACAATCTGCCCTCTTTTATTTCTTTCTTTGTTTTTGTATTTTTGATTTTTATAACTTTGAAAGCAATTATGGGTGGAGTATTTATAATGAGAAAAAAATAAAAAGGCTTTCGGAACATAATCATGCATCAAGAGAAGTAATGCTTAAGGGTCCTGCCATTGACAGGACCCCCAAAAAATTCTGCTCCATTCAACTTTTGCAAGAAATAGGCATTATTACCAACAGCTGAATGGATAGAGTAAGGGCCAAGCCATAAATTGTCAAATTTTCCATGCTTGCCCTTGTCTTCCCTCCTTGAGTCCCACTTCAAAACTTTGTCCCCAATATTGAAATTGCTGGCCTTTTTTCTTCTATCAAAAATCTTTTTAATGTTGTCCTGCTTTTGTAATGCCTTGTTATAAACCTCCTCCCTGGTTTGCTGAAGATGAATGGTCTGATTTATTCTTCTTATCATGTCATTATCTTCAGTTTTCAACTCTTGAATCAACTTCATCACTGGTACCAAGGCTGGTTGGAAAAATTGCATCAGTACCATAAAAAAGCTGGAAAGGTGACATACCAATAGAATTTTCAAATTCAATCTGTCAGCCCAAAGTGCATGAACTAGCTTTGTGTGCCAAGACTTTTTGTTGTCCTCCAACAGTTTCTTGATTATGTTCACTAAACTCTTGTTTGAGGATTTTGCAAGTCCATTACCTTGGGGGTAATAGGCCGTGGAATGCCCCAATTTTATCTGATATCTGTGACAGAATTCAACCATCTTATTTGATCCAAATGCTGCTGCATTATCAGTGATGATATTGGTAGGACAGCCAAATCTGGAGAGAATGTTATTCTCTATGAATTTTATAATAATAGAATCATTGGTCTGCCTACAAGGTATGGCTTCTATCCACTTAGTGAAATAGTCTGTGGCAGTGAGAATCCATCTATGTTGGGCAGAAGATGGTGGATGGATTTCTCCTATGAAGTCAAGTCCCCACTGTTGAAAAGGAGTTTCAACAGTGATTGGATGCAGAGGTAGGGGTAGCAGTTTTCTTTTGCCCTCAAAAATTTGACATTTATGACAGGCTATGATCATCTTGTGCACATCATGAAAAAGAGTAGGCTAATAGAAACCAGCCCTCAAAATTTTGTTGGCTGTTGTCTTCCAGTACAAATGGCCTCCACACTCTCCTTCATGGAACTCGTGCTTAACCCTCTCTACGTCAAACTTAGGCAAACATTTAAGCAATACACCACTTGCATTTTTCCAATAAAGACATCTATCTATAATGCAATATTTTACAGATTTCAACTTTAGGAACCTTGCCTTTTTTTTTGTCAAACCGGGAGGTGTATTTAAATTAAGAAAAACATAAATAATATCAGCATACCAAGAGGAATTTATAAAATAGTCTTCAATAATGGGAGTTGAGATTTCCTCTTGATCATCCAAAGCATCAATCATATTAATATCAAGAACTTCAAAATTGGATTCAGCCATTAATCTAGCTAGACCTTGGCCTTTGATAAGCTTAGTGGGTTTTATCTCTAAATCATATTCAAGGATAACAGCAATCCACTTACCTCTCTTACCATCTGGGTCCTGCGTTAGAATGTCCTTCACAACTGAATTTGGGACAAAGGTAATGATGTGTGAATAAAGGATGTATACTCTGAAGTCTTTCAAAGCTTTAACCAAAGCAAAAGTTTGCTTCTCCATAATGTTATAATTCAAAGGGGCATCCCTCAATGCCTTGCTAAAAAATGCAATAGGCTGCTCTTGTCCTTGTGGGTTTTTCTGTAAAAGGACAGTAGCTATGGTATGCTCTGATGAAAACGAAAAAATATAAAAATATTTTGAAAAATCAAGACTTATTAGAACCGGTGCTTTGGTTAACACTTGTTTCACCAGCTCAAAGGAATTCTTTGCTTCCAAGGTCCATCTTACCCCTTGCTCCTTCTTGAACATGTTTGTGATATTTCTAAGGAGCTCAGCCAAGTTGGGGATGAACCTTCTTAAAAAGTTAATCTTTCCAATGAAAAATTGCAACTCCTTGATGTTTTGAGGATGAGAGATTTGCAATATGGCCTCAATCCTCTTTGGATCTATCTTAATACCCTCTTCTGAAGTGATGTGCCCAAGAAGTTTACCTTCTTAGAGACCGAATAGTGTCTTCTTAGGGTTTAAAGATATTCCAAACTTTCTGCATTTCTCAAAAACCTTTCTTAAATTTTCTAAGTGCTCTTCATCTGTTTTTGAAAACACAGTAACATAATCAAGGTATATAATGATGAAAAAGCCCAGTTCGTCCGAGAATGCTATGTCCATCGCTCTTTGAAATTTTGCTCCAGCATTCATTAGACCAAAGGGCATTTTCACATACATGAAAGTGCCCCATGGTGTAGTAAAGGATGTCTTTAATTGATCAGCAGGGTGAACTAAGATCTGATTGTACCTTGAGTAGCCATCAAGCAAAGAAATTCTTCTAGACCCTACCACCCTTTGTAAAATATGGTCCATCTTAGGTAAAGGGTAGTTGTCTTTCAATGAAGCTTTGTTTAAGTCTCTAAAGTCTATACAAAGCCTGATCTCTCCAGTCTTATTCCTAACTGACACCAGATTAGACACCCACTCAGAATATCTAATATGGATAATAATACCAACTTCATACATTTTCATGATCTCCTTCTCAACCAAAGGGAGCTAAATAGGGTTTATTCTGCGCAGTTTCTGTTTGAATGGTTTTTGGTTTTCTTTGAGAGGAATTTTGTGCTGTATTATTTCAGTGTTATAGGATTTTAGATCTTCGTAACTCCACGCAAAAACATCAGAAAATTCTTTAAACAGCTCTATGTATTTGAGTTTAATGTGAGTTGGTAAAGTTTTAGACAGTTTAATCATTTTTTTATTTTTCCTCACTACCTAAATTGCACTCTTCCACTTCAGTCTCTACAGGTTCTAGTTTTGGTTTCTTGGCCACATCGTTAAAATCAAACAACTCTTCTAAAGGTGTCAGAACCTTAGGAAAACTTTCATATTTGGACTGCAAGGTTTCTAACTCTTCTATTTGTAATTCTGCAGGCAGTTGTGTTTTGTTTTGAAGTTTGCTTGATAGTAGATTAATGTTGGCAAGTTCAGGGGACGGTTCTTCTTCACCAAGAAAATTTTCTTCACTGCAGTCTGTATCATAATCTGAGTCCGAACTGTGTAGTTCAAATTCATTTCTGAATTGCATGAAGTCTTATATTTTTTTGTCCCCGTCGAACACTTCCCAATAATTTTTGTTATCAGGCACAACTGGTCTATATTTTATTTGAGTTGTACAGTCTTTGGTTTCATATGGCGTTAAGCATGTTCTAGCTGCGAAGGCTAAATTATGAGCTGCAATATTTCTTTTCCTTTGGACAAAAATTAGTTTGGACTCCTAGAATGTTTTTAAAAGGTCCATGACATCGTTTCGGTAGGCCCTAAGTCTGGGATGATTTGTGTTATACTCCCCATTGAATTGCCTAACGACTAACTCTGAATCCCCATAGGCTTTGATTCTCTCAGCTCCTAACTTCTTCAACAATCGTAAGCCTAAAAGCAGGGATTCATATTCCGATATGTTATTTGAACACTAAAAGTTTAATTTACAGGAAATGCTTTCTGTGTGTTTGTTTTCAATGTTGCAGATCCAGACACCTACACCAGTGTTGTTCTTAGTGTAGGATCCGTCAAAATACATACTCCACAGAGGACTATTTTCGGTTTCATCTTGGTTACTGTCCTCTTCAACTAACGTGCTTATGAGTTGTTGTGGAATCTCAACGCTTAGTTGTATTTGTTTCAACTCGTCAGGTTTTTCACTATGTAGAAGGTTGTTTTCTTGATTTTCAAGGTTTAAGAGAAATGGACACATGACTTGTTGCTCAAGATCTTTGTTTGGTTTGCCAACGTTTTCAAATGCAGCAAACTATTTTGACACTTCTGCGTTGTGTTCCTCTTCCTCCCTATCGGCCATTAATCCTGTTAAAGTGACTTGTTCACTAAGTGTTTCATCATTAAACATAATAAAAGAATCAAGGCCTATATTCACAGAATACAGAGGAGAGTTTTGTGGTCGGTC